>OZ025241.1:84500743-84538243 GCA_964019155.1 Osedax fenrisi | reverse complement strand
TTAATGGATGTAATATATGATTTAAATCATCGCCAATTAGCATATAACCATTTACATATATGAATTATAATTAATGAAAGATCATTGGTGAATAATTAGTATCCGCATGACATATTAGATTAAGATATATGTAATATACTCATGTATAAAAGTAATGAGGTAAATTAGGATTAAATATACTAAGGTGAGATAGGTATATACTCAAGATTTTAGGATAAGGGATCGACACTGGTAATATAGTATGTGAAATTGGTCTGGGAAAGATTAGTTTTAATGGATGATATGCATCTAGAGATAAATGAGGAAGCTATATAAATCGTAGATTGTATACACATACCTATAATTTGCAATGTTTCTAACACTATTGTTATATCCTTTCCATATATAAATCTCATTTATTACTTTACTTCAATTGAAATATATTAATATACGCTTTACCCCATTGCTCAAGAATGATTACCGATAATGTCTCTAAACACTATGGTATATATGTTCCCAATATTATGCTCAGTTTATAATAAAGTTCCATCCGCAAGCATATACATAAGCTTTTATAACTCATTTATAATTGTAGTATTATTATTGATATGATTAAGTAGTGTCCACGCATGTATATATATATATATATATATATATACTATATTACAATTTACTTGTTGGTTATGCCTATAGGTATGCCTATTCATGTAAAATTAAATTATATTAAATATGCGTAGGTATAGATTAATCATATAGCTTAATGTGTTGTTATTGATTATTAATTACATGACAATTAAGAATTATTTATAATTTAAAATTAAATATCATATTGTAAAGAATTATAAATTATTATATAACGTATATTTTATTATATAATAATAACTTTATCTTTCCTGGTTTGTGTTAGAGCAAGAATTATTATAGATGCAAGAAGATCAATACAACTCTGATGGACGATGAAAAAATCCACTCTTCTTCTACGTAATTCTTCAGTATTTAGTATTACCGTTATCACTAATATATTTCCTATTACACCTATTATACTGATAATGTTGTATATATTATATATATATAATATATATATATATATATATATATATATATATATATATATATATATATATGATTAACATTTCATAAAATATAGTACCAATGGTCTCCTAAGCTAAAATCCGCGTTACCTTAATATATGATGTTGTATCAATTATATTAGTTTATATCGTATTCACAATGTTATACATAATGTATTTATGTTATATTATAATAAGTGTTAAATGTAAGTTATCATGGATAATTATATGTATTATATATCGTTGATTGAAATGTAGTACAAATATATACAATATTGTATATTAGTTAGTCAAGTTAGTCAAGTAACATTTATAAAATGCAATTTTCAAATAAAAGTATAAAACATGAATATTCACACACATCGTGTTGTGTATATTTTTTCAAGACCCATAATATTTCGATCTCTATTTATTAATACATATAAAATGTATAGAAATTTTATATAATAATACTACATTTTTTATAATGGTAATTAAAAAAACTATTTAGATTAGATAATATATACTTAATGTTAATAATATATAAAGTATAAAGTTAAATAATGCAAATCTTACAAATATTACTATTTGAAGAATATAAGTATACATACAATCTATATATTATATATATATATATATATATATATACATAAAATACAAACTATGTATTATAATTAAATTATTAAATATATATATATATATATATATATATATATAAATTAATTAACTGCCTGTGTGGCTAAGAAGGCTAACGCGGCAGACACACAAGCAGTATGACACGGGTTCGAGCCACTCCTCACCATTAGGTCTTGACATAATATTTATAAGTGCTATTATATAACTGTACAGTTTAATTAACTGTACAGTACAATTTATATATACACGTGTATAAATAAATTATAGGCTCTCGTTAAAATCGATCCAAAAAATCAATGTATCCTTATCCGAATAAATGTAATAGTAATAAGCTTACAATAAACATGTATGGAATAAAATATACAAGTAAAATCGTTTAAATAAAAAAATGAAATAACAATAATAATTACTACAGATACATCCATAATGGTAAGATTGTAAATGATCTGGAGAAGTAGAGAAATAAGATTTAAAATTAAATTCAATCTCTACCATTCATAAATTCTATCCATTCTTTTGTACGGCTGCGAAACATGGAATCTCCACGGAGAATATAAGAAACTATTGAATGCTTTTGTATCTAAGTCGCATAGAATAATTCAAAACATCACATACAGACAACGAAAGACAAATGTATATATCCATGAGTAAATGATATCCAGAATTGGTTTATATGAACGTGTTTTATAGAAAATTAAAAGGAGACAAATGGGTTGGTTAAGCCATGTGTCATGACATGACATATTGGCAAATATTATTTTACAAGAACGTGTTGAAGGAAAATAGGTCGCCCTAAAAGGAATTGGATGGACAATGTTTATGAGTGGACCGGTATGTCTACTCGATCCATACTTGATGTACCTAAATACCTTTATAGTTGTCAGAAGTTCTGCATTATGCCATATAATGTTCCCCCTATGACGAATCGTCATGGGACTAGTTGACTAATTAGTTAATAATAATTTGTCTGTAAATTAATCTTAATTTTATAAAAAATTAAAAAGATTAATGTAGTTGAATATATATTTAAATTATCACATCATTTTATTTGTAATAGTATCTATTTATTTTTATAAAATATTAATTCTACATTAATTATATGCATTAATTATTAGTATTATATATAGTGAATTTAATATGTATATTCATATAATAATATATACACTATAGTATACTACATTGAACTACCTGTGTGGATCAATTGGATACAATTGCCAGATACACAAGCAATAGGACGCATGTTCGAACCCTATCCGGACCATTAAAATAGGTCTTAAACTAATATTTTTGAAGATATATTATATAATTGTGTATAAATAATGATCTATAAGGTTAACACACGGATGCCTTAACTTTAGAGCGGATTCGATGGGACATTACATCCATATGGTTATAAGTGAAAACTTAATCTAATTTCCTGGATGGGATGAAAGGATTCCACCAAACTAAACATTTCAATAACAATAACAATATATATTCAAACCACATCGCCTACTCATAATTGATATGCTACATAATACAATTGAAATGTTTGATAATAAAGTTGAAATTAAATGATGATAATACCGTCAGTAATATAATTGAAGAATTAGAAATATAGTGAAATATTAACACGATACAAATATATATGTCGTGGATATGTGTTAAATAAAATATATCATAATTTGTTCAATGAAATACATATATTGTATTGATACCATACTATAATTACCTCTCGGGAGGAGTAGAAAAGTTATAATAGTTGGATACATTAACTATGTGATAATTATTAATTCTGATTAACATAGTAAATTATAACAAGATGGATTTATTATTTTATATTTAACTCAATAAATATATTATTTTGTTATATTTCTAATAGGTAGTATTTTTAAAGCATATTAAATTCAATATTCGTATTTATAATATTAAAATAAAGCATGCATAATGAAATGACATATACAACTATATGAGGCAAAAACAGTATATAATACAATGGCTATTATAGATTTATAGTTTATCAAAATAAAAATAAAAATACAAATATATGCTAAAGATATGTATTTATAGTATATTATTAATTATTATATCACTACAAATGTCTAAGAAAAAAATACTAGGTCATATCTAAACATAAATGTTTTATTTGGTTAATAATTATATTTGTAATACAATATAAAATGGTTAACATTAAATATATATATTACTAATGATTATATAGGGATTTTTTAATTCAGATTAAATATACACTTGTGAATATATATAGGTAATGAATTAATAAAGTATATACAATATAGTAATAATAATAAATGTAATATTTCATTTGTAATAATTATAAAGTTTATAAAATTATAATAATGTTGACTAAGCAACAGTGGGTGCCGATTAATTGATAACCTATTACCTAGTACAAATTTGTCTAAACAAAGATATAACACTAATGCTAAATCATGTAATTCAGTTGTGTATATAATAAACCTACAGCTCCTCCTATATCGGGTTAATTTTATGAACTATGTGTTGTATATAATGTAAATTATTATCAAACTACGTGTTAATATATAATGAACCAGTATTATATGTTGGTTTTTAATGCTTATAACTCGATGTCACGAAGAAAATTTCATTTATATTGCATGTAATAGAGAAATGAAAACATTGTTGTATAGAAACCGATCCGAACCTAACGTATTTCAGTATTTCAATATCACAGACAACATAGTCATGTAGTATGTATGTATTACGTTGTATATATATATATATATATATATATATATATATATATATATATATTGATAGTGTTATATCTTTGCTTCGCAAAATCTTCTCTTTAACTAATATATATAGGCTATTTATATTACATATATGTAAGCTTATATAGGCTCATATGTTTATTTCCTTCACAATGGTATTAATAAATAACAACACTACTACTACTACTACTACTACTATTACTATTACTACTACTACTACTACTACTACTACTACTACTACTACTACTACTACTACTACTACTACTACTACTACTACTACTACTACTACTACTACTACTACTACTACTACTACTACTACTACTACTACTACTACTACTACTACTACTACTACTACTACTACTACTACTACTACTACTACTACTACTACTACTACTACTACTACTACTACTACTACTACTACTACTACTACTACTACTACTACTACTACTACTACTACTACTACTACTACTACTACTACTACTACTACTACTACTACTACTACTACTACTACTACTACTACTAATACTACTACTACTACTACTACTACTACTACTACTACTACTACTACTACTACTACTACTACTACTACTACTACTACTACTACTACTACTACTATTATTGTATCGTTTATTTATTAACATAAAGTACATACGTATGACTTATTATGTTTGCTAAAACACACATGAGAACTATCTTTGTTGTATGTATAAATAAATCATCTATATATATCTATATATATTTCCTGCTTCGAAACAACCGAAACATCTAAAATGTATGTTTCGAAAATCTGAAATATCTGAAACATCCTAAATTTCCGCTTCAGAAAACATCAAAAATATGTTTCATAACATATATAAGCCAATTATTCAAATTCGATACCACGTACTAGATTTTCGAACTTGTTTATAGAACTATATTTTTAAATTCACTGCGAACTACATTTTCATACTTGATTCGATTTGTCGTACTTGAGTGTCGAATTTGTTTATATGATTATATTTTTGAAATTCACTGCAAATTATATATTCATATTGTATTCAATTTGTCGTACTTGATTGTCGAATTTGTTTATAGGATTATATTTTTGAAATTCACTGCAAACTAGATTTTTTTACTTGATTCGATTTTTCGTACGTGATTGTCAAATTTGTTTATTGTCGAATTTTAGATATTAATACTTGATCGCAAACTAGAATCATACTAATTTCATATTATATGATCTATAGATTCGATTTATCGTACTCGATTGTGAACATTTATAGTAAAATTAGATTGTTGTATAATACTTTATTTTCATACTAGTTTACCTGATTAGATTGTTGAACATGAGTGTGGCTCTATATTTTTAATTATATAAATTGTATTTTAAAATTAAATAAGATATTTTTTTAATTACCATATTATAATATTGTCCATTATATTTTAATTTAAAATATTAATTTCAAAAGTAATTGTTATAGACATTTAACTAATATCTTATTATAAACGAAATATCATTGCTTAGTATATAAATAAGTTATACATATAAGATATTGTATAATTACCCTCTTATATAATACTAATTGGTGCATTCATTTGATAAACATTTTTTTTAATTTAAATACAATTTATTACATTTTAAATTTTTTTTAAAAGTGAAATATTTTAAATTTCAAAGATAATAAACTCGATCAGACCATGTGACTGGCTCGACTCATTCGAGCCGTTCATTAACCCGGTCCGGCTCGAAAATTCTGCTTGGTTTAGATCACTAATATCTACTAGCAATCGATCATCCAAATAGCGTATTGGATTTCCGAAATAGGTATTTTTTTTATTTTATAAATGTGATATTGATTTGTTATTTCTTAGATATGAAGATATCGAATTATATAAGTAGTAGATTATGTTTCCTAATAACATATATTGTGGATTGAATTTAAAGTTGGAAGTTTTAGTAGTATTAATTATTCGATCATGTGATGATTTTTTGTTGAGTTAGCAAATCGATAATATTTCCAAAGTAGCCAGGTAAAAATGAATGAATTAATTTGTGTATGAGCACAATATTTGTTAAAGTATGCGTTGATGTATTGGTAATTGTGTTTAATTAATAATATAATAATACAGATATTATAGAACCTATCAATATGGTAGAACCTTATAATATACTTTTTTAGAATTTATAAATCATATTTACGCGACGAGAGCAGATTTAATAGTGGGAAGTTACAGTAATGACAGAATACATGAAGATGTACTTGTGACAATAGTAAATATTTTATAATTTATTTATTTAAATATTCCCTTTTCCATCTATAATTTATAGATTTATTATTACAAGTAGTTGGTAGAGGTAATAGTATGGTATTAAAACGTATACAACTATTGAAATATATTCGGGTTTTAATGGATGTAATATATGATTTAAATCATCGCCAATTAGCATATAACCATTTACATATATGAATTATAATTAATGAAAGATCATTGGTGAATAATTAGTATCCGCATGACATATTAGATTAAGATATATGTAATATACTCATGTATAAAAGTAATGAGGTAAATTAGGATTAAATATACTAAGGTGAGATAGGTATATACTCAAGATTTTAGGATAAGGGATCGACACTGGTAATATAGTATGTGAAATTGGTCTGGGAAAGATTAGTTTTAATGGATGATATGCATCTAGAGATAAATGAGGAAGCTATATAAATCGTAGATTGTATACACATACCTATAATTTGCAATGTTTCTAACACTATTGTTATATCCTTTCCATATATAAATCTCATTTATTACTTTACTTCAATTGAAATATATTAATATACGCTTTACCCCATTGCTCAAGAATGATTACCGATAATGTCTCTAAACACTATGGTATATATGTTCCCAATATTATGCTCAGTTTATAATAAAGTTCCATCCGCAAGCATATACATAAGCTTTTATAACTCATTTATAATTGTAGTATTATTATTGATATGATTAAGTAGTGTCCACGCATGTATATATATATATATATATATATATATACTATATTACAATTTACTTGTTGGTTATGCCTATAGGTATGCCTATTCATGTAAAATTAAATTATATTAAATATGCGTAGGTATAGATTAATCATATAGCTTAATGTGTTGTTATTGATTATTAATTACATGACAATTAAGAATTATTTATAATTTAAAATTAAATATCATATTGTAAAGAATTATAAATTATTATATAACGTATATTTTATTATATAATAATAACTTTATCTTTCCTGGTTTGTGTTAGAGCAAGAATTATTATAGATGCAAGAAGATCAATACAACTCTGATGGACGATGAAAAAATCCACTCTTCTTCTACGTAATTCTTCAGTATTTAGTATTACCGTTATCACTAATATATTTCCTATTACACCTATTATACTGATAATGTTGTATATATTATATATATATAATATATATATATATATATATATATATATATATATATATGATTAACATTTCATAAAATATAGTACCAATGGTCTCCTAAGCTAAAATCCGCGTTACCTTAATATATGATGTTGTATCAATTATATTAGTTTATATCGTATTCACAATGTTATACATAATGTATTTATGTTATATTATAATAAGTGTTAAATGTAAGTTATCATGGATAATTATATGTATTATATATCGTTGATTGAAATGTAGTACAAATATATACAATATTGTATATTAGTTAGTCAAGTTAGTCAAGTAACATTTATAAAATGCAATTTTCAAATAAAAGTATAAAACATGAATATTCACACACATCGTGTTGTGTATATTTTTTCAAGACCCATAATATTTCGATCTCTATTTATTAATACATATAAAATGTATAGAAATTTTATATAATAATACTACATTTTTTATAATGGTAATTAAAAAAACTATTTAGATTAGATAATATATACTTAATGTTAATAATATATAAAGTATAAAGTTAAATAATGCAAATCTTACAAATATTACTATTTGAAGAATATAAGTATACATACAATCTATATATTATATATATATATATATATATATACATAAAATACAAACTATGTATTATAATTAAATTATTAAATATATATATATATATATATATATATAAATTAATTAACTGCCTGTGTGGCTAAGAAGGCTAACGCGGCAGACACACAAGCAGTATGACACGGGTTCGAGCCACTCCTCACCATTAGGTCTTGACATAATATTTATAAGTGCTATTATATAACTGTACAGTTTAATTAACTGTACAGTACAATTTATATATACACGTGTATAAATAAATTATAGGCTCTCGTTAAAATCGATCCAAAAAATCAATGTATCCTTATCCGAATAAATGTAATAGTAATAAGCTTACAATAAACATGTATGGAATAAAATATACAAGTAAAATCGTTTAAATAAAAAAATGAAATAACAATAATAATTACTACAGATACATCCATAATGGTAAGATTGTAAATGATCTGGAGAAGTAGAGAAATAAGATTTAAAATTAAATTCAATCTCTACCATTCATAAATTCTATCCATTCTTTTGTACGGCTGCGAAACATGGAATCTCCACGGAGAATATAAGAAACTATTGAATGCTTTTGTATCTAAGTCGCATAGAATAATTCAAAACATCACATACAGACAACGAAAGACAAATGTATATATCCATGAGTAAATGATATCCAGAATTGGTTTATATGAACGTGTTTTATAGAAAATTAAAAGGAGACAAATGGGTTGGTTAAGCCATGTGTCATGACATGACATATTGGCAAATATTATTTTACAAGAACGTGTTGAAGGAAAATAGGTCGCCCTAAAAGGAATTGGATGGACAATGTTTATGAGTGGACCGGTATGTCTACTCGATCCATACTTGATGTACCTAAATACCTTTATAGTTGTCAGAAGTTCTGCATTATGCCATATAATGTTCCCCCTATGACGAATCGTCATGGGACTAGTTGACTAATTAGTTAATAATAATTTGTCTGTAAATTAATCTTAATTTTATAAAAAATTAAAAAGATTAATGTAGTTGAATATATATTTAAATTATCACATCATTTTATTTGTAATAGTATCTATTTATTTTTATAAAATATTAATTCTACATTAATTATATGCATTAATTATTAGTATTATATATAGTGAATTTAATATGTATATTCATATAATAATATATACACTATAGTATACTACATTGAACTACCTGTGTGGATCAATTGGATACAATTGCCAGATACACAAGCAATAGGACGCATGTTCGAACCCTATCCGGACCATTAAAATAGGTCTTAAACTAATATTTTTGAAGATATATTATATAATTGTGTATAAATAATGATCTATAAGGTTAACACACGGATGCCTTAACTTTAGAGCGGATTCGATGGGACATTACATCCATATGGTTATAAGTGAAAACTTAATCTAATTTCCTGGATGGGATGAAAGGATTCCACCAAACTAAACATTTCAATAACAATAACAATATATATTCAAACCACATCGCCTACTCATAATTGATATGCTACATAATACAATTGAAATGTTTGATAATAAAGTTGAAATTAAATGATGATAATACCGTCAGTAATATAATTGAAGAATTAGAAATATAGTGAAATATTAACACGATACAAATATATATGTCGTGGATATGTGTTAAATAAAATATATCATAATTTGTTCAATGAAATACATATATTGTATTGATACCATACTATAATTACCTCTCGGGAGGAGTAGAAAAGTTATAATAGTTGGATACATTAACTATGTGATAATTATTAATTCTGATTAACATAGTAAATTATAACAAGATGGATTTATTATTTTATATTTAACTCAATAAATATATTATTTTGTTATATTTCTAATAGGTAGTATTTTTAAAGCATATTAAATTCAATATTCGTATTTATAATATTAAAATAAAGCATGCATAATGAAATGACATATACAACTATATGAGGCAAAAACAGTATATAATACAATGGCTATTATAGATTTATAGTTTATCAAAATAAAAATAAAAATACAAATATATGCTAAAGATATGTATTTATAGTATATTATTAATTATTATATCACTACAAATGTCTAAGAAAAAAATACTAGGTCATATCTAAACATAAATGTTTTATTTGGTTAATAATTATATTTGTAATACAATATAAAATGGCTAACATTAAATATATATATTACTAATGATTATATAGGGATTTTTTAATTCAGATTAAATATACACTTGTGAATATATATAGGTAATGAATTAATAAAGTATATACAATATAGTAATAATAATAAATGTAATATTTCATTTGTAATAATTATAAAGTTTATAAAATTATAATAATGTTGACTAAGCAACAGTGGGTGCCGATTAATTGATAACCTATTACCTAGTACAAATTTGTCTAAACAAAGATATAACACTAATGCTAAATCATGTAATTCAGTTGTGTATATAATAAACCTACAGCTCCTCCTATATCGGGTTAATTTTATGAACTATGTGTTGTATATAATGTAAATTATTATCAAACTACGTGTTAATATATAATGAACCAGTATTATATGTTGGTTTTTAATGCTTATAACTCGATGTCACGAAGAAAATTTCATTTATATTGCATGTAATAGAGAAATGAAAACATTGTTGTATAGAAACCGATCCGAACCTAACGTATTTCAGTATTTCAATATCACAGACAACATAGTCATGTAGTATGTATGTATTACGTTGTATATATATATATATATATATATATATATATATATATATATATATATTGATAGTGTTATATCTTTGCTTCGCAAAATCTTCTCTTTAACTAATATATATAGGCTATTTATATTACATATATGTAAGCTTATATAGGCTCATATGTTTATTTCCTTCACAATGGTATTAATAAATAACAACACTATTCACTTACCATATCATACCATAGTATAAATCCATCGCCCTGTATTAAATAAACCTATGTATCGAAGCCGCATATGTTAGTTTATCACAGTGATATCTACTAATTAGTAATATCCTAATTAATGCACTCTAAATGTATTAGCGGTTCTCATTAGTAAATGGTATTACTGATAACTAATTAGTTATTATTACATGGTTATAAAAAAATGACTCTATATAATAATAAAAATAATAATATTTATATTTATTTATACACAGTAAACAATTAAGGCACAAGAGTAGTACTCATTAGGGCACAAGCCATGTCCGCATAGCCGTACCCTAATTAGGGTCCATCATGCTAAAAAGAATCCTTGTACACTAATAAGAATTATGCGCACCCTAGCTAATTGAAGTCTTCTGTACCCTAAATGTAACCTAATTTATTAATGATATTGTACCCTAAATTATTATTGTTGATGTACCTAATTATTAACAAATAAATAGTATTTTATTTTATTTTCGCTATTTTATATTTATATATATTTAATATTCCCATTGATATTATATCAACCGGCTTCATTTATATTTATATTGTATATATATATATATATATATATATATATATATATTAAATATTTATATATATAAAATATATACTTATTTTAAAATATAGTATTACTATGACATATATGGTAAATGTAATATTTACTTATTTTAAAATATAGTATTACTATAGCATATAAGGTAAAGTTAGAGAAGAATTAGTACATATTAATATATTCATATCCAAATTTATATGTATATTATATATATGTTTTTATATGTATACACTTATATATATAATATCATACACAAATCACAAATAAATATTAAAATAGTAATTAAATATCGCTCACCTTTCTATAATTGAATATGCATCATATATGAATTAAGTTTACATTTAAAATGTCAATATAAGATATTATGTTACGGTTAAGGTATTTTTTATAATTTAATCAACAAGTTTATCACACATCAAATGGTGAAGTATGTTTAAAAACGAAAATAGTATATCATGCATATATTATGTATGCAATAAAAATATATATGTAATTTTAAGAAACCGCTATATTTATATGTATGATTCAGTGATTCATAGAAAATCGTATTTAGTGATACATATATATATATATATATATATATATATATATATATATATATATATAAATAATATGTATGTATGGTATTGAAATAGTAATACGTTATGTAATAGTAATAGTTTATAATAATGTGTATTTAATATATTAGATATTATACTTATTAATATATTCATATTCATTATTATAGATTATAATTATGTATTTAATAATAATTGGGATATAATACACATCATACTTTATTTTAGAATAAATCATAATAAGGTATTATTCATCTGAATCTATATTATAATGTATACTAGATGATTAATATAATGTTGAATATATATATAATCGAATAATAATGACCATATATAATAAATATATATATATATATATGATGATGTCGATATACGGTTTATTAGGCATTACAATATGGTCATTAAAATAGTCACCTTTGCTCATACGAGAAGAAAATGATAATAAGATAAATATAATACGATAACAATTTAATACTAATACTACGTTGAATATAATACGATACAAACATAATAAGTTGGATGATTTAATATAATTATAGGTATAGAGAAAAGAAGAATTAACATTTATAAAATTTGTGTGTGATCTAATATAATGAATAGTCAGAGGGAGGGAATTCCATATGGTGTGACAGGAATTTTTAAAAACTCTAGAATTTAGGGAATTATTATTAGAGTTCCGATAGATACTGTCAGGAGCATTTTGCAACCAAGATAAGGTAATATTTTTCGTTTTTTAAGTAGAAAAGAGATATAGCTAGTGGTGAAATAGTATATGTATTTATGGATCATAGATAGCACACATAATTTAAGGATAATCCGAGTTAGTGTATCAGTAGCTCTAATATGAATAATATTCAGTAGGGAAGAACAGTGGTCAATTGGAGAAAGTACAAGTGCATTTATTAGAGTTTTCGTAAGGTTTCTAGAAAGTGAGTTCCGTATTTTTTTAATTCTTAAGAGATGTATATTGGAGGATTTTGTAATGTAATGTAATATGTATATATATATATAGATATTAATGTTTCCTATTTTAGATAATATTACTATATAATCGATTCAAACTATTTGTGTATCGGTATCGAATCAGTTAAAATTGTAAAATATGTTAATGGAATCTATTCAATATACGATCATTATAAGGAACACTATATCACTAAGTAATTTAAATGTGTATAGACTATAGTCACACTATAGTGTATTATCAAATATATTATAATGAATAATGAATACAAACTATAGTAATTATTAAATACTAAATTGTAAATATTACAAAATGTATACTACAAAATGTTTATAAACTCAAACTATAGTTTGTATTCATTATTCATTATAATATATTTGATAATACACTAGTCTATACTATATTTAAATATTATATATCATAAGATAATATTAATTTTTACATAACAATATTAGAATATCGACCTTAAATAACATAAATAACAGTAGTTATAAAGGAAAAATAAATATTCCATTCGTTTACATATAAAAACAATTGTTTCATATTCGATATTGCTATTTTATGTTTACTCCGGTAACATATACAACTATTAGCTAATTATAAAACTATCATTTAACTATAAAATATGTATATAATATAAATAGGAATTTGTTTACGAAAATGTGTTGAAAATATTTATAGAATGTGAAATGATCCATACAAATGTTGCATACAAATATTATTTCAATATGCTATAAAAATATAAATAAACATATATATGTAAGTATGATATATTAGTAACAATGTATGTGAATATAATGTACCAATGGATATAGATTAAATTGATATATATTAAAACACGTAATTAATGGTCACATAGGTATCATTGTTTTGCGATGTCACACGCAGATGATTAGGTTTCGGGTCATTCTGATTATATGCTGAATCGTTTGTCATACCATCAATCAGTTCTTATTTCTGGATTTTTATTCGGATTTATAATTAACTTATCTAGTATCACTTTACGGTAAATGGTATATAATTACCATTGTAAGCATGTTGATACATCTACGTATTTATATATATATATATATATATATATATATATATATATATATATAAATTAATAGTGTATAGAAATTATTATAATTTAAATATAATTATAAATAATAATATAATTTAAATATAATTATTAATATAATATAATTTAAATAATACTTATACTATTTATTAATTTATAGTTATATTATGTAGTTGTATATATTGTTAAATTCGTTCAAGTTTAATTCACTACATATGTAGTAAATTGAATTATTATATAATATACATGCCATATCTCTGATATTAAATAGATTATATTGATATGCTATATAGTTAACTTTTAGTGATATTATATCACTGATATAGTCTATATATGTATTGCTTATAATATAATATATAATCTATACACATTGGTTAACTTATAGGGAGAAATGTGATAGATAATTTAAATAATTTCTCCATTGAATATACATAATAATTAATAAATATAAACATTAATAATAATTATTAATAATTATAATTATAGTATTTTTCAATATATGAAATTTAAATTAATTGTATATTGTATTTATTATTGATATGTTTTAAATAATTAAATTTTACAAAATAATAATAAGAGTTATTGCCCCTTTTTTTCTTGTATCCTGGTTAATGATTTTATTTTTTTTGTTTTAATGACTACTTATTCCGAATAAATCAGCCGTATACTATTCGGATAATTTAGTAGGATAATTACTGTATTTATCACTACTTAATATGTTTTAAATATATTTAAATTTATTAAAAGTTATTAAATAAATAATCAGTTTTGAGAATAAGTTTAAAAAAGAAAGGAAGTGAATAGAGGATGTTGTTCATATCCATTATGTATATATGTATTAGGTAATGATGTTATGTGCTTACTTGCCACTTTATTTAAGGTTTGTATTGATTGAGCGATGTGTGATGAGATAATGTATAGCTACTTTCAGCTAGTTCTGGGTATTATGAACTATCCGAAGTGATTTTGAAGTGATTTTCCCGAAGTGATTTTGAAAACATACTTTATTGATATAATAGAAAAAAAATTAGTTCATGATAAGGTGTATTATATAGGTACGAGGGATATGCGGATAGGTAAAACATACCAGACGATTGCATTTTAAATGTTTTACTGTTGATTTATTAGATAGTTTGAAATATAATAGTATATGGAGCTGTATTAGTCGAACTTAGGGAAAATATATCGAATTATATGATCATTAATACGAATTCGAATGTCATCGAATTGCTTAAACTGAATTAATTAAAATGAAAAAGTTGAGATTAAATTTGATGGTGTTAATCATATGGGAAATATGTATGTTGATAAATAGCGTATACCAAGGTTCCGGATATGAGATAAATATAGAATAATATAATTAGAACATATGATATGTGGTGTAGATAGTAAAGATATTTTATTGACGATTTGTTTTAGAAAGAATGCGATTAATACGTTTTGGGTATTCCATAATCAAAAATAGAGACTTTCTCTTGACACTAACTTATGACCCATTAGTATTCTTCCTATTCATTACTTTCACATGGTAAGATACTTCATTGTATCTAACATATGTATTACATTAAACTATTTGAATATTAACTAAACATAAATATGGTATATTATCTGTTAAGTATATTGCACTACACTTACTTAATGTAATACTAATGTTATTTAATTATGTCTGCTGATGATTATATGTAATATGACCTGTATGTTGCATAACTTGGATTTAGATACATAGGTAGATACCGAAACTTTGATTTATATATCTAGTTTATAACTAATATATTAGTTAGACGGGATTCAATTGAAGTAAATGTAAGTAGGCTCTATGGAATAATTGGAATACTATGAATGGTTAGTATAGGCGTATTTTTTCGGCGACAATACATTTTAGAATGTTGGATAAGGTTTAATGTTGACAATTGGTTATTGAGCCGTGAACGTAGTTAACCCCCATAGTTTAAGGGGTTAATATAGCTGTATTAAAATAAGGATACAAGTATCAGAAGACGGGAGTTAATTGTGCGTAGTTTGTACTCAGTACATGAATTATATGCATGATATGCATTATGTTTGTGAACTAAGTTGTCTAGGTATAATGACTCTAGTTGAAGATTTCAAATATATCGGGTCATAGGTAGATAGCAGCGAAAAAGATTTAAAAATCAGAAAAGCACAAGTTTGGAGAACCTGCCACCAGATGAGAAACATTCAGAATTAAAAACTCAGTAGGAAGTTCAAAATTAGTTTAATTATTGCAACTGTTAAATCCATTCTGTTATAATGCTGTAAAACATGGACCTTAACAAACTCACTACTCAAAAATATGGATGGAAGATATATAGACACAAATTCTGAGAATAGTTTTAAATTTCCACTGGACAAATGAAATAAAGAATGAAATACTTTATGGGGCACTAGAAAGATTATCAAACAATATCAGAAGAATAATACTAAAGTTTGCCGACCATTGTCTACGAAGAGAAGACGAGGTAGTTTCGGATCTGGTTCTGTGGCAACCATCCCATGAAACTAGAAGGCGAGGAAGACAACCTGATTAATATATAAATACTATGGAGCATGATACCGGTCTACGAGAAAATGATTTACGAGCGGCTATGATGAATCGTGATTTTTGGAAGTATATAACTGTCTGGGAATTAATAAAAAGAATCTCGAAATATATTTGCTTAAAAGCAAGTAAGATTAATGATTCTATATTTAAGAATATTCTTGAAATAACTAACTTATATAATAATATTTCTTCTTTTTGAGCTAAACATAATACTAATATGTGTATCAGTTTTTAAATGAACGAAATTTAAGATTATATTGTTGTATATCAATACGCGTATACTAGATACGATTGTTATTATAAATAGTGCCAATAACATCTTGAATAATTCTAGCTAATTGTTATATCAGTACTATTTATGTCACTAAAAAGTGATCTATAGTAATATATTCTACATACTATAATTACTTACGTTTTTGATTTTTTAAATATTATATTTTTTAAATATTTATATAACAATTATTAGAGGACCAATAGATAAGTAACTGTCAAATTTATTTAGAGATTGTGTACTGAATCATATATAACTTATAAGTTTGTATCACTTTACCATAAATTATAAAAATAGGAAATATATGTATATGCAATATATTCTATGCTCGAAGAATATATAATATATATGTATGTATGTATATATATATATATATATATATATATGGCTATTATAAATAAAGTTATAAATACAAACAAAAAAGAAATTAATTCATTACATAATCCTACTTCCATAGAATTTAACGACTATTTTAGTAGTATTGGACCGACATTGGCTAAACAAATAATTAATGAACCTAGTAATGAATTTATATATTCAACAATGAATGAAAATACTAAAGAATCATTGTTTTTATTACCTACGACTTTAACTGAAATACAAAAAGAAATATCAAATACAAAAATAAAATATAGTACTGATTTCAATGATATTAATATGTATATTATAAAAAATATAAGTACAGAAATTTGTCCTATTATTACTCATTTATTTAACCGATTTTTATCAGATGGATATTTTCCGAATATATTAAAAAAATCTAAAGTAATACCACTATATATATCAGGAGATAGAAAAAAACCAGAGAACTATAGACCTATATCGTTACTCCCACAATTATCTAAGATATTAGAAAGATTGATAAAAAATCGAATTTTGAATTTCATAAATAAACACAACATAATTAATGATTGCCAATATGGTTTCAGAAATAATATTTCAACAGCAGATGCTATTTCTGAAACAGTTGAGATCATAAGTGATAAATTGGAATCATTACAAAAATGTGCAATTATTTCAATCGATCTACGAAAAGCATTCGATACACTAGATCATACCATATTGTTAAATAAACTTTTTATATATGGAATTAGAGGTACAGCTTTTAATTTAATAAAAAGTTATTTATCTGAAAGGGAACAATATATATCCCAAAATGGTCAAAATTCAAATTATAATAATATTACATGTGGAGTTCCACAAGGATCTGTTCTTGGACCACTTTTATTTATTTTATATATTAATGACTTACTGAAAATTTCAAATAATTTTAAACCTATTTTATTCACAGATGATTCTAACTTAATATTTTATGATAAAACAATTTTAAATCTTAAAGATAAAATGCAAACAGATATAAATAAATTATTTAAATTGCTTAATATAAATAAATTATCTATAAATATCAATATAACTAATGTCTTACTTTTTAATATCAGAAATAAAAATGAAAATATAAACTTAAATTTATATATTAATAATATTAAATTAAAACAAGTAACTGATATAAAAATGTTAGGTGTATATATTGACGACAAGCTTAATTGGAAAAAACAAATAAATTATGTAGCAACAAAACTTTGTAGAGCAATTGCTATTTTAAATAAAGTAAAACATAAATTCGATATAAAAACATTAATTTTACTATATAATTCTTTTTTTTATTCACACCTAAATTATTGTGTTCATATATGGGGAAATACTTTTGTGTCTAGTTTATTAAAAATAACTATTATACAAAAATGAGCGTTAAAATGCATATTAGGTACACAGTATAATAGTTCTAATTATAATAAATTGCATTCAACATTCAACATTTTAAAATTTAGTGATATTGTGAAATATAATACAGCTAAATTTATGAACAGGGAAATTAATAAAATGTTGCCTATAAATGTACAGAAATTATATAAAATAAAAACTTATAATAAAAATCTATTTTATAGAATAAAAGTCAGAACAGATCGAAAGCTTTTTGTTTGACTAATGTTGGACCACAATTATGGAATAACCTAAACATAAATCTGAAATACAATAATAATCCAAATAAATTTAATAAAAATTATAAAAAATATTTAATAAGTTTATATAAAGACTAATGATATACTTTTATTAACAATTTTATTTTATTGACTAATGTTAAATTTTACAAATTAAAAAATTATTATATTATATTTTGTATATACACTTACTTTTATTCTACTTTATTATCATTTTCATCTAATTGACTTATGATATATATTTTATATAATTACACATACATTTTTACATTACATATTATGAACTTTTACTTTTACTTTTACTTTTATATAACTATAACTAAAGATATCATTTTATTTATAACATTTTAATATTTCTTTTAATTACATTTTTTATAATTAAATAATATTCGCTTTTTTTAGGTGGCATGCATTATAATATTTCTACTGATAAATATATAATCTTTTTTTTTTTTTTTTGATTTAAAAAAAATTTTCTTTTATTATTTTTTTATTATGGTAATATTTTTCTTTATTTATTCTATATATTATATGTTTTCTATATATCTATGATTTATTTTTATTCCATGTATATTATATATTAATTTATATAATATTATATATATGTAGGATATATTACAGTTATTCATTATGCTTCTTATTATTTGTTATTATAAGTTATCTAGTATTTTACAATTTATATTTATGTTTTATACATGATGAGAGATATTACGAGAAATATTATTTAATATTATTTTAAAATTATTGTAGTGTACTATTAATTATTTTCTTTTTTTAATTTCTAATTTAATTTATATAATTTTTATATTTATCATTATAATGTATAATTTTTGTTTTTTTGTTTTATCATATATTAGTATATATTAGTGTATGTGGGTGTGTTTGGGTACATGATTGGATATGCTTGAGTCATTGGGTGTATTAGGGATGTATAGTATGCATCGGGGAATAAGGATATCAGCGTTTACACCTCTGGCAATGGTGTAATCCCTAATGATATAGGATTTGGAGCACCCTTACCTGAAAGTTGATGTTCTACGCATCCTGGGTATACTCGGTGGCAATGGTATTATCCTTTGTTGTGCTTAATAGCAGCCTAAATATCTAGTATTGTTTTAAATTTTTTTAAATTTGTGTTTATTTAAAAAAAAAATTATGTTTATTTCATTTATATTTAATTTAATAGTATTATAGATTGATTGTTTGTAATATTTTATATTATATACACTTTATGTAATACATTTTTAATAAAATCTTATTTTTATATATTTTTATATATATATTTTATTTATATATTATCGTTTACTAATATACTTCTCGTAATTTCGTAAATAGGTGAATATCCAGACAAGCTTTTGCTTTTTCATTCATCTAGGCTTTTAAGCCAACTCTGAGTATTATTATTATATATATATATATATATATATATATATATATATATATATATTATACCGTTTAATTATTATGTTAGAAATAACAAGAACATATTTATCTATCATTTGAGCTATAAAATATACTTCACATCGTCATATAAGTACATAAAAATATTACTTTATTGGAATTACAACTTAATTTAAAATTACCAGTAAATATTACTAAATAATCGGCTAAATAAATGCTGTATAACTTTGTATTTATTTATCAATTTTGACAATTTAAATTCATTTATTAACATCAAATAGACTTTGTTTGTTTACAATTTATGTTATACTATAGTCGTAACTATGATACGAGTATTGTTCTTAAATACAATCAATTAAATACAAACATTTTATATAAATGTATTAGAATGTATTTATTATACATATATAGTATTCATATAACATACATTAATACATCTATTCTCACTTTATATATATATATAAATATTATTTGTATATCATGTATTTTATGTATTCTATATTATACAATTAAATATATATATATATATGTGTGTGATATCATTTTCTAAATGGTAATTAAAAATATTATTGTAATCAACTTTAAATGCCATTTACACAACATAATATTGTTCATGTATTTCTCTCACTAAAAATTCAATATCTTATTGAATAATCGAAATAATGAATTGAAATTTTCAATATAAGTAGATAATACAAGAGCTTATAATGAAATTATTTTTTTTAATATAAATTATTAATTTTAATTTTTCTTTGTTTATTAATGATAAATAAAATATATATTTATAAATATATATAATACATATTTTAATGATTTAATATGTAATAAAAAATTATTTCATAATATAATGATACATTATTAAATTATAGAAATAAAATGTATGTGATTACCTATTAAATTTGTGTAATTGAATTTATTGTGAGGTATAAATTCCATAAATATATATAATACATATTTTAATGATTTAATATGTAATACAAAATTATTTCATAATATAATGATACATTATTAAATTATAGAAATAAAATGTATGTGATTACCTATTAAATTTGTGTAATTGAATTTATTGTGAGGTATAAATTCCTATCTATTTACATTTCGCGCTCAAATGACGTACATTAAGAGTGATGATAGAATAGGTGTTCATCATGGATATTGTTGCCACATCATAATCGGGTACCTATGGGTATGTATATCATAATACTTTTTATATTTTTTAATTTGTATCAGAATAATGGTCAACAATTATATGGGAAAAGATAGGGAAATTAGCATTAAATTACATAAATGTGTATTTTCCATAGAAATAATAAAGGTGCAGTTATCATATGTTGAGGATGAAATGTAATATATGTAGTTTATAATAAATATATCTTTAGATTATTCAAAAAAAATATTCTAGGATTTTGTTTTTCATTTCGGTGAATTTTGCAACAAAAAATATTAATTTTTAAATTTTGTAACTTACTTTTTTTTTCAATATAATTAGTTTCTAAAATTTTAATAAATATGATAAAAACATATTTAATTATATTTATATATAGATATATTTATTTAAAAAAATAAATTCTATGAAATATCATAGATTTTAACAAAAATGTATGTAAAATACTAACAAATTTGTCGAGATCATATTGCACTACATTTTTTTTTCATAAATAGATTACTTCAATTTTTAAAACTTAATGTGAGTTTATTTTAAATACAAAAATATTTTCAATAATTATATAAAAATCAGTAAACAAAATCCTATAATATTTTTTAAAATAATCTAATGATACAATTTATATAAACTATATATATATATTACAGTCGTTCTAAAAATATGATGTATGTATCTCACTTATTTCTATGGAAATAAATATTTATGTAATTTAATGCTAATTTCCTTATCTTTTCCCATGTAAATTTGTGATACCTTTTTATTTTGACACCAGATTTGTGGGTAATAAACCTACAAATTTAAAATGTATTATGATATACATACCCATAGGTACCCGCATATTAAATTTCAATAATATAAATAATGGAAACATTATGTTTCATCACTCTTAATACGAGTCATTCGAGATTAATTTATTTTCATAATTCATGATGTATTTCCCTTTTTATACGTTTTTTTAAAAGAGGTATCGATTTCGTAATTTTGCACAAAAACAAAAAAAATAAATTAGATACTTAATATAATCACCATATATATTAAATACATCATGTGCCAACAAAAAAAAAGTATCATCACCTCTAACGTACCTCCCCTTAATGTAATACATAATTATATTGTGGGTCAGTGTATATAATGCATATGTTAACGTATCCCATTCAATGCTAATATACAAACATCCTTATATGGAATTATGGTATATGTCCTTAATTGGTATTTATCTTATTTATCAAATTACTTTATTAAATTAGTAATATACGATAATTATATACCTTTTATTTCTGATGTCCCTTTATGATAATACAAATAATATGTTCTTAAAATATATAATTGAATTACAAACAATTATTAATCCACCTGATGTATAATATTAATTTGCAAATAATATCAAACTATAGCTATTTTCTTGAAATGATTAATTATAATTATCTGAAATAAGTCATACATTTATTTTTAATTGCCTGATTCTGAAATAAATTGTGTTGATATATGAAGTGTTTCTATTAATATACTTTACGATTTTGCATTTATTAAATGGTATTTTGTTACAAATTAATAAATAACATTAATTATATTAACATAATATTCTGCCATACTTTAAGTTGTAATTTATATATTAACTATGAACTCATATTATATACGTATTAATATCATATTTGTATTATATATTACAAATGATTATATATATATATGTAATATTAATATAATATTACATACTACATACTAAATACTACATACATATTATGTATTATGTATTACATAATAATATTATATATATCGAAGTTATACTTTATTAGTGATAAATATAACTTAATATTGATTACACAAAGTTGTATATATGTTATTGTTGAATATAGGCCTGTTTATATTATATATGTTACATAATAATATATGTAGTTTTCATTTAAATTATGGAATAGATTTATCTCTATAAGAAAATTAGATATAAATACAAATAACTATACATTGAGTCTTACGAAATTATATGTCAAAATATATCAATATATGTCGATTATATATCGATTATGTAGATTACGAGATCTTCAAATTCATTCATTAGAACATCTCTAGATGAAATATCACTAGAACGTCATTAGATATTATACCATGTAGTTAAAAATAAATTAATTAAAAGTAAAAAAATTATCAAATGTATTTATAATTCTAGAAGTAGTTCCTATGAGCTTAGATATATTATAAATAATAAAATTGACTGGAATATGTCAATTGGTGATGATAATTTTACTGTGTTGAAATTGTTATATATTACTCATAACAATTTCATTATTAATCAAAATAAAAATAAAATACAGGTTCTAGATGACTAACCGGCGATAAAGATGAAAATATTAAAAATAACAATTTAAATATATATTATGCAAATGCTCGTAGTATTAGAAATAAAATGAATTTTTTGGAATTTTTACTTTCATCTAATAAATATGACATTATATGGTTGAAACATTCTTAACAGTAGATGATAGAGATTCTCTGTATTTAATCGGTGGAAAAAATTATATACTATTTAGATACGATAAATTAATTCATAGAGGAGGTGTTGCGATATTTTGTAAATCTAATTTATTTATCTAATTAATTTGTCCTGTAAGACATTTTATTTCACACATAGATGTTCAATATATACATTTAAAAATTAATTCAAAAATTCCATTTAATATTATATGTGTTTATAGACCTCCAAATTGTAATGAAGTATATCATGAACAGATATGTAAATTATTTGATATAACCCAACAAAATTATAATTCTTCTATAATTATAGGAGATTTTAATTTACCATATTTTAATGGGAAAGAATATACATTTCCTAGTTACCCAAAAAGTTATGCATTACTTTACGATTCGATTATTAAAAATTCATTTTCACAATTAATAAATAAGCCAACTCGTAATAATAATATAATTGATTTACTTTTTACTAATGAAAAACAACTACTATCTAATATAAATATTGGAGACTATTTCGGATTACACAAAAATATAAGTGACCACTATTCTGTTTAATTTAATGTAAATATTGAAAAATACCCATGTAAACAGATTTTAAAATCAAACAATTTTGATTTCAATAATGCTAATATAAAATTGATTAAATATCATCTTTCTAAATTTAATTGGGAATATCTAAATTCAAATGATTATAATATCGATCAAGTAGAATATTTTAATAATGTTCTAAATAAATTATGTATATCACATATTCCTATTATAAATAATACAATAAAACAGGTACTTCCGAAGAATATATTGAAATTGAAGAAGCAAGTAACAAATTTATTTCGAAAATCTAAAACTAATTTATAATTAGATTTATAAAATTATCCAAAGAATTAGAATCTTTAAATTTTAAGAGAGAGATTAATGCAATTAATTCAAAAAATAAATTAATGTTTTATAAATTTTTGAAAAAAAGACAAAATCTAAAATCTGGAGTATCTCTTCTAATTGATATATCAATTAATAATGTTTTATTTTCAGATCTCGATAAAGCAAATATGTTAAATTCATAT
Organism: Osedax fenrisi; assembly: GCA_964019155.1. Taxonomy (NCBI): domain Eukaryota; kingdom Metazoa; phylum Annelida; class Polychaeta; order Sabellida; family Siboglinidae; genus Osedax; species Osedax fenrisi. Next base: position 84,512,818 of record OZ025241.1, on the reverse strand, counting down.
TTTAGTTCAATTCAACAAAATGATAATGGAAATTTACCCGAATTTTATAATTTAACTAAACAAAAGTTTGATAATATTGATTTAAATCATGAAATAATTAAAATATTTTTAAATAGATTAAAAATTACACATACTTTCGGAACTGATGGGATACCATATTCTATGTTAAAATTATTATCTAATGAATTATGTTTTTATTTTTAATTCATCTATATTATCGGATAATATACCGAAAATTTGGAAAAAATCTATAATCACACCAATTTTAAAAAAGGGTGAACCATCAAATTCAAATAACTATAAGCCTATTTCAATAACATGTGTAACGTGTAGAGTATTATAACGTATTATTTCTAAACAATTAACTTTTTATTTAAAATCTAATAATTTATTAACAGAATTTCAATATGGTTTTATAAGTGGAAAATCCACAGAATTACAATTAACAAAATGTTTAAAATGTTGGTATAATGAATTGAATGATAACAAATGTGTAGATATAATATATATATATTGATTTTGCAAAAGCTGTTGATGTTGTTTCTCATGAAAAACTATTATTTAAATTAAAATCATACGGTATATCTAATAAAATAATAAAATGGTTTTATAATTTTGTATCGAATAGATCTCAAATTACACGGGTTGAAAATTCATTTTCAAATAGTTCTATTGTAAAATCTGGAGTACCACAAGGATCGGTTTTAGGTCCAATTTTATTTTTATTATATATTAATGATCTTCCTAGTATATTCTCTTCAAAAATTCATATTGATTTATTTGCCGATGATACAAAAATATATTTTTCTTACGCATCTGAGAGTGAAAGATTTCTTTTACAAAATAATTTAAATTTATTTTCACAATGGATAAATAAATGGCAATTAAATATTTCATTATCAAAATGTGCAGTTATGACTTTAGGGAAGGTTACTCCACCAAAATATTTTATAAATAATATTCAATTGAAAACGTTACTTTTTATAAAGATTTAGGAATAATATTTTAAAATAACCTTTTATTTACTAAACATATTCATTATATTTGTAAAAAAGCTTATTTTTCTTTGAATTCAATTTTTAGATGCATTACTACAAAATCCCCTAGAGCATTATTAAATGCATATAACATTTATTGCAGACCAATTTTCATAATTTGGTCACCTTTTTCAAAGGTTAGTAAATTTCCTAGTCTCATAGACCAAATTGAAAGAGTGCAAAGATTATTTACTTGAAGATTAATTACAAGATGCGTAGGATATACAAATTCATCAAATATTAATTATAAATCATATATAGAGAGATTGGTATATTTAAATTAGAATCACTTGAACTTAGAAGATTAAAAATAGATCTAACTACAATTTTTAAAATTTCAAATAATTATACAGATATAAATATATCTGATATTCTTAACATTTCGAATAATTGTAGAACTAGGGGTAATTGTAAAAAATTAAATGTAATACATAATTATGATAATACAATTAAAAATATAATTAATAATAGATTAGTTAATTTATGGAATTCATTAAATAATGATATAATAAAATCTGTATCTGTTTCATCTTTTAAAAATAAAATAAACAAAATCTGTTTTGACAAACAACTTTTTTTTAACATAAATTTATAATTTTTTATTGATTTATGTTTCATTTTGTATCTTAATTATTGCATTATCTCTTCTGGTTTTTTTAATGTGTTTTTGTTATAGAAAATTGTGGTTGTTATATCTATATTTCAAATATATTATAATATAAAATTAATAATTCATTATTATTACAGATAAAGTGGGAAGTATTATTTTATTTTTGTTTGTTCTATATTATATTTTGTTATACATTTATTTTTGTTATAGAAAATTCGGGTTTTTATATCTATAATTCAAATATACTATAAAATAAAATTAATAATTCATTATTATTACAGATAAAGTGGGAAGTATTATTTTATTTTTGTTTGTTCGGTATTATATGTTTGTTTTATATATATTTTGTAAATATTTTTCAAATGTATTATATTACTAAACTACAATATTAATAATTTTCTATTATTTCAGATTATAGTGATAAGTATTATATTGTTTGTTTCGTAATATTATTGGTATGTTTTGTTATTAACTTTTTTGTATAGGTATATTGGTTTATTTTATTTGTAACTTGTTTTGTTTATATATATATGTTTCAAATTTATTATAGGTACCTACAATTAAAATATAAAATTATTAAAATATAAAATTAATAAAGTTATACCTACTATTATTACAGATTTTGGTAAGTATTACATTATTTGTTCGTTTAATTCTAGTATTTGTTTTATTCTATTATTGGTTTATTTGATTTTCAACATGTTCTGTTTATAATATATTTAAAATTTAACATTTAAATATTAAACTATATAACTAATAATTTATTACTAAAACAGGGTACAAAGATAAGAAGATTTCTACAAAGTTAAAGTAGAAATTGAATATTTCGATGCCACTTACAAAATAATGTATTTTATTTCTATTTTCGATTATTTTTACGCTATCTTTTATTTCTATTTTGATCATTTTTCGTTTATTTTTACTATATGATTTATTTCTACTTTCGATTGTTTTTCGTTTATTTTTACGGTAACTGTAAAACGTTTTAATTTCTTTAATTTTTTAATTTCGTATTATTCTTTGTTTATTTCTATAACGTATGTTATCGTTAGCGAATATCTATACTTTATACTTTCGATTATATTTTCGGTTATGTATTTGCTTAAATAAATTATCAATCAATATATATGTTAATATATTATAAATTAATAATTATTTATGCAATTATTTTTAATTTAATAAATATAATGACTATAATTAAAATTGCTAAATTAAGTGTTAAGTTATTTATCTATTATAATGTATACGGTATACCTTATATATATATATATATATATATATATATAAATGTGTTCGAAATAGATTATATGATTGTTATAGAATATTTTATAATATATATATATATATTACAATTATTGCAAAAATTACAATATATTTAGACAAAAAACTTTTTTTAACAATAATTTTATTATAAAAACTTAGTTTTAATAAAAATTGTATTATTGTATTATCTCTTCAATTTTTTTCTTTGTAGAATATTTGTATTTTAATACATATTTTTCAAATCTATAATATAAAATTAATATTAAACTATTATTACGGATTTCAAAGTGATAAGTATTATATTGTTTGTAAAGTATTATTATTCGTTAATTTTATTTTCAACGTATTCTGTTTGTATATATATACATGATTAAGATTTATTATACTGTTAAAAATAATATTAATAATATCTATTATATTCATGTTTGTAATATAATTAAAATTGTAAGTGTTTAAGTGTTTAAATATATAATTAATAATATATTACTATAACAGGTTACACAGTTAAGATTAAATATAATTAAATTCGAAATTAAATATGTGATGCCCTTTAACAAAACAATGTATTTTATTTCTATTTTCGATAATTGTTTATTATTTTGACGGTAACTATAACACGTTTTAATTTCTTAAATTTCTAATGTCCTTATTATCTGTATATATATGTCTATAAAGTATTTTATCGTTAACTTTTACTTTCGATTATATAATTAGACTATATATTGTATTACATAAAGTATCATTCAATCAATCAATGTATATATTAAGTGAAGTAAAGTACAACTATTGGAATAATAATTCGACAATAGACTAATTCGATAATATATGACAATGTACTAATATGCAGTAACAATGTACTAAATATACAGTAACGTATACAACAACGATCGTACAGTAATAACTCGTTTAGCTAATAGTAACATATATAGCTACAACCGATGTCTAGTATCCGAACTATAAGTGTTACGTATTCACGTTGTTAGTTTCCGGCATCGTATTGCATCTAGATGATTCATCCGTCGTGAACATAGGTGGCGACGAGGTACGACCGAGTATTCTAGTCATCAGGAGATGACTCATCGCTTTACGGAATGCGTCATACTTCAGCGAGTATACTATCGGGTTTACGCAGCAGTTCGTGAATACCAGCAGTACCTGACGTAGAGATATACGTGTATCAATATTATAACGTATGTTAACCTACGCTATATATAGGTATTAACATAGGGTATAGTTAAGTTTAAGTTGTTAATTTTAAATATTTATATGATTTGGTATATTCTATTTATAGAACTACTATAATATATATATATATATATATATATATATATACTATTTTCATAATAATTTTCCTATTAATACATATTAAAATGTGTGCAATTTGTATTATATTTTCGATTACATGTTATCATTGCGCAATGAGATGAATATGCATACGAATATATCTATCATAAAATATGTTATTAATTTCAAAGTAAGCTTTCTGTTTTAGCTATGAAATTTAAAAGTATAGTGTATGTATATCATGTTAATATGTATAATCATCGTGCGTATACTTATTCTTATATATTATAATGAGTATATTATTTGATGCATTTCCGACAATATAGCTTTAACGGAGTAGTGTGCGCCCATGTTTTGATAAATACATGTACATAAAAACATTATATTAATATAATAGTAATGGTTAATGCATATCGCCTTCGATAATTACTGATAATATTAACAAATATATATATATATATATATATATATATATATATATTTTAAAATATTAGATATTATTAAACAGTTTTAATATCTTTAAAAGTATTATAATATAACGTGTAATTAAATGAAATCAATATTACATGTTTAAATGCGAATTTGAAAATGTATACTATAGTATAGTATACTAAATATCAAAAATATATAAATTGCTACGGCACGTCAACAAATGACAGGGTAATCATTATTTGTATGTGTTATGTATGCGTTTATGCATATTTATACGGCGTTTAAAGGGTTAATAATATAACATTTTAATTTGAAATTTAAGATCAATATGTATGCGATTAATATTGTGTACAACATTATTTATTCAACCTAAGCCTACTGCGGTTTATTTTTTATCGAAATATTAATATACTTATATAGTGTTAAGTTGTATACTTTTATTAACATAATAACACATAATTAATAATACATTTACGAATCATATGTACTTGCTTGATTTGAGAATAAATAAATATGAGAGAAAAGTTTAATTTTGTTTTTAACTTTTGATGAAATAGTACAATTACATCAAAAACCGAATCAACATTTTACAAATAACCGTGTCAATCTACATACGTATAAAATAAATATATTTTAAGATTATTAATGAAAATATTAATATATGTTAATTGTTAATGATAGTTCATGTATAAATATTGTTAATCATAATCATCCATTCCATTATGTGACAACTTCCGTAAAATACGTAATCTGGTATATTTTGTTAAATATACGATGTTTGAACTGGTGACAAAAATAGACAGAAGATATCATAATACAAAATATACATAAGATAATTATAAGCTGTTTTTTGAGAGAAATATATAATATCATTTTGTTATAACATTTATAAAATTTATAAATAAATCAATACTGCTTATATACTTACTCTGGCATTGCCTAAATTTGATAATAACAATAATAATAATAATATACATTGAATAATTCATCGTATATCGATTATCAATACTAGACATGTGATATAATACGTTGACATATTACTACAGTTACAGTAATAATAGATTACATTATTAGTAATTACGATAGACAGGAGATTGTAGCCCTATATGTGATGCATTATGATTGACATGGTTATAAACCAAATCTGGCAAAAAATAAATTAATATTAGTACTATGCGTGGAATATCGATACTTATAAGTATATACATATATATATATATATATATATATATATATACAAATCGATATTCATATATATTGATTCGCATATATGAATAGTTAGAATCAACGTAAATACAGTAATATCTGTACATATATTAGGTACAATTATAGAATATAAGTATACCTTTAAGTTATTAATAGCTATAGCTGTAACTATTAATACATATTAAAAGTTGACTTATATCAAATAAATATAATTCAACTATCCAATTGATAAACATATTAAATATATAAAATATATAGGCATATACTATATATATATATATAGGTATATACTAAATATATATATATATATATATATATATTTACAAGCCGTTTTGGCCCGGTGTATGTGCGGATAGTTGAGTATTTATTATAAAATTGCATGATCTAGGTGTATTTTAGAAATAAGAAATATATCAATTATTTGATTTAAATTAATTATGTTATACAAAAAAATGTTGATGGTAATAATAAATGGGATTTAGCCCTATCTGAATTATCCAGATCTGAGTTATCCCTATCTAAATTAGCCCTATCGGAGTTAGCTCTGTCTGAATTAGCCCTCACTGAGTTAGCCCTATCAGAATTATCCATATCGGAGTTAGCTATATCGGAGTTAGCCCTATCTTAATTAGCCATATCGGAGTTAGCCCTATATGAATTAGCCCAATCATAGTTAGCTATATCTTAGTTAGCTCTATCTGAATTAGCCATATCTGAGTTAGCTCTATCTGAATTAGCCCTATCTGAGTTAACCCTATCTGAATTAGCCCTATTGGAGTTAGTCCTAAAGGAAAACCTAGTCTAACAATAAAATAAGTTATATATATATATATATATATTCGTATAAGAACTGTATAATTATTAAATAAATAAAATAAATGTAATAAGTCATACGAGATTACTAGTAACCATGAATCTCATTGGATGAATCTAATGTCATTAAAAAGCGCCACCTATTGAATATTCGAGACGAATTAATTTGTAATCTTAATTTGTAAATCCACTTTAATATATGATAACAAGGTACAATGTAACATTTTGATAGTGCATATTAAATAGGAATAAAAGATTAGTATAACTGGTGTCTTCCGATATTGTATTTATTTCTTAAGTTCATTGTTATATGTTTGGAGAAATATATATATATATATATATATATATATATATATATATATATATATATATATATATATATATATATATAGATATACCCATGGGTAATACTAATATAGCTTCATACTAACAGACATATGATATAGCATGCCGGAGAAATTCATTTTGTGACCTAAATTTGCGGCTAAGAAGAAGAATTGATTGGTAGAATAACATATGATATAGCATACGATAACTAGAGCCAATGTCACGTGAACATTCCTATGAGCTTTAGCCTGAATAATAGATTAACATTATCAAGCATGTAATATAATAATAAAAGTGGTATATTAATAGTAGATGAAATAAAAATGTAGTTAATTTAAAATTATCATTTATAATTTAATATATATATACACAGTTGAGTATGGTCATTACAATTTTTAATTTGTAATAAAATATATTCCTTTAAATCTCAGTATAATTTAATTGATGTAATAAGCTTTTGCTGCTAATTGTAATTTAATTCATTAATTATAAAAAAAAATATAATTAAATATAATTTATAAATAAATTATTATTGTTATAATAAATTATTATAATACTTAATAATAAATCACTATTAATTGATAATATTCCTGGTGAATTAATGACATCGGGTTGGCCATAATGATCAGAATATTCAGAGAATTGTGTCATATATATGGGAAAATAAAGTATTGCCCAAATCATGGATTACATAGCTAGATATAGCAATACCAAAGAAAGGAAATCTAAAAATATGCTCTAATTATAGAATACTTGGTACTATAAACCACCCAAGAAAGATACTACTCAGAATTATACTGAACAGACTAATACCACAGCGGAAACAATACTTGCATATGAAAAAGCCGTCTTAAGAAAAAATAGAAACACTGTAGAACATATATTAAATTGTAGATTTCTGATGGAAAAACATATAGACCAAGAGATACATTTATATAATAACTTCATAGACTTTAAAAAAGCCTTTGACTGAGTATGGCATGAGGAGTTATGACATACCATGACAACTTATGGAATACGGAATTAAACGATATTATATCATATCTGTATACCTCTTCAGGAAGCTCAGTACTAGTAAATAATCAAATAGGGATCAATTTTCAACCACAGTAGGTGTTCGTCTAGGTTATTGTTTTCTCATTTGCTATCTAACATATTTGTGGAGGATATAATAAATGATACACTAAATTAGCATGATTCTACTATATCTATTTGAGGCAAACCTATCAGAAATCTTAGTTTTTCAAACGAAATATATCACATCACAGGTTCATATAATGAACTAAAAAACTAATAGAATCACTAGAAAAAAGTTCTTCTGATATGGTATGGAAATAAGTCATGAAAAGAGTATGATTTTATTCAATGATCCTTATCCGAATAAATGTTATAGTTATAATCTATAATTAAATATATAGTATATTATGTATTTAAATGAATTGCATTACTATATACTATATAACTTGTCTCGCTCTTCTTAGCTCTCTTTGTTCAATGATGATAGGGTTACCGCTCTCCTTGTATTGTTCTGATTTGTGTCTAGATGTCGACTGCACAATAATATTTTAAGATATATACAGAAGTAATATTATACATTTAATTATATTTCTACAAAATGTTAATATATCTATATTATAGTATATGATTATCCAATAGTTATGTTCATATAATAACATATACACTATATATACACTATAGTATACTACATTAAACTACCTGTGGGGTTTAGTTGGCTAAAATCGACAGACACACAATCAATAGGACGCATGTTCAATCATATTTGGACCATTAAAATAGGTCTTAAAATACTATTTTTTGAAGATATCTTATATAATTATGTATAAATAAATGATCATCTAAGGTTAATACATGGATGCCTTAACATGATAGCGGCTTCGAAGGGAAATTAGAGCCATATGGTTATGAGTTACCGCTCACAACATACAATAACTATAACAATCCATTATACAAAACCTTAATATTTACCTTAATATAACATATATGTAGTTTTTACTTATAACCAAATTTCTATACAAATTCTATATTATAATATCCATTCGAATCGGCTCTCGTGTTAATGAAAGTCATTATTTATTTATATATAATTATATAGGATAACTTCTATATATTATTGTAAACCCTTTGATATAATTTCTGTTGGAATTTAAAATATAGTATACTACCATATCGTATATGTACATGACATATGTCCTTAGCCTATTAAACTATACATATAGTTGTTGAATATTATGTTAGAATTGATGTGTAGTTACTTCGTTAATTAACTATAGTTCAATATTACTAAATTATATATTACTAGATGAACAATACTACAATAATGCAATACTGACACCGATTGAGAGTTTCTTTATAATGAATATATAACATCCAGCGAAACAGAAAACCGGAAATGCGTACTGCAAAACGAAGGCTACTAAACCACTTATCTTTTTCCATAGTTTGCTTGGATAAAACGACATGATTTTGCAAGATCCTTTGAATATAGTTATAATACGATTATACATTTTAAAATGAAATAATAAAAAATTGTATAATTATATATGACATTATCTGTTATTATATATATATATATATATATATATATATATATATATAATAATGAGTGTCCGAAAATAAGTGTTGGCAATATTACACCACTCAAAATGATAGTGGGCCGTTTTATTTAAATTACATTTTATTAATAAATCAAACAAAAAACCATACACTAATGCTGTTAAACATATATACAGAATTACAATATATAATAGTACAATATAATGTTTTACAAACCTCCGCGTGTCAAGGTATAATCAAAAATGAAATAATATTATTAAATCTAATATAATTCAGATTATATTATTTCTATGCGACGGTTCATTGGTCCAACAAATTATATTTAAATAAACTAAATAACACTAAATAAAAAAACACAAAAATCAATATACATAAAATCAACATTTCTACTTTTATAATTATTCCATAAATGAAAACAAAAATATAACCAATTAAAAATATATAATAAACTAAATAAAATTAACTAAAAACACAAAAATCACTAGACGAAATTAACATTTATAATTATTACATAATACACAACTAATAAAATAACTAATTAAAAATATATAATATAAACTTAAAAACAACTACATTGAAACTATATACGATGTTAGTCTGCTACATATACCCCTTCTAATTTTTAAAATGTACATTTATAACATTTTAAATTATATACTTCACTCACTAAGTTTTATATGTGTACTACCATATAGGGTATATCTATCATATATGATCGGTATACCATTTAATTAATTACATCCACTATAAACTTTTATAATGGACTTGTCATAGTTTTAAAATCTATCATGAATTTACTATAGTATACTTGCTTATACACTATAAAACCCATACAAGATCTTAATTCCTTTTCCATATCTGGCCATTTCCTAACTGCCTCTATCTTTCCTTCACATGTATCCTTTACATTTTCACTATTTTCTACTCTAATTGTTAACCATGGAGAAGGTTTTCCCACTTTTATATTACCTATTTTATTTAAGAAACTATATGGAAAGGTAGATACCTGACTACTCGTATCAATCAAATATTATATATTATTCTCCTCTATGCATCCTACTTTACTCTCCTCTTTATATTCTACTTTACTAACACACTCACCAATCAACTGATGGCTATCTACAATTTCCTTTGACCCACTTATCGATGTTTTCTCTTTTACATCTATTCTACAAGTACTACTTATATGACCTAATATATTACATCGAGAGAACCGAATCTCTCTAATATAGTTATATACATGACCTCTACCATAATTTGTCCTTGGACTATACGACCTTAAAGATACATTTATATCTATAATCTGACCATCCTGCCAATTACATTGACTACTCACTACCTTAACACCATAACTCTCATATGTATCCGTCTTCGATACTTCCTCCCAACTATCAATAATTTTCCTCAATTCCTTAAATGAGATATTCTTCCCCAAACTACACATAGCCTGCCTTAATCTTATATTAATTAGGTTTCTCCTAATACTCTGTACAACAATCTCCTCCCACTGATTATCTACTTTTTTTAATTCCATACCTACTTTTAATAATGTATCTGAAAACTCCATAGAAATCTCATTATACCCCTGCTTAGTACCCATCAACTCATAAATAATCTCACTTCTATTTCTAATCCTCATATAACCTTCTTGCAAACTCTCTTTAATTCCTTTTATTGTTGTTAGATTAACACCTAACATTGACAAATACAGCTTAGCATCTCCGGTGACATTATATAACGCATACGATGCCGCCTCCTCTCCCTTTATACCTAATCAACTAATACACTCATCCAAATATCTCAACCATTCATCTACATCATCTTCCCCATTGAACTTACTTAATTGTACATAACTCCTTTGCATATTCACAACTAAACTACTACGCAATTACATAACATATAGTATACTATAATTAATGACAAGGAAATAGGCACAGAAATATCAGTTGCGTAGTAATAAATATAATCTGAACTATTGTAATCAAAAGTAAAAAAAATAATTTAAACGCGGAAATTTATAACGAACCAATTCTTATAATAACACGACGACAATAATCAGTGACTTCCAGTCCTCTTTACAGTTCCGTCTGCATTTATTCAGCTCTCAGTAGTCAATCAGCACCGCTAGTATTATACACTATTTAAAACATGCAGGCACGCTCTACATTTTACTTCGACTTCTATACAATTATATTGTCAATGATATATAACGACATATTTGGTAAGTTACGCAATCATATCGTTGTAATCTTATTATACTACATATGTATATAATCTATATAGGTATATGTATCTATATGTTAATAACACATAGAAAACATATAAGTGCATATATGCACATATGTACCTGTATTATCTAAATGAGTATTATTTATATATTTATACAAATATTGAAGAAAAAAAATTAATATAATATATTTGTTACAAAATATATCATAAATATATGTATACAATCATACATAATTTAAAAAAAATTGCTAATAATTAGAATATAATGTATTACAGTAATACATTATTTAATTATTTAAT
>OZ025241.1:84348243-84498243 GCA_964019155.1 Osedax fenrisi | reverse complement strand
CCACCAAATTAAAATAACAATAAAATAACAATAACAATAACAATTATATAACATATATAAACAAAATGTGATAACAGTAAGACAAAACGACACGATACAAACAAAAAACAAAAAATAAACGGAGAAGTCAAATAAAAATAAAACATTGGACTATACGAGCCGTTGAAGCAATATACAGTATTCGACAGTGTAAGTTGTCAATCGAGAGAGGTAACAAAACCGAAGGTCTCGGATTGGCAATGATCATATGGGATGGATCAATTCCCAAGGGTGGATGAGTCCCTAGTATGTGATTTGGTTGATGTCTCCTGGCGTTAAGCTACCGTAAACTGATGACAGCAAGCATAATATCAAATACTATATATTGTTACAATTAATACGTAATAACAATACCATTATTGATACATTTGGTGTGAATTAATTGTTCACGGAAAGGTTATAATATATATATATATATATATATATATTATATGTAATATGATTAACTAATATTAAAATATATAATCCAATGTAATATTCATACTAAATAGATATTCAATCAAATATAAATATTCCGTATATGACTACATTGAAATTAAATATAATATTAAAATATAATTGATCATAATTTAAATTAGCACCTAATGTTGTATAGAATAGTACTTTAAGGTTAATACTTAATTATTATCTACTAGAAAGAACGTAAACTTTTATATTATACAAATTTAAATATATCTATTTATCTATTTATAGTACTGCAATAGTATCGTTTACAATTAATACTATATATGTATGACATAATTTATCATAATACGTTTATGGTATAATTATATAAATAAATATATATATATATATATATATATATTTATAAATTAAATTACAATATTATATAGAATATGTATAGGATACACGCATACAATTAATGTATACCCAACGTGACATTAATTAATAAATATCAATTATAATTAAAATTAATATAAGTTTTGTGTTGTTATGATAATACAAACTATTTGTTTTTATCGGTTAATTACTAATACACTTACTAATTGCCTGAAGAATCATGTATATAATACTTAATGTAAAATAACTAATATACATGAATTTACTATTCCCATACTGCATTAGGATATATTATATGTACAATTGTGCTTTTGATATGTACCCTATTGAGGGTAAAGGTATACAAATAATAAAATATATTAATCTGTACCCCATAAAAAGAGATAAGTGTACCCATAATATGATAACAATGTACCCTAATTTATAGATTATTGTCCTGTAGTATATGTACCGTATTTAGGGGTAGGTCATCATTATGTATGTGCGTGCACTGTATACACATAGTATACGGTATACCAGATTCAGTGTACCCTAAAATTATCTTCTCGTATACACTAATTTGTAACAATGTATATATATATATAATATATAACAAATATATTTAAATATATATAACATAGGTACTTTTTCCATAAAATAATCAAATGTAGTACTAATTATGATATACAGTTTAGTGTATAATACAATTATCTATATACATATATATATATATATATATATATATATATCGACTGCATGTGCTGTTCAATTGGATAATTAGATATATACACATGTATTACGTGAATTCAAGACACCCTGGCCAATAATATAGGTAGTAAAATACTAATTAGAAATGATATTATATAATTATGTATATGTAAATGATAGGCTATCGTTGAAACAATTGATGCTTTATATATATATATATATTTATTAAAACACACGCCTATTTTTATGCATTTTGTGTGCAATTACATATAATAATTACCATTATAATTATAATACATTACTACTTATCTAATATTATTAAAGTATTAAATAAATATTCATATATATATATATATATATATATATGTGTGTATGTGAATTGTTATATATAATTTGAATAATATGTTAGATACACAGGTAGTTTTCCTTGTATTCACATCGCGGGTTTACTTACTATACGTACCAACATACTAGGTATTACATAATATATGTATACATGATATTATATAATTGTATAGTTATCATTGTCAGATGTCATTAACATCATTTATTCTTAATATGAGAGTGTTTTTGAAGGCATTTTAGAGTCATATGATAATATGCAAAAACGTCATCTAAATTGATAGATGGGAAAGTACTCCATCAAAATAAAAATTATAATAACTAATACAATGCTTTTCATAAGGGTCATTCAACCTGGATAAACTTGCTTACTATTTCTGATTTAATGTATAATATATTATATGTCAATAATAAGGTCACTCGTATGTTATTCACCTAACGGATAATAATAATGTAACTACGCAATTTACTAAGCGAGGATATCTGGCATATATTCTTATAGGGTTATGTCCTATCTCTCAAACCAAGAGCTCTCTAAACTGATACGAATATATTACGTTATTATGTATATCCTTAACCGCAGTAGTCACTATGGATAAACGCCTGGTCCATAGTTCTTTTATATATATATATATATATATATATATATATATCCGACATCTTTCTGATCTATAGAAAATAATAGAACTATAATTAAATTAAATTATATTAAATTAAATTATTTTAAATTAAATTATAATTAAACACTTTACAAATATATATTACTATATTTTCGATGGTAATATTCAGCTTAGTTAATTTCACCCTATACATTCCTATAACACCATGGTGTTATGCATATGTATGCATAGATCTGAATTAATATAGTATGTAAACTGTATATTATTGAGGCTATTATATGATTAATTACAAATAAATACCTCAAGACTAATTTTCTCAAAATATATAATCATACTTCTTATTTTTTACAAATGTAGTCTCTACATCATGATTACAATTCTCCCCCCCCATTATATAAAAACACTAGGTTATAACATTAATAAAAATTATCCTTTATACATTATATATAATCCATTAGCAATTTCCTACATTTTAAAGTTACTTAACAGAAACAATACTACGAAATTAATAAGTATATAAGCATAGACTTAGTCGACTATTGACCACCCAACTGAACATATTCCTTCTTAAAGATATTGATGCTTTAGCTTTTAATGAACTATAGCCAGTATTTAATATACACTAATTATATTAAAATATATCTACCACTATGCTAACACTTATTATCTATCATTTAATACATAATTACCTTATCTACAAGCTGCATGATGTGTACTAAGTGCAATACAGTACGTATGTCTAAGTTAGGACTCATAACACAAATATATATATGTATATATATATATATAATATTATTTTACTCCTTTAACTATATATCTTATCTACTTCAAATGTGAACCATTAATCCTTCTCATTACCATAAAAATATCCATCTATTTGAGTCACGTATCTTTAGAAAAACATCCTAACATGTTTAAAGTTTTATATTTAGCTTTAGGTTTAGGTTGTATAAACTCGATTTCCATTCTGGAATTACCTCCTTCCTTCCATTTTATTTTTATTTTGTCATTATATTCGAAGGATCCAACATTAGGTTCCATTCATTCCAACCTACCCTATTTTGAGTACTATATAAATCATATTTAATTACACTTAATACATATTTTAATATAATATAATATGAATATGATTATTACTTAATAAAATATGTTATTTTATATTATGAAATAATAACTTATATAAATAAATTATATTTCACTAATTATTGATGATAATAATGTTATATATATATATATATATAGTTTTATAACAACACATTTATATTTTCTATGTTTTATAATTATCAAATATATAAACTTTATAATAATATTAAAATTTTTTATTTTAGTTTAACCCATTGTTAAGATATATGGGTTTATTGTATTTTATCGACATACATATTTATGCTATTTCACAATGATATTAATAAACAGTGCATATAACACTACTAATAATTTATAATTTATAATAGGTGCAGTAACAATATAAATATTAGTAATATTACTATGAAGGTATATAGGTATATAACGTATTGTACACTATAGTGTAATATGTGTATTCACTACTACTATAACCACAGAACTATCAAAATTACTAGCAACATCCCTCATACTTCCACGACTTGACTACTGTAACTCTATACTTCATAGACTCCCCAAAAACGCACTAATACCACTCAACCGATTACTTTATTCCACTGCACGAACTGTCTACAGAATCCCCAAATACTCCAGGACTCACATAACTCCATACCTAAAATCTCTTCACTGGCTTCCCATCACACAACGTATCCAATACAAATCCTTACTGATATCCCACCAAGTCATTCATCACAATCACCCCGACTACCTTACTGACATACTAATAGAAAATAAACCATCTAGAATACAACGTAAAATCAATAAATACAAATTACTTATACATAATCCAAAACACTTATCACGCAAACAAGAAACCGCATTCTCAATTTCTGCCCCAAAATTATGGAATAACCTCCCTTACAATATAAGAGAAATCACCTCAACCCCACTCTTTAAACGTAAATTAAAAACACACCTGTTCGAAATCGCATATAAATAACCCACGAAAACACGGCCGAAAACTCACACGATGTTGATGGCAGTGTATAAACCATTAGGTTACAAGGTTACAAGGTTACTACTACTACTACTACTACTACTACTACTACTACTACTACTACTACTACTACTACTACTACTACTACTACTACTACTACTACTACTACTACTACTACTACTACTACTACTACTACTACTACTACTACTACTACTACTACTACTACTACTACTACTACTACTACTACTACTACTACTACTACTACTACTACTACTACTACTACTACTACTACTACTACTACTACTACTACTACTACTACTACTACTACTACTACTACTACTACTACTACTACTACTACTACTACTACTACTACTACTACTACTACTACTACTACTACTACTACTACTACTACTACTACTACTACTACTACTACTACTACTACTACTACTACTACTACTACTACTACTACTACTACTACTACTACTACTACTACTACTACTACTACTACTACTACTACTACTACTACTACTACTACTACTACTACTACTACTACTACTACTACTACTACTACTACTACTACAACTACTACAACTACTACTACTAATACTACTACTACTACTACTACTACTACTACTACTACTACTACTACTACTACTACTACTACTAGTAGGGAATAATAACTAACCCGACCATAGTATTGGTGTTTCTATACATGATAGGAAACATAACTGCAGAGAATCGATCAGCTGTAATCAGGATAAGATTGTAAGTGGAAGTCATGAATACAGTCCATTTTATCGTAGATGAGATCCATATCCTACAATAAAACTCATCCCATGCCCCCTCTAGATTCTGCGAGTGATAATATTGTAATGTAATAACTAGAGTAATTAATGTCATGTGTTATTAATGAACTTATTATATAATTTATAATTTATAATTTATAATATATATATAATGTGGTATATAGTTAATATTTATTATATATATATTATATTTAACTATCTATATTATGTAATTAAATACATATTTAATTTATATTATTATATTTAATAAATATTTAGAATTTATTTTCATAATAATATAATATATATATATATATATATATATATTATAATTAATATGCAGTACAATGAGTTAATATAATTATATAATAATAACTTTATATCCTCTGAGTTGTGTTGTAACCAAAATTAGTATTGATGCAAGTAGATCTATAAAACTCTGATGTACAATAAAAAAATCCACTCTCCTTCTACGTAATTCTCTTGTGTTTACTATGACTGCAATCACTAATAGGTTTCCAAATATACCTATTATACTGATATTGTTGATTGATTGATATTTGATTTTATACATATTGAAATATATATATATATATATAGTCTAATGTATAAAGTATATATATATATATAATTGCTAATGATACTATACGTTATATGTATTATTTATGATTTATATATATATATATATATATATATATATATATGTAATATGAAATAACTGAATTATTATTATAATAATATTGTAATTTATATAAATATATACATTGAAAATGTTTAATTTGTATGCGTATGCGTATGTGTATATTCAATGATAATACATTGTCTAATACTAAACACAATACTCATTAAGTTTATGATACCACGTGTCAATATCACGAGTGATTTGTAAGTGACGTCATCAACATGTTAGGTAACTCTATGTTTATAACTGTATTATAATACCGCCATTGATCACATATTACAAATTAGATAATTCCACAGCTTATAAGCTATGAAGCTCACTTCAAAACGTTCATACTCTGACATTAATATTAATTATATGTTGAAAAACAATATTATTTAAATAAATATATTATTTAGATTTTTTTATATAAATTAATTGAAATTAATTTTTAAAAATGCCGTTGGTAAAACTAATTTAAAAATTAAATTAAGTTTCATTTTTTAGAATAACACGGTATAATACATATATATATATACATATATATTCATATATGAATACATTGAAATATTTACGAAGTCCTAATTCCGGATGAAATATTTTAATAAAATAATTCGAACGAATATTTATTATGCATTACTCATACAGAGTTTACGAATGAGTATAATTTAGTTATTATTCATATTTTAGTTTTAAATATTGTATACTTTATCTGGTAAAAATATTAATTATACTGTTAAATTAAATAAGTTATACTATAGTATCCAATAGGATATATTCCACATATGAGGAAATAATTACTATAAATATAGAGTGTATATATATATATATATATATATATATACACAAAGCATTAATAAATACAATCTTTTTAATAATAGTATACTATTATTAAATAAGATTTATAATATATAATGATACCTTAATAATACTGTAAAAGTGGTTCTTAATAATAGTTGGATTATGTGATATTTACATTATTTATATAGTTAATATATAATTATCTATGATTATTCTCATTCCATAAGTACATTATATGGATGTTGCTGGGTTGTATTAAACTAGAAAGCTTATGTAGGTTATAAATATGATTCTCTATAGATAAGTAATATTTGAATTAAACCTTATTATGGTGAACATAATTTGCATGATACCTTCAATGGAGTTGTATATTTTAGAATGTAATAACGTATCATTATAAAGTATGCTGGATACTGTTGAATTATCCATATCATTAAAGTCGAATTTAACGTCGAATTTACCTAAAATAGTTTTAAAAATCACATATATATAAATTATTTAATTTATACTGTATTTATATATCAATTATACATAAATAATATTTGAACTATTATAATATATAGTATATATCTATTAGTTGTAATTTAATTTATCCAGATTATAATATAATATACCATTTTAATTTGATTAATATGATTTAGATTAATTTTAGATTATATATATACATATTATTATATAATAATCAACCACAAATAATACAAATATAAGTATATATTACCTCGAATATTACTTCATTATATTCATAAAATTGTCGACAAAATAATTAAACATCAAACTTTGAATTATATTTGTAAATGAGTACAACATAATATTTGAATTAGTATATATATATATACCACACAAAGATATATGCATAAACATGTAAACGTTATTTATATATATATATAATTCAGTGATTGCCAATCTAATATAGTGATATATGATAATATGCATATATATATATATATATATATATATATATATATATATATAAAGTAAAATAATATACGTACAAATATGTTAATATTTATTATAATAAATTGTAATTTTATAATCAATAACTAGATAATACTAATTCATAATTTATTTTACATTATTTTTAAATCTGTACACAATAATATTATAATGTTATAGTTATACTATAATGTATACATAATTGAGTATATAGTATTGAATTCAATATGTTAATATATATATATATATATATATATATATATAATAGAATAAAAACGATAATATATGATAGGAAGAAATGCACATATATAGTGAACATTATATTATAATAAATTTGTGTAATATCATAAAATTATAGTTTAACGATATTAATTTATAAATTTAAAAACAATAATTATAATCAAGATATATTTCAAAAAAATAATTATTATAATTTGTATTATATTATTTAAATAAAAAATAATATATATATATATATATATATATATATATATATATATATATCTATCGATGGCTATATAAAATGTGATGTCGCCACTCCATACACATTTGCGTAACCCTGCACGGGTGGCTGCAGAGTACTAGGTCTTGCCAAAGGACCACTCTGATTTTTGTTCGGTACTGCTTATTGAATAAAACATTCACATATTCGCAGTTAACCTTCATATCTGAAGGCCGTTTCCCTATCCAACACCTGGGCACCGCAGGATTAGAGTTGAAATCTCTAACCTATTTCTCCATGAAAAGGTATTCCAGTAATGCCGAGCAAGCTCGACCTGGTAAAGTAAGGTAAGTATATATATATATACATATATATATGAGATATATAACTTAATTATCATACTTACAAGAATAAGTAAAATAATAAAATACTATTTAAAAGTACTTACTAATAGTATTCAGTGTAATAAACATATATTGTAATTTTTAATTTTTATATTTAATAAAATTAATATAAATACATATGTATTATTTATTAATACCATTAATGTTGTTAAACATATACACATTTAAATTTAATTTAAATTAGTAAATATTCATAATTTAATAATTATATAAATAGTAAAGTTACATAATTCAATACAATGTATATAGTGTATTTACTATATATTTTTATCAATATATATTTACAAAAATATTCATACAAATTAATATAAATATAGATAATATATATATATATATATGAGTAATAGTTTGAAAAGTTAATTTTAAATAATTATGTTTTAAGAAATAAAATAATTAATAAATAAAAATAAATACGTTTATTATATTTGTTTAGTAGGCTAACAGAAAATTTAATTTATAATAAATATATTTTAATACGTAATTAATAAACTATATCCCATTATAATGTTAACTTGATACTATATATGTTAATATTACGGTGCTGCATTCATGCTGTATGTCAAACCATCAATCAGTTATAATTTCTGGGTTTCAATCAGTTATAATTTCTGGGTTTCATTTCGGATATTTAATTGACTTCGCTTGTATCGCTTATTGGTTAGATGGTGTATACAGATATATATATATATATATATATATATATATATATATATATATATATGAATATACGTGATAATGATGATATACGGTTTATTAAGAGCACTAAAATATTGTCATATTGACCATTTCAATCGTGTGTGATGAACACAATAATAAGATAATACGATAACAATTTAATAATATTATATATTGAATATAACACGGACACAAATAATAATTGATATAGAGAAGAGTTATATACTACAGACTGCATTGATATAGTGGATAGTTATATACTACAGCCTGCATTGATATAGAGGAGTGTTATATAACACAATCACAGAAACGAGTTCAGAATTATTAATTCCAAACTATAATAGGTATAGAATAGCTAAACAAACAAAAATAAAACAATTAGCTGAAGGTTTAATACAAAGTACCTGTACAAAATAATAAAATTAGATAATCAATTATTTAATTTATTTTCATATTTTGATAAAAGTTATTTTTTTAATATTTTTTAAAGTTTTTTATATCATTTTTGTAAATAATAATCTATTTCCTAATAGTATTTAGACATAAACTCTTCCATGATATAAGGTCTTTAAATGATAATTATTAAAAACTACGGCTTGATTTTATATAAGTTAATTTGAAATTATGAAATTTATTTTTGTATAAATTGTTATATCTAGGAACTAATACTGATATGCTGCTTGGGTATTTCTTTTAATGTAAATTGTGCATGATTATAATATTTGTATAAGTTATTACATCTTTAAATTGTAATATATTAGAACATACAAATAAATTGTTGGTATTAGTCAAAATAAAAATATTATTGACAATTTTAAAGATATTTTTAGCTCAGCTTTCTTAATATATATATATATATATATATATATATATATAAAACATGTGATAACTTCAATTATATTTTATAAAATTTTAATTATTATCTAAAATAACTCATAGATTATATATATATATATATTTCTATATACTTATTAAAATTTAAGTGTGAAATTATATAGATAACTTATAAGTATCCTACGAATATTATTAAAAATAATTTTATTTTCAATATGAAAAATGTAATATATTTTATTTATTATATTTATTATAAATATGTTTTAAATAATACAATTTCAAACAATAATATCAATATGTATTATTAAAATATTATGCTTTTAATTTTTAGTTTTAGAATTTTCTGTTGTAATAGTAATTATCGTAAAATTTATATGGAAAAATATTACGAAAACGTATGTGTTTTTATACCGAATTTGAAAGCAGATGTGGAAATGATGATTTTTAGTGGACAGTGCTATAGTGAACATGTATTCGATGGTGAACTTTATTAACTTTCAATAATATTGTTATTGTTATGGTTATTTTTATATTCCTTTTATCCTATCCAGAAACTTTAGATGTTTTTTTCACCATATGGATCTAAAGTAACGAAGACGCTTCAAATGACTCTCATATTAAAGCATCCATGGTTTTAACGTGAGCCGATCATTTATTTATACACAATTATATAAGGTCACTTCATAATATTATTTTAAAACTTATTTTAATAGTTAAGACGAGGCTCGAATCAACGCCCTACTGATTGTGTGCTGGGCCTTATGCAACTGCGTCACATAGGTAGTTTTAATACATTATTATGTTATAATGGGTTGTCAGTTGAGTTTATTTATAAGAGATTTTACACAAACAAGAGAACTTCTCTGAGAGATAGAATTTACTATAGTAAATATATGTATGTAGTATATGCTTATTAAGAAAAATAATATTTTAAAATAATATTTTATTATAGATATTATAGATATACCTTATGATTTTAATTTATATAATAGTTTTCCATGAGAAACAATATCTACAGCTTTTGAAAAATCAATATATATTATATCTACACATTTTTTATTATTCAAATCATTATACCAACATTTTAATTTTTTTTAAATTATAATTCTGTTGAATTTCCTATAATAAAATGTACTGATAATTTAATAAAATATTAGATTTAAATAAAAAAGTATGTGTATAGAAATAATATTATCTAATATATTACACATTACACATGTTATTGAAATAAACTTATGGTTTATGTGTATTCATTTATATTTTTTAAATTATTTAAATAAGTTATTTAATAAAATTGTTTTATAATGTTAATATAGAAAAAATTATATTATGGAATTATAAATGTCACAAATAAAACTGCAATATAATTATAGTAAACTATTATTATTTAAATTATTAATTTATTTAAATATGTATTTAATTATATATAGTATATTACTTAAACTATAGTTAATACATTGTTCTATCACTTATAAATTAGTTTTCTTTATTCCTTATACATCTTCAATTATTCTCTATCTCCCCTAAATCGATATATTATATATTATATATACTTGGTTATGGATATAATTCATTATACATACAATATTAACGTATACAAGCATACACGTATATATATATATATATATATAAATTCATATTCACATGCATACCAATATTATGTAGTACATACCTACATAATTAAATATAATATACAAACAAATGCATGCATTAATACGTTGATAGTTAATAAAAGCACCTAATTCTATACATAGAATTATGAATCATACAATGGTAACATCAAAAATATCCGTCAACTGTTTAAATAAATAAAATCCTGTAAAATAATTCTCGCTGATATCCGTGAGAAATATCTGCCAGATAATCTGGATACTTTTGTAGTGTGAAGTAAGCTTAAGTCACACGGAAGACTGTTCTAATATGTTATCAATTATGCAGCTAATATCTAGATAAAATACGATACATATGCTAATGTTATTCAACATCATATTGTACTTCTTATTAATTCACCTATCTTTAAGCTATAATTCCTAGATTACACTTCATAATTTATTAATTGTCAGCTTAGACACCTATGGTTAATACTTCGAATATCAACTTTCTGAACGTATATCATGCATACTCGACTTTCTTATCTGTGATTAGTGATGGTGATGTGATATTACATTATTATTCAATCATTAACCTTTGCACCGTTATGCAGATTTATGTATGGTCCTAATATGAATACTATATGTATTCTAAATTCCATTACGAAACGTTTATATTTTAAACTATTTCTTTAAGTGTATTACAAGTAATCTAGTAATGATATAGTATTATATAGAATATATAAATCAGTTTATTTTTGTAGTGAGATAAATAATACTGATATACACACACACACATATATATATATATATATTATTTACGCTGTTTTCACACCGCATGTAAAATTGCAATCGTCTCGGACATTCGTTTATGTATATATACAAACTAATTTTAATTGGATTACATTTAAAAGCAATAACCGCGTGTCATGTTTATCTAAAAATATCTAGGTAAGATATTTTTAGATAAGCATGATTATCTCAATACTCTCCTGAAGCGTAGGATTATAATGAGCAAATTATAAAATCGGGTGTAATATTAATATATAGATGTACAATTATAAATAAATAAAGTGATCGTGCCTATTTTACACTGTTTTTAATATATAGAATGCACTACAGTATAATTAACTTTAGGTTCATTAGTAATTGCTTAAACATTATATTAAAAAATATTTATATTATGTATAACACATTTGTATATGATTTATTTATATATTACATATTATTATTTAGTTTTATTATTTCATTTTAATGTGTTTATCATTTTGTGTAATTGGTTTTTTCTTTATATTATATATATATATATATATATATATATCAGTCTTACTATGTCATTTATACAGTACAGGCGTATTTTTCTCAGATTAGTTACATTATTTATTGATTTTTTTTTCTAATTTATTTTAATTTGGGTTATATTTTATCAAATAAATTGTATTATATTTAATACATATATAAATATTGCATATATATGTGCTAATTTATTTAGAAAATTGTTGTATCCAATTATTAATAATCTATGTAGAGATATTTCATATGTAATTCATGTATATAATAATAATATATAGTTTAGTATGTAAACAACAAATATGGAAGAAAAAATAGATATGAATTGATACCAAAATCGACATGGTACACAAATTAACATTGGATTTACATTTAATAACAAAACGCATTGCTTTATGCATGCCAATATATATACGCTTTGGGTAAGTGTTGAATTATGAATATAAAGTCATATGTTTATGTATTTAGAAAATTAATTTCATTTGTATACTTAATTCTATTCATATATTAATATTAATTTAAAAAAAAATGTATTTAAGAAATTAAATTATAATATATTTTATTATTTGATCATACTTTTTATTTTAATTATTACATAATATATATTAAATCCCATTATTTCATAATATATTTATTCAATTCTAATAATTATTCATTTCAATAAATTATATATATACATTTACTATTTATGCATTGATATGTATATGTATGTTTATATATAATATATACAATATGTCTACATACATACACAATAAAATACATATATGGTATACATATTTGAATATATATATATATATATATATATATATGGTTTGTAGGTATACTAAATCAAAGATAATAAATTACAAGAAGAAGTAATTATATAACTAAATATTAGAATACAAAATTAAATTAAATAATATTAAAGATAATATTAAAAAAAAGAGAAAATAAATAATAATATTATTAATACTCTGATATTATTAAATCAAATTTATGTTTATTAATTGTATTAGTAACGTGGTCTGATGGTATATATATAAATTTAAAATTTATCATTTAAATATTAATATATATAATAAATAATGTATTACTATTATAGGAATCCTATAATAGGATATGGGGATAAGAATAATTCAATACATTTAATATGTTGATGCCATTTACAAATCAATGTATTTTATTTCAATATTCGATAACTATTACGCTATATTTTATTATTATTGGTTAAATTCCATTGGTTAAATTCTATTGGTTAAATTTCAACAGTTATATCATATCCGTATTTTTTATATTTTTCCTGTAATAAATGAATGAATTGTTGTACGTTTCTTTTTTACTGTGTATGGGTACAAATATACGTACTACTAGGTGTTTATTTATGGGTATCATTTTACATTCCACTAGGTGTTTATTTATGGGTACAAATATACGTTCCACTAGGTGTTATTTATTGGTAAAAATATACGTTCCACTAGGTGTTTCAACAACTTTTAAATTAAAATTTTTTAATTATTTAATTTTAACTTTATTACCTATAATCAAGCTAAGTCCAATATTTATTACCATTTACTACCACTAAACTACTTCTACCCCCGATTATGACTGACTCCATCCACATTGACTTCACATGCTCCTCATGTAACACTATCGCCACGTCACCCACGGAATGTGACCATTGCCGTAAGAGGCTTTGCCAATCATGTTCAAAACTCCCCAAATCTACCCTTAACAAAATGACTGCCCTCAAAAAATCTGGTTTCTACTGGTTTTGTACCAACTGTAGAACTGACTCTAGAACGTCCCAACGTAAGATACTATCCAATAGCTCCTCCCAAACCTCTCCCATGAGCTCACCTCCCATCTTTAACAATCACTCCCCTGCACCTGCACTACCACAACCCACTTTTTCTACATATTCACCGCTCACCCCACCACCCAACCCTTCATCCAAAACTATATCAGAGTCCATACACCAGTCACCCCACAACTCATCCACTGTTCCTACCATCCTTACTATCCCCACTCGCCTATCCCCTGTTGCCACTAAACGATTACAATCCATCACTTCCATAGCTAAACCCCCCTCGTTTAATAACCTTCACCGTGCATGCATACCTCCCTTACTCCCCCCCAAATCTGATAAAATTGCATGGAAAAGAATTAATAACCCCCCCAATACCCCACTTATTAACTTTCTTGTCGGTAAATTACCAACTCATTTTAGACCAGTCCCTAATCCATCTTCCACTACCAACCATTACTCACCTAACCACCCATCCCCCTTTTCTGTAGTTATTGAGCATATTAAACCATCCGAAAAATCTCGTGAATTTCTTCTAGAATTACTCACTTACATCAATATACCTACACATGCTCTAAAATCATAAAATTTTTCTAATGCAACTGTTATTATTTTCTTTAATACATCAAGTCAGTGTTCCTACTTTTACTCCAAAATTCCATTCATCCGCAGTAACTCAATATACAATCACCTATACATTCGTGCTGAACGATCTATCACTGAGCGAGCACATGGTAGAGTTCTTTTCCATGCAACAAAATCTAACCTAGCCCCATCTAATGTCAAATGTACCTTCAATGACTACACTAACTCCTTTGAACTTCGTCATTTGACCAACTCCAAGATAGACTGGAATAAGAACCCAATTTATATATCAAATGACACATACAATACATGGTCTACATCCTACAATGCATATAGATTAAATACCAATTCACTGAATTCATCAATCAGTAATTCTCAGTCATCACATCAATCTTCACAATGACATTCAACCACTCGACCTAATTATCTCAGAACAATCTCAATTCCTAGCACCTCAATAGATACCACACTATCAATTCCACCATTTATTCACAACACATCACAATCTCAGATTAATGCAGCCATCCTTAATATTTCCTCCATACGCAATAAAGTTGATCACACACTTGACCTATTTAATGACCTTCATCTTGATCTTATTTGTCTCACAGAAACGTGGCTTAAGGATAATGATATTGCAATATCTGCATCCCTTAATATTAACAATCTAAGTTTTGCACAACTTAATAGACTCGGCCCCCATCTTGGTGGTGGTGTTGGCATCCTATATAAGACAAATATTAATCTAATAAACAGTACTGATCTCGCACTAGAAAACTCAGAATCATTTTCTTGTACATTTCACCCGGCTAATTCACGTCAATTCACCATCATAGTTATCTATCGTCCACCTCATAAGTCAATTCCTAAGTTTCTCCTTGAATTAGAACACCTCCTGACTACATCCACTGATCATACTATCATTCTCGGTGACCTAAACATCTCAATTAATCTTGACACTAATTATACCAGGCAATTCAATATATTAATAGACTCATTTAACTTTGTCCAACATATAACATCCCCAACTCACATAGCAGGCAATACACTTGACCTTATAATTTCCCATGCACATTCTAACCTCACCAATTCCCACTCAATAAAGAATCTATTTTCTGATCATCATTTAGTATTCTTCCATATTAGCTCACCAAGACCAACTCGACCCATAATAAATATTAAATATAGAAAATATAACAATATTGACACCAATACTTTCATCACTGAATTCTCTAAAAAATTTAATAACACACAATTTTCAAACTCAGTATCTAAATTAGAAACATCTCTATCAAGAACCCTTGACGAACTTGCCCCCATCAAATATAAATATATAACACAACGTCCAAATTGCAAATGGTTTAATTCTGAACTTTCATCATCAAAACGCAAATTATGACTATATGAAAATTATTGGAGAAAATCTAAATCTCTCAATAATTACAATATATTTATCAAACAACGTAGCCTATATAGAACCCTACTCAAGAAGTCTAAGAAATCATACTACAATAATCTATTAAAAGAAGCATCAACTAATTCTAAGAAACTTTTCTCCATTTCTAACCAGCTACTTGGTAAAATATCACTACGTGTTCTACCAAATGAACCCATAACAACGATAATAGATACATTTGACCAATATTTCAATACTAAAGTCATGAATATAATTAAATCACTCCGTACACCACTCAATGAACCATATAATCTACCTCTATATTCCCTTTCCTCCTTCATATTACCATCAACTACTACCATTGAAAAACTCCTCAGTGCAGTAAATACATCTTCCGAACTAGATCCAATTCCTCATTCTATATTAAATAAGTACCACATTTATCTAGCATCTTATTACCAAGAAATAATAGAAAACTCACTCACCTCAGGCATTTTTCCAATCTACATGAAAACAGCATATGTTACACCCATCATAAAAAAACCAAACCTTGACAAATCAATCCTCTCCAACTACCGACCAATCTCCAACTTATCAACGCTCTCCAAAACCCTAGAACGAGTTGTTGTTCGTCAATTAAATTCGTATCTCCATGAAAATCATATATTAAACCCATATCAGAGTGCCTATACCAAGCACAAAAGTACTGAAACTGCAATGATACATATCCTTAATCACATTCACCTATCTGCTGCATCACCACATGGTTCAGTGGTCATTCTCCTTGATTTATCAGCTGCATTCGACACTCTTGACCATATTATCCTTATAAATCGACTAACTTCTATCGGAATCTCTGGTACTGCACTTGATTGGTTCATCTCATACCTAACTGATCGTTTTTACCAAATTAGTATAAACTCACTAATCTCTAAACCTCGTAAAGTTACTCATGGAGTACCTCAAGGATCGGTCCTTGGTCCACTCCTATTCAATATCTACCTACTTCTCTTATTTAGAATTATTGACAAATACCCCACTATAGACTATCACTCGTATGCTGATGATATACAGTTACACTGTAGATTGATAGACCCTAACAAAGACATAAATGTACTTAACAACTGCATTACTGATATACATAACTGGCTCACCAACAACTCATTATCACTAATCTGTCTTAAAACTGAATCAATGCATATTAAAACATCTACCACCATATTCATTCCACCACAAATTACCATTAACAATCTGAGTATTTCTTATGCTAATAAAATAAAAAATCTTGGTATATTAATCGACCCAACACTACAATTCAACATCCAGACTAAATCATTATCACAGTCAATTAACTACATACTACACAACTTACGAACAATAAGACCCTTCATTAATTTTAATACTGCAAAACTCCTCGCTACATCCCTCATTCTCCCCCGCCTCGATTACTGTAATTCATGTCTCTATGCCTCCTCACAATCTATAATAAATAAACTCCAACGTCTTCAGAATTCAGCCATCAGATTCATATTCAACATAACTAAATATTCCATACAACATATATCCCCTTTGAGAACCAAATTACATTGGCTGCCAATAAAATCCCGTATAATTTACAAAATTGCACTCACCATACATTTAGCTACACATCATAACACACCAGACTATCTTGCCAACTTACTAACTCCCAACATAACTATTTACGAACAAAGACACATAAACAAATTCAAATTAAAAACTCCAGTTCTATTACATTTAACATCTTCCCAACATAAATCTTTCTCCATCCATGCTCCAAAAATCTGGAATGATCTACCTCACCATATCCGATCAATTGACTCAACTGTAACATTCAAATCAAAGCTCAAAACATACCTTTTTGCCCAATAATATATTGAAAGCACGTCCGAAAACTTCAATAAAGAAGTTGATGGAAGTGCCTAAACCAATTAGGTAAGGTAGGTAGGTGTTTATTTATGGGTAAAATTATACGTTCCAATATTGATTTTTTATATGTAAAAAGAAACCGTTTATCTGCTCACAAACTACCTATAATTCTACCACCTACTGGAACATATTATTTGACCTATAATATTACGTTTCGGCAACTAGTTTATGGTTGCTTGGGCTGGGTAGGTATATAAAGATATTAAGTAGTATATAGATAATTGCGAGATATGTTAAGTATCGAAGGGAGGGGTATATATCCTAGAATAGAGATGGGATATTTAGGTGAGACTAGACCATTCGATTTAGTATTTATATGATTCGTAAATATTTATAAATCCTCAGATGGAAGGTAGAGTATATTAGTTATGAAATATGCCTATACTAAGTTTACAAGATATATTCAGGAGACTCCAAGAGATTACATACCGACCAAGGTCGTAATTTTCAAGCATATTTTTAATCATAGTATACTCTGGGCCTATAGGCCGAATCCTTATCATCCAGTATATAATGGACAATGCGAACGCATGCATACATACATTATTAATTTATTGAGAGGTTTGTGCAATGAAGAAAAGTCTAAATGGCTTATTCATGCGTATAATATTATGCTCCATGGGTCGACAGGGTGTTTGTTAATGTTTAGACTTGAAGAACAATTACCAATTGATTAAAGATTAGAGAAGTGTGGGAGAGGCATCAATTGTATTGGTTATGGGATACGAAGAAGATAATGGGATAAATCTTCAGTAAGGTCAAACATAGAATTGAATTAACTAGAAAAAAAATAAATGATGAAAAGTAAGAAAATGAATTAGAGGATGAGACTATAGTCATAATAAAAAAAACGTATATTGGGAAGACGGAAATTAGAAAATATTTGTGGTGAGGTAAAATGGGAAGTATAAGGTAGAGTTAAAAGTTATTCTGCCTATACAATTAAATGTAGTCTGACAATTAGGATGAAAAATAGGATAACTTTGAGAGTAATTAAGTATTAAGGTTTAGTTATTTTTATGGTTTAGGGTTGTTATGTTATGTGATAGTTATATATATATATATTAAAGGTAGTAATTTTGTATAAAAAAAATGTAAGAAAATGTATAACCAGACATTATTTCAAATAGTCACTATTTTCTTTGGTAGTGGGATGGGTGTAGTTATGTATATTATACAAGTGTGTGTACTGCAGCTTATCATATGCATTCCTGACTTCCATTATTTATATGCTTGAGTGATTTTATCAAATACATAAAATCAATAATGAAAAAGTCACTTCTAAACATACAGTCAGTACTGCAACATATATTATAATATTATATCTTAATAATAAATAGATTATAAAACAAGCATATAGCATATAATATATATATATATATATATATATATATAAATATATATATATATATATATATATATACTATATTGGGGTGTAATGGAAATGTCTGAAATGACACAGTTTGCATATTCCTACTGCCGCTCTTTATACTATTATTTGGGGGTTAAGCTCTGCATTCCATTTCAACTTTCCTTACTCTCTTGCTTTGGCTCCCCGTGCCACACCCTGGTAACCACTTCGGCAAGTGGGCTAAACTTGTAAGAGGGGACTAGGAGAGGAGATAGGCGCCACCTAGTCTATAAGTCTACAGAAAAAATCAATCAACTAAATTACATCACAACAACAACGAAATACCATGCCGGATCGGTCGCGCCCCGGAAAAACAACGACCGCGCTTTCCATCGGTGAAAACCAGGATGGAAGTGTAAAGTTAACTACTGGCAAATTAGAATTAGAACAACCATTTTACAACATCAAATTATCTAATGCAATAACCACTATCGGAACATGGAATGTACGAACATTAAGAAGATGCGGCAAAATAAATGAACGATACAAATGGAACATAATAGGCCTCTCTGAGACAAGGTTAACTGGATCAGGTGAGATATTAACAGAGGCTGGCCATAAATTATACTACAGCGGACAGAGCAAACACTTTGAAGGTGTTGGATTCATCATCAAGAAGGAGTTTACAAAATCTGTAATGAATTACTCTGCCGTTTCAAGTAGAATTATGTCAATTCGTATAAGGGCTAACCCCATGAACATATCCATAATTCAAATATACGCACCGACAACTACCCACGAAGATCAAGAAATAGAAGATTTCTATGAAAGTATTATAGAAGAAATTTCCAAAACACCAAAAAAGGACTTTTTAATTATACAAGGAGACTGGAATGCTAAAGTTGGAAAGGATGCAACCTGGAATGGATGCGTTGGTCGCTTCGGTACTGGTTCCATGAATGAACGAGGCCAGAGATTACTTGAGTCTGCTGAAAGGCATAAATTAGTGATAGCAAATACTTTGCACCCACATAAGGACTCAAGAATCACTACATGGCACTCACCTAATGGACACAACCAAATTGATTACATTCTGACACCTAAAAGGTTCAAATCAAGTATCATACGAAGCTCAACAATAACCTATCCAGAGCAGATGTGAATAGCGACCATGATCTAGTAATGTGCAACCTGAGGCTAAAACTTCGATCAAACAAGAGGGAGAAAAGCAAACGGATTCGTTATAATGTTAACAAACTGAAAGACCAAACAATCAGCAAAGCATATTCTGATCATCTAGATGCACAGCTCAGTGACATAGAGAAAAATATGAAAGATTTCGACTTGACAGAAATATGCTCTGACTTCGAACAAGCTCTAACTAGTTCTGCTTCAGAGATAATCGGCAAATACCGTAGTAAAAAATAACCCTGGATCACTGATGATATACTAGACTTATGCGACAAGAGAAGAACACTTAAATTCAAGAGAAAACTAAATGCTGAATCAGAACATAAGTACAGAGAAATAAACTCCAAGTTACGAAAAATGATGCTCAAGGCAAAGGAGGATTGGATACAGACACAGTGCAAATCAATCGACGATGATATGAAACATGGTAGGCACAACACGCGAGCCTATGCAACATTGAAAATGCTAACTAAAACAACACCCAGAAGCACATATATTATTGAAGATAGAAATGGAGTACCGCTAGCTGAAGATACATTGAAACTAAATCGCTGGACTAAGTATTGCAAAGAACTTTATAACTACCCTATTAACCCTGATCCCAGTGTATTAGCCCATAATGAGAATCACAATACAGATACAGATGATGAACTGCCAATTCTTGAGTCAGAAGTCGTTAACGCCATTAAAACATTGAAGGAGGGCAAGTCACCGGGTATAGATAACATACCGAGTGAATTAATCAAACATGGAGGAACAGCTAT
The DNA here is from genome assembly GCA_964019155.1 of Osedax fenrisi. Taxonomy (NCBI): domain Eukaryota; kingdom Metazoa; phylum Annelida; class Polychaeta; order Sabellida; family Siboglinidae; genus Osedax; species Osedax fenrisi. The sequence goes on along the minus strand of OZ025241.1, from coordinate 84,476,288 downwards.
AATAAGAATGCTCACAGCAATCTGCCAGAAAGCATGGGTATCTAAATAATGGCCAAAACAATGGACAAAATCATTAATAATACATATAGCTAAAAAAGGTGACTTTAAGAAATGTAAAAATTACAGAACACTAAGCCTAATCTGCCATTCAAGTAAAATACTCCTAACCATAATCCTCAAACGATTAAATCCTCAAATTGAACGAGTGCTATCAGAGGAGCAAGCCGGTTTTAGGAAGGGAAGGAACACAGTTGAATAAGTGTTTAATTGCAGAAATATTACTGAGAAGCATCTAGATAGCCAAAAAGATCTCTATCACAATTTTATAGACTTCAAGAAGGCTTTTGATAGAGTGTATCATGAAGGGATGTGGTCAGCATTATGCAAATTTGGAATTAATAATGATATAATTATGATGATAAAATCTTTGTATGCAAACTCCACAAGTGCTGTACTACTCAATAATATGGCAGGCCCGTTCTTTAACACAACGGTTGGATTACGTCAAGGTTGTCTGCTCTCACCAACATTATTTAACTTATTACTTGAAGAAATTATGAGTGAAATTGAGATAAAACATGCTACATCTATTTCTGTAGGCGGTATACCAATTTGGAATTTAAAGTTTGCTGATGACATCGACTTACTAGCCGGATCCAATGCAGAACTCAATACAACATCTCACTGACGAATTAGCAAAGAGTACATCACGTTATGGAATGGAAATAAGTGCTGAAAAAAGCAAAGTTATGATAAATACTAACAATGCAAAATCTGTAGATATAACACTGTGTGGAAATAAGCTAGAAGAAGTAGATAAATTTGTTTATCTTGGCTCCACAATTACAAGCGATGGAAAAAGTGATAATGAAATTAGAATAAGGCTTGTCCAATCTACCTCAGCGATGATACGTCTCTACATAATTTGGAACAGCAAACACATCAATTTTAAACTTAAGTACAATATATATCGATCACTAGTGCTCTCTATCCTTACTTATGGCTGCGAAACATGGACGATTAGTGTGGCAATGCAAAAGAAAATATCTGCATTTGAAAGCAAAGCACACAGAAAACTACTTGGCATCAAATATCAAGATAGGATTACGAACGTGTGTGTGCGCAATAGTATAACCATGATGTTAGGAACTTACGAACCTCTACTAAAAACGATAAAGCGTCGCAAACTGAAGTGGTTTGGCCATGTATCCAGACACGACAACCTGTGCAAAACTATAATGCAAGGTTCTGTTGAAGGAACTCGAAAACAAGGACGACCCAAATCTCAATGGATTGATAACATTGCTAAATGGACTAAACAAGATATAAACGATATAATACAAGATGTGCACAAAAGATATGGCTGGAGAAAACGTGTTGCTGGTGCCTCTTCGATTGATTTCCCCTACGATTTACGAGTCACGGGATAACAACAACAAAATATAATACATTAAGTATTAGAATAATTGAAGGAAATAGCATTCTATTATAGACAGTTTGAAATGTAAGTAATGCGCCGCGATACAGTTTCTGTAGTATTACTTGCAGTTTTAGTGTTAGTGTTTTAGTTTTAGTGTAGTTAATATATACATAAATAGGATTTATATGATAATGATTAATAGTTGGATATAATGGAAAAGAGTGGGATGGTGTATAGCTTCCAGATGTATTAATATATATGTATATATCATTTACAACAAAAAAATATTTTATAAAATAATATTTAGTGAATTATAGTATGCATCCTTAATAAATATTTTAATATTTGTACTTAATATGTAGATATAAATTATTATATAGTATACGTTAAATGTTCATAAATTAAAAATTCATAATAATATTCAAATACATATTAATAATAATTTATGTTTTTAAACATGAATATAATATGTATTTGTTATAATTAGATATTAAATTATTTATGATTTATATTACTTATGAAAAGCTTTTTATTACGTATATCCCAAATTGTATAGACTAATAGTTACAACTTTTAATTTCTAGTTCATTTTTAAATACGATACAGTTTATTCGATTTAGTATCAAATTTAATTTTTAAATTGTATATGAATACTCATTACAGTTGATAACATTTTTTTAATTACTAGCTATAATTAGTATATGTTACCATTATATTATTAACAAGTATGTAATTTAATAAAAAAAAAATACTAAATATATATCTGTAAACATTCAATATGTAATGAATGTACCTTACATGTAACTTACTTAAATACATAGAAATGTTGAATTGTGGTGATCGAAGTGATAAATCAAAAGTATAACTATTATTAAGTGTATATATGAAAGATGGAAAATGAAAATATGTTAGTAAATTTAACAGTTAGATAGCTTAATGGATATATATATATATATATATATTTATAACAAATATATATGTGTATAGTATGTGTAATAACTATCTTACTATATAGAATACACGATATCAAAATACACAAAATATAAAGTTGGAAAACATGGTTATATGTATATATTATAAATATAAATATACTGTAATATCATCAACTAGTGTAGTTAAATATATACATTTAGTAAACTAGTATATATGTTAAATATGATTTATACGACTTGTTATAATTGGCATGTTTCAAGGATGTCATGAATTCATTTGTTGATAATGAACTATTATTGATACAATAAATAGGAATATTGAACAATTATCTCAAACTTTAATTACATTCTAAATGCTCTACCCCCTTTATCAATACTCATGGCTTTCCACAAGGCTACATGCTTGGTCCTTTACTTTTTATTATTTATATTTTACACATAAAATCCATATTTGATAAATATCCTTACATCACTACCATCTCTTTACCGATTATCTACACATTTATACTTCTTTTCCCATTTCCTGTGACTCCAACTATATTCAACTCTCTATTTTAAGTGCATCATATAACTTACTGGATGGTTCTCCCATAATTCCCTATTACTTACTATGAGCAAAACTGACACCATCATTATCTCCAGACCTACCAACCCATAATCATCACCCATCCCTTTCTACTAGCCCCCCCCTATATCACAATCCATAACAACTCTTGGTTTTACCATCAACTCCCATCTAGATTACTCTGACCACATATCTATAATGATTCGCAACGCCAACTATTTTCTTTATAATATTAGAAAATCACGCAATAAATTGACTTTTTCAATGACTAAAAGTCTAATACACTCGATCGTTTTCAGTAGATTCATATACTGCTACTCACTTCTATGTAATCTACCCATAAATCTTATGCTTAAACTTGAGATGATACAACGAAGTGCTATACGCACCCTATATAAACTGAAGTTATTTTCAATAGTATCAATATCGACCCTAATGTGATCACTCGGCTGGCTTAAGTTTAGGTATCTCTGCAGGTACAGACTACTATGCATCACTTATGTGGTGATATATCTTAGATCTCCCGAGTACTTAGCAGACTTGATCAGTATTTAAACCCTTAGTCGACCTAGCAGGAAATGTCACACGATGAAAATTGTACAACGCTCGACTATCTCTGCTCACTCTGAATCTGCTTTCTCTGTGGTAGCTCCAAAATACTGGAGTGCTCTTCCATATGAAATTAGGTATTTAAAAACCCTGTCAATATTTAAATGTAAACTCTCCACGTACCTATTAACATTGTAACCTACCCTCCCTTTTCCTTCATTTTATTGTACTTTATTTATTTTATTTTTGTTTCCTCCTCATGACGCCCATAACCACCACGTGATTTTGTAGTCAATAAAACATTTAAAAAAAGAAATAGTAATATATGAATATACAATATAACAAATTGATAGGTAAGCTAGACATATTTTACCAATAACATATAGTACATTATTATAGACAATATTTAAAGAGGGAGTTCCATATATTTATGACGATAAAATAAAAAATTATAACTTTTATAAAATAAGGATTAACATCACGATATACAGTATTAGATACATATAATAACGTAAATTATTCTACTTATTATAATAAGATTATATATATATATATTATTCCACTTATTACACTTACAAGTATAATATAGTGTGAATAAATAAAGTAGTTTATTTTGAAAACAATTGAATTATAATTGAATTAATCGACTATTATCGTTTTGATAAAAAGTACTTTATACACTATGATTGATATACTGATTTATTAAAGTTATATACTATATTTCATATTTTTTTTTGTTATCCCGTGACTCGTAAATCGTAGGGGAAATCAATCAAAGAGGCATCAGCAACACGTTTTCTCCAGCCATATCTTTTGTGCACATCTTGTATTATATCGTTTATATCATGTTTAGTCCATTTAGCAATGTTATAAATCCATTGAGATTTGGGTCGTCCTTGTTTTCGAGTTCCTTCAACAGAACCTTGCATTATAGTTTTGCACAGGTTGTCGTGTCTGGATACATGGACAAACTACTTCAGTTTGCGACGCTTTATCGTTTTTAGTAGAGGTTCGTAAGTTCCTAACATCATGGTTATACTATTGAATGGTTATCCTTCAAAGTGTTTGCTCTGTCCGCTGTAGTATAATTTATGGCCAGCCTCTGTTAATATCTCACCTGATCCAGTTAACCTTGTCTCAGAGAGGCCTATTATGTTCCATTTGTATCGTTCATTTATTTTGCCGCATCTTATTAATGTTCGTACATTCCATGTTCCGATAGTGGTTATTGCATTAGATAATTTGATGTTGTAAAATGGTTGTTCTAATTCTAATTTGCCAGTAGTTAACTTTACACTTCCATCCTGGTTTTCATCGATGAAAAGCGCGGTCGTTGTTTTTCCGGGGCGCGACCGATCCAGCATGGTATTTCGTTGTTGTTGTGATGTAATTTAGTTGATTGATTTTTTCTGTAGACTTATAGACTAGGTGGCGCCTATCTCCTCTCCTAGTCCCCTCTTACAAGTTTAGCCCACTTGCCGAAGTGGTTACCAGGGTGTGGCACGGGGAGCCAAAGCAAGAGAGTAAGGAAAGTTGAAATGGAATGCAGAGCTTAACCCCCAAATAATAGTATAAAGAGCGGCAGTAGGAATATGCAAACTGTGTCATTTCAGACATTTCCGTTACACCCCAATATAGTATATATATATATATATATATATATTTATATATATATATATATATATATATATATATATATATATATATATATTATATGCTATATGCTTGTTTTATAATATATTTATTATTAAGATATAATATTATAATATATGTTGCAGTACTGACTGTATGTTTAGAAGTGACTTTTTCATTATTGATTTTATGTATTTGATAAAATCACTCAAGCATATAAATAATGGAAGTCAGGAATGCATATGATAAGCTGCAGTACACACACTTGTATAATATACATAACTACACCCATCCCACTACCAAAGAAAATAGTGACTATTTGAAATAATGTCTGGTTATACATTTTCTTACATTTTTTTTTATACAAAATTACTACCTTTAATATATATATATATATATATATATATATATATATAACTATCACATAACATAACAACCCTAAATCATAACAATAACTAAACATTAATACTTAATTACTCTCAAAGTTATCCTATTTTTCATCCTAATTGTCAGACTACATTTAATTGTATAGGCAGAATAACTTTTAACTCTACCTTATACTTCCCATTTTACCTCACCACAAATATTTTCTAATTTCCGTCTTCCCAATATACGTTTTTTTATTATGACTATAGTCTCATCCTCTAATTAATTTTCTTACTTTTCATCATTTATTTTTTTTCTAGTTAATTCAATTCTATGTTTGACCTTACTGAAGATTTATCCCATTATCTTCTTCGTCTCCCATAACCAATACAATTGATGCCTCTCCCACACTTCTCTAATCTTTAATCAATTGGTAATTGTTCTTCAAGTCCAAACATTAACAAACACCCTGTCGACCCATGGAGCATAATATTATACGCATGAATAAGCCATTTAGACTTTTCTTCATTGCACAAACCTCTCAATAAATTAATAATGTATGTATGCATGCGTTCGCATTGTCCATTATATACTGGATGATAAGGATTCGGCCTATAGGCCCAGAGTATACTATGATTAAAAATATGCTTGAAAATTACGACCTTGGTCGGTATGTAATCTCTTGGAGTCTCCTGAATATATCTTGTAAACTTAGTATAGGCATATTTCATAACTAATATACTCTACCTTCCATCTGAGGATTTATAAATATTTACGAATCATATAAATACTAAATCGAATGGTCTAGTCTCACCTAAATATCCCATCTCTATTCTAGGATATATACCCCTCCCTTCGATACTTGACATATCTCGCAATTATCTATATACTACTTAATATCTTTATATACCTACCCAGCCCAAGCAACCATAAACTAGTTGCCGAAACGTAATATTATAGGTCAAAAAATATGTTCCATTAGGTGGTAGAATTATAGGTAGTTTGTGAGCAGATAAACGGTTTCTTTTTACATATAAAAAATCAATATTGGAACGTATAATTTTACCCATAAATAAACACCTACCTACCTTACCTAATTGGTTTAGGCACTTCCATCAACTTCTTTATTGAAGTTTTCGGACGTGCTTTCAATATATTATTGGGCAAAAAGGTATGTTTTGAGCTTTGATTTGAATGTTACAGTTGAGTCAATTGATCGGATATGGTGAGGTAGATCATTCCAGATTTTTGGAGCATGGATGGAGAAAGATTTATGTTGGGAAGATGTTAAATGTAATAGAACTGGAGTTTTTAATTTGAATTTGTTTATGTGTCTTTGTTCGTAAATAGTTGTGTTGGGAGTTAGTAAGTTGGCAAGATAGTATGGTGTGTTATGATGTGTAGCTAAATGTATGGTGAGTGCAATTTTGTAAATTATACGGGATTTTATTGGCAGCCAATGTAATTTGGTTCTCAAAGGGGATATATGTTGTCTGGAATATTTAGTTATGTTGAATATGAATCTGATGACTGAATTCTGAAGACGTTGGAGTTTATTTATTATAGATTGTGAGGAGGCATAGAGACATGAATTACAGTAATCGAGGCGGGGGAGAATGAGGGATGTAGCGAGGTGTTTTGCAGTATTAAAATTAATGAAGGGTCTTATTGTTCGTAAGTTGTGTAGTATGTAGTTAATTGACTGTGATAATGATTTAGTCTGGATGTTGAATTGTAGTGTTGGGTCGATTAATATACAAAGATTTTTTATTTTATTAGCATAAGAAATACTCAGATTGTTAATGGTAATTTGTGGTGGAATGAATATGGTGGTAGATGTTTTAATATGCATTGATTCAGTTTTAAGACAGATTAGTGATAATGAGTTGTTGGTGAGCCAGTTATGTATATCAGTAATGCAGTTGTTAAGTACATTTATGTCGTTGTTAGGGTCTATCAATCTACAGTGTAACTGTATATCATCAGCATACGAGTGATAGTCTATAGTGGGGTATTTGTCAATAATGCTAAATAAGGGAAGTAGGTAGATATTGAATAGGAGTGGACCAAGGACCGATTCTTGAGGTACTCCATGAGTAACTTTACGAGGTTTAGAGATTAGTGAGTTTATACTAATTTGGTAAAAACGATCAGTTAGGTATGAGATGAACCAATCAAGTTCAGTACCAGAGATTCCGATAGAAGTTAGTCGATTTATAAGGATAATATGGTCAAGAGTGTCGAATGCAGCTGATAAATCAAGGAGAATGACCACTGAACCATGTGGTGATGCAGCAGATAGGTGAATGTGATTAAGGATATGTATCATTGCAGTTTCAGTAATTTTGTGCTTGGTATAGGCACTCTGATATGGGTTTAATATATGATTTTCATGGAGATACGAATTTAATTGACGAACAACAACTCGTTCTAGGGTTTTGGAGAGCGTTGATAAGTTGGAGATTGGTCGGTAGTTGGAGAGGATTGATTTGTCAAGGTTTGGTTTTTTTATGATGGGTGTAACATATGCTGTTTTCATGTAGATTGGAAAAATGCCTGAGGTGAGTGAGTTTTCTATTATTTCTTGGTAATAAGATGCTAGATAAATGTGGTACTTATTTAATATAGAATGAGGAATTGGATCTAGTTCGGAAGATGTATTTACTGCACTGAGGAGTTTTTCAATGGTAGTATTTGATGGTAATGTGAAGGAGGAAAGGGAATATAGAGGTAGATTATATGGTTCATTGAGTGGTGTAGGGAGTGATTTAATTATATTCATGACTTTAGTATTGAAATATTGGTCAAATGTATCTATTAGCGTTGTTATGGGTTCATTTGGTAGAACACGTAGTGATATTTTAACAAGTAGCTTGTTAGAAATGGAGAAAAGTTTCTTAGAATTAGTTGATGCTTCTTTTAATAGATTATTGTAGTATGATTTCTTAGACTTCTTGAGTAGGGTTCTATATAGGCTACGTTGTTTGATAAATATATTGTAATTATTGAGAGATTTAGATTTTCTCCAATAATTTTCATATAGTCATAATTTGCGTTTTGATGATGAAAGTTCAGAATTAAACCATTTGCAATTTGGACGTTGTGTTATATATTTATATTTGATGGGGGCAAGTTCGTCAAGGGTTCTTGATAGAGATGTTTCTAATTTTGATACTGAGTTTGAAAATTGTGTGTTATTACATTTTTTAGAGAATTCAGTGATGAAAGTATTGGTGTCAATATTGTTATATTTTCTATATTTAATATTTATAATGGGTCGAGTTGGTCTTGGTGAGCTAATATGGAAGAATACTAAATGATGATCAGAAAATAGATTCTTTATTGAGTGGGAATTGGTGAGGTTAGAATGTGCATGGGAAATTATAAGGTCAAGTGTATTGCCTGCTATGTGAGTTGGGGATGTTATATGTTGGACAAAGTTAAATGAGTCTATTAATATATTGAATTGCCTGGTATAATTAGTGTCAAGATTAATTGGGATGTTTAGGTCACCGAGAATGATAGTATGATCAGTGGATGTAGTCAGGAGGTGTTCTAATTCAAGGATACACTTAGGAATTGACTTATGAGGTGGACGATAGATAACTATGATGGTGAATTGACGTGAATTAGCCGGGTGAAATGTACAAGAAAATGATTCTGAGTTTTCTAGTGCGAGATCAGTACTGTTTATTAGATTAATATTTGTCTTATATAGGATGCCAACACCACCACCAAGATGGGGGCCGAGTCTATTAAGTTGTGCAAAACTTAGATTGTTAATATTAAGGGATGCAGATATTGCAATATCATTATCCTTAAGCCACGTTTCTGTGAGACAAATAAGATCAAGATGAAGGTCATTAAATAGGTCAAGTGTGTGATCAACTTTATTGCGTATGGAGGAAATATTAAGGATGGCTGCATTAATCTGAGATTGTGATGTGTTGTGAATAAATGGTGGAATTGATAGTGTGGTATCTATTGAGGTGCTAGGAATTGAGATTGTTCTGAGATAATTAGGTCGAGTGGTTGAATGTCATTGTGAAGATTGATGTGATGACTGAGAATTACTGATTGATGAATTCAGTGAATTGGTATTTAATCTATATGCATTGTAGGATGTAGACCATGTATTGTATGTGTCATTTGATATATAAATTGGGTTCTTATTCCAGTCTATCTTGGAGTTGGTCAAATGACGAAGTTCAAAGGAGTTAGTGTAGTCATTGAAGGTACATTTGACATTAGATGGGGCTAGGTTAGATTTTGTTGCATGGAAAAGAACTCTACCATGTGCTCGCTCAGTGATAGATCGTTCAGCACGAATGTATAGGTGATTGTATATTGAGTTATTGCGGATGAATGGAATTTTGGAGTAAAAGTAGGAACACTGACTTGATGTATTAAAGAAAATAATAACAGTTGCATTAGAAAAATTATATGATTTTAGAGCATTGATGTAAGTGAGTAATTCTAGAAGAAATTCACGAGATTTTTCGGATGGTTTAATATGCTCAATAACTACAGAAAAGGAGGATGGGTGGTTAGGTGAGTAATGGTTGGTAGTGGAAGATGAATTAGGGACTGGTCTAAAATGAGTTGGTAATTTACCGACAAGAAAGTTAATAAGTGGGGTATTGGGGGGGTTATTAATTCTTTTCCATGCAATTTTATCAGATTTGGGGGGGAGTAAGGGAGGTATGCATGCACGGTGAAGGTTATTAAACGAGGGGGGTTTAGCTATGGAAGTGATGGATTGTAATCGTTTATTGGCAACAGGGGATAGGCGAGTGGGGATAGTAAGGATGGTAGGAACAGTGGATGAGTTGTGGGGTGACTGGTGTATGGACTCTGATATAGTTTTGGATAAAGGGTTGGGTGGTGGGGTGAGCGGTGAAGATGTAGAAAAAGTGGGTTGTGGTAGTGCATGTGCAGGGGAGTGATTGTTAAAGATGGGAGGTGAGCTCATGGGAGAGGTTTGGGAGGAGCTATTGGATAGTATCTTACGTTGGGACGTTCTAGAGTCAGTTCTACAGTTGGTACAAAACCAGTAGAAACCAGATTTTTTAAGGGCAGTCATTTTGTTAAGGGTAGATTTGGGGAGTTTGGAACATGATTGGCAAAGCCACTTACGGCAATGGTCACATTCCGTGGGTGACGTGGCGATAGTGTTACATGAGGAGCATGTGAAGTCAGTGTGGATGGAGTCAGTCATAATCGGGGGTAGAAGTAGTTTAGTGGTAGTAAATGGTAATAAATATTGGACTTAGCTTGATTATAGGTAATAAAGTTAAAATTAAATAATTAAAAATTTTTAATTTAAAAGTTGTTGAAACACCTAGTGGAACGTATATTTTTACCAATAAATAACACCTAGTGGAACGTATATTTGTACCCATAAATAAACACCTAGTGGAATGTATATTTTTACCCATAAATAAACACCTAGTGGAATGTAAAATGTTACCCATAAATAAACACTTAGTAGTACGTATATTTGTACCCATACACAGTAAAAAAGAAACGTACAACAATTCATTCATTTATTACAGGAAAAATATAAAAAATACGGATAGATATAACTGTTGAAATTTAACCAATAGAATTTAACCAATGGAATTTAACCAATAATAATAAAATATAGCGTAATAGTTATCGAATATTGAAATAAAATACATTGATTTGTAAATGGCATCAACATATTAAATGTATTGAATTATTCTTATCCCCATATCCTATTATAGGATTCCTATAATAGTAATACATTATTTATTATATATATTAATATTTAAATGATAAATTTTAAATTTATATATATACCATCAGACCACGTTACTAATACAATTAATAAACATAAATTTGATTTAATAATATCAGAGTATTAATAATATTATTATTTATTTTCTCTTTTTTTTAATATTATCTTTAATATTATTTAATTTAATTTTGTATTCTAATATTTAGTTATATAATTACTTCTTCTTGTAATTTATTATCTTTGATTTAGTATACCTACAAACCATATATATATATATATTCAAATATGTATACCATATATGTATTTTATTGTGTATGTATGTAGACATATTGTATATATTATATATAAACATACATATACATATCAATGCATAAATAGTAAATGTATATATATAATTTATTGAAATAAATAATTATTAGAATTGAATAAATATATTATGAAATAATGGGATTTAATATATATTATGTAATAATTAAAATAAAAAGTATGATCAAATAATAAAATATATTATAATTTAATTTCTTAAATACATTTTTTTTTAAATTAATATTAATATATGAATAGAATTAAGTATACAAATGAAATTAATTTTCTAAATACATAAACATATGACTTTATATTCATAATTCAACACTTACCCAAAGCGTATATATATATATATATATATTTATATATATATATTGGCATGCATAAACCAATGCGTTTTGTTATTAAATGAAAATCCAATGTTAATTTGTGTACCATGTCGATTTTGGTATCAATTCATATCTATTTTTTCTTTCATATTTGTTGTTTACGTACTAAACTATATATTATTATTATATACATGAATTACATATGAAATATCTCTACATAGATTATTAATAATTGGATACAACAATTTTCTAAATAAATTAGCACATATATATGCAATATTTATATATGTATTAAATATAATACATTTATTTGATAAAATATAACCCAAATTAAAATAAATTAGAAAAAAAAATCAATAAATAATGTAACTAATCTGAGAAAAATACGCCTGTACTGTATAAATGACATAGTAAGACTGATATATATATATATATATAATATAAAGAAAAAACCAATTACACAAAATGATAAACACATTAAAATGAAATAATAAAACTAAATAATAATATGTAATATATAAATAAATCATATACAAATGTGTTATACATAATATAAATATTTTTTAATATAATGTTTAAGCAATTACTAATGAACCTAAAGTTAATTATACTGTAGTGCATTCTATATATTAAAAACAGTGTAAAATAGGCACGATCACTTTATTTATTTATAATTGTACATCTATATATTAATATTACACCCGATTTTATAATTTGCTCATTATAATCCTACGCTTCAGGAGAGTATTGAGATAATCATGCTTATCTAAAAATATCTTACCTAGATATTTTTAGATAAACATGACACGCGGTTATTGCTTTTAAATGTAATCCAATTAAAATTAGTTTGTATATATACATAAACGAATGTCCGAGACGATTGCAATTTTACATGCGGTGTGAAAACAGCGTAAATAATATATATATATATATATATATATATATATATATATATATATATATATGTGTGTGTGTGTATATCAGTATTATTTATCTCACTACAAAAATAAACTGATTTATATATTCTATATAATACTATATCATTACTAGATTACTTGTAATACACTTAAAGAAATAGTTTAAAATATAAACGTTTCGTAATGGAATTTAGAATACATATAGTATTCATATTAGGACCATACATAAATCTGCATAACGGTGCAAAGGTTAATGATTGAATAATAATGTAATATCACATCACCATCACTAATCACAGATAAGAAAGTCGAGTATGCATGATATACGTTCAGAAAGTTGATATTCGAAGTATTAACCATAGGTGTCTAAGCTGACAATTAATAAATTATGAAGTGTAATCTAGGAATTATAGCTTAAAGATAGGTGAATTAATAAGAAGTACAATATGATGTTGAATAACATTAGCATATGTATCGTATTTTATCTAGATATTAGCTGCATAATTGATAACATATTAGAACAGTCTTCAGTGTGACTTAAGCTTACTTCACACTACAAAAGTATCCAGATTATCTGGCAGATATTTCTCACGGATATCAGCGAGAATTATTTTACAGGATTTTATTTATTTAAACAGTTGACGGATATTTTTGATGTTACCATTGTATGATTCATAACTCTATGTATATAATTAGGTGCTTTTATTAACTATCAACTTATTAATGCATGCATTTGTTTGTATATTATATTTAATTATGTAGGTATGTACTACATAATATTGGTATGCATGTGAATATGAATTTATATATATATATATATATATATATATATATATATATAGGATAGGATAGGATAGGATAGGATGGTTTATTTATACACCAAATATGGTAAAGAAAGATTACCCTCACTGGTGTTGTGAACGAACAAACAAAACGAGACAATAACATTAAATAAGGTAGCAATATAATATATAAAAATAGAGATGGAACCAGATCAACATCAAGGATAGGGTTACTTTAAGTTTAAATTTAAATAGTATTTGAGACTATTAGCAAATACGTGAGGCGACTTCAATCTTTGTAGGCGGTAAGGCAACATGTTCCATGTAGTAGGAGCCATGATTGTAAAGGAGCGAGAACGCATCACGTTACGAGTAACAGGTAAGTCAAGTAGTGTGGCATCAGACGAGCGCAGATGTGGGAGGATGTTGCGACGAGTGAGCAATACACGTAAGTATGCAGGTCTGCCTAGGAATAGTGTGTTATGTGTTAAGCAGAGAAGCCTAAATTGGCACCGTTTTCTAAACGATAGCCATTTCATATTGCATTGGTGGGTGTCAGTTAAAGCATGATCCAGTCGCTTAAGCCTATGAACTAATCTTACGGATGAGCGAATAATTCGGTCAACTTTAATAACTTCAGAGTTCTTAATTCGTAGAATAGAGAACAGCAATAGTCTATTCGAGATAATACTAGGGCATTGAGAAGGCGCTTAGTGATGTTGGGCGAACAATAGTTTCTAATGTGACGAATTTACTCAAATAGAGATTAGCGGATATAGAGATTGCATTTATATGAGCACCGTATTATAGAGTACTATCAATTAAAACACCAATATTGCGCACAGATTCAGAAGGTTTAATAATTATACCGTCAATTGACAGAGTAGGGAAAGTGACAGGTCCTTGGAGATGTTAAGAAGTTCAGTTTCGGAAGTATTGACTAAGAGGTCATTAGTTAGTAACCAGTAATTGATCTCAGAGGTACAATCTGACAGCTCAGAGTTAGAGTTCATAGAGTCAATGGGCAGTTTCAGTAGTAGTTGAATGTCAATAGCATATATGTGGTAATAGATATTAGGGTATTATCGAATAATATTAGAGATAGGACGTAAGTATATAGAGAAGATAAGTGGCCCAAGAACTGATCCCTGAGGGACCCCTTTAAGCATATTTAAGCATATTGGTGGGAGGTGATATGAAGTCATTGATTTTAACAGACGAAGTTCGATCAGTGATGAACGACATCAGCCACTTAAGGGGGGAACCTTCAATACCAAGTTCGATGATACGGTTAATTAGGATCGAATGGTTGAGAATGTCAAATGCACTAGAAAGGTCAATCAGGAGTAGTTGTACGCAATTAGACGTATCAAGCGAGTTATGAATCAGGTCAGTGACATATGTGAGGGCAGTCTCAGTAGAGAAAGATTTTCTATAAGCACTTTGAAAGTAATCAAGCAGATTGTTATTTTCAAGGTAATTGATGAGCTGACGACTGACCACACGTTTCATGATTTTACTTAATATTGGAAGTTGTGAGATCGGTCGGTAATTGGTCAATACATCTGGATCAAGATACGATTTGTTTAGGATGGGCTTAATAATGGCATATTTCAAGGAACTGACCATGATTCCATCGTCAAGTGATTGAGCGATCAAGTAAAGTATTGCATTTTCAGTTATAGGGACAATTTTCTTAAAAACAACGAGTGGTAATGGGTCAATTATATATATGTATACGTGTATGCTTGTATACGTTAATATTGTATGTATAATGAATTATATCCATAACCAAGTATATATAATATATAATATATCGATTTAAGGGAGATAGAAAATAATGGAAGATGTATAATGAATAAGGAAAACTAATTTATAAGTGATAGAACACTGTATTAACTATATTTTAAGTAATATACTATATATATAATTAAATACATATTTAAATAAATTAATAACTTAAATAATAATAATTTACTATAATTATATTGCAGTTTTATTTGTGACATTTAAAATTCCATAATATAATTTTTCCTATACTAACATTAGAAAACAATTAATATAAAAAAATATAAATGAATACACATTAACTATAAGTTTATTTCAATAACATGTGTAATGTGTAATATATTAGAATATATTATTTCTATACACATACTTTTTTATTTAAAATCTAATATTTTATCAAATTATCAGTACATTTTATTAAAGGAAATTCATCAGAATTATAATTATAAAAAAATTAAAATGTTGGTATAATGATTTGAATAATAAAAAATGTGTAGATATAATATATATTGATTTTGCAAAAGCTTTAGATATTGTTTCTCATGGAAAACTATTATATAAATTAAAATCATAAGGTATATCTATAATATCTATAATAAAATAACATAATGGTTTTATAATTTGTTATCGAATAGATCTCAAATTACACAGGTTGAAAATTATTTTGAATAGTAAATAATAATCATAGTCATAATAATCAATAGTTATATTGTAAAATATGGATTACCACAAGGATCGGTTGGTGGTCCAATTGTATATTTATTATATATTAATGATATTCCTACTATATTCTCATCAATTATTCATATTGATTTATATACCGATGATATAAAAATATATTGTTCTTATACATCTGAGATTGAAATATCTCTTTAATAAATAATTTGAATTTATTTTCACAATGTGCAAATAAATGGAAATTAAATATTTCATTATCAATATGTGCGGTTATAAATTTAGGGAAATTTATTCAAACTAAATATTTTATTATTAATATTCAATTAGAAAACGTTACATTTTATAAAGATTTAGAAATAATATTTAAGATTAACATATATTATATAATAAACATATGATTATATTTGTAAAAAAGCTTATTTTTCTTTTAATTAAATTTGTAGATGAATTACTACAAAATCCCCACTATAGTATACATATACAATTTATTGCATACCCATTTTAGAATATACATCTATAATTTGTTTACCTTTTTCAAAGGTTAGTCAATTGCATAGTCTTATAGACAAAATTTAAAGAGTGCAACGACAATTTATTATAATATTAATTTCAAGATGCATGCTCGCAATGTTATATATGGGATATACAATATCAAAAAATATTAATTATAATCATATAAAGAGAATACTGTAATATTTTAAATTAGAATCATTTGAAATTAGAAGAATGAAAATAGATCTAAATTAATTTTTTTTAATTTCAAATAATTATACAGATATAATTATAGCTGATATTCTTAATATTTCGAATAATTGTGGAACTAGAAGTAATTGTAAAAATTAAATGTAATACATAATTATGATATTACAATTACAAATTAAAATTAATAATATTTAATATATAATAATATAGTTAATATATGGAATTCATTAAATAATGATATAATACAATATGTATCTGTTTCAATTTTAAAAATAAAATAAACAAAATATTTTTGAAAAACAACTTTGTTTACTGAAATTTATAATTTTATATTGATTTATGCTTTATTTTATATATTTAGTATTTAATTATCACTTAGCATTTTTTAGAATAGTTAATATAAAATTTTAAAATATACAATAATATAACATTAATAATTTATTATTATTATTACAGATTTTAAAGTGATACTTATTACTTTATTTTTGTTTGTTCTGTATTATATTTTATTATATATATAAGTGTATAATTATATATAAATATATATATATATATATATATATATAATAATAAAAATTCATTATTCCTCTCTCCTATTTCAATTTTTGAAATAGAAAGTATCATAAATGAAACCAAAGTTAAATACAGTAATGATACCTATAATTTAAATATGTCGGTAATCAAAGAAATCAGGGTTGAAATTACACCAATATTATTTCATTTATTTAATAGATCTCTATCTGAGGGTATATTTCCAATCGCTTTAAAAAAAGCTAAAGTAATTCCATTATTTAAAAATGAAGATAGATCTAAACCTGAAAATTATAGACCCATTTCATTATTACCCCAATTCTCAAAATTATTGGAAAAATTAATAAAAGTCAGAATTTTAAAATTTTTAAACAAGTTTAATATAATCAGTGATACGCAATATGGGTTTCGAAAAAATGTATCAACTTCTGATGCACTTTCCGATGTTATTGAAACAGTTAATTTAAATTTGGAACAATTAAATAATTGCGCTATCGTATCCATTGACCTGTGTAAGGCTTTCGATACTTTATATCATGATATATTTCTGCACCGTATAGAATAATCGGGAAAATAAGTGTCTGTACAATTTTTACTTTAGTGGCGAGTCTTAAATCTCTATCTTTAAAAATTTTCCTCAGACTCCCCATTGCACTTTTACCCATTGCAATTCTTCTGCGTAATTCCATATCTATTTGTCCGTCACTTGTTATCAAGGCTCCCAGGAACACAAATCTTTCAACTACTTCTATATTTTCGCCATCAACTATTATAGAATCTAGGTCTCCTGTTGCCATCACCTTAGTTTTTTTGACATTTAGATATAACCCAGCTTTCTCACTCGACGATTTGACTGTTTCTATAAGTTCTATAAGGTCCTCTCTATTACCGGCTATCAATGTGGTGTCATCCGCATATCTCAGGTTTGATACTTTCCTTCCACCTATGCCAATGCCTTTGTCCCACTTATCTAGAGCCTCTCGCATTATCTTTTCTGCATATATGTTGAATAGCAATGGAGATAGAATGCAACCCTGACGTACTTCTTTACCAATCGGTATGTTGCCTTTCTCTCCATACTCTGTCCTTATAGTCGCTTCCTGATTTGTATACAAGTTACTAAGCATGACAATCAAATGTCCAGGTACTCCCATACCTTTGAGAGTGTTCCATAATCGTTGATGGTGTACACAATCAAACTTCTTGTAGTCAATAAAACACATGAATAGTTCTCTTTGATTATCCCTAGCTCTTTCCATCAGCCATCTCAGGTTTGATATGTGAACTCTAGTTCCTCTACCTCTTCGGAACCCGGCTTGTTCGATCGGTAGTTCAGGGATAAGGAAGGCCTCCAGTCTTTTTTGTAGAACTCTCAGAAGTATTTTGCTAGCATGTGAGATTAAGGCAATAGTTCGATAATTCCCACATTCTTTTTTATCTCCTTTCTTGTAAATAGGGACATATATGGACTTCTTCCAATCATTTGGCCATGTCTTCATTTTCCATATGCTATTAAATAGATTTTTCATGACTCTAATTGCCTCATCTTCTCCTGCTTTTAGAAACTCTATCGGTATTCCATCACAACCTGGAGCTTTTCTGTTAGATATGTGCTGTATTGCTTCATTTACTTCTATCTCTAATACATCAGGTTCATCTTCATATAAATGTACATTAAAATTATCATTCATATTAATATCTCTTCTATATAGATTTTCAGTATATTGATGCCATCTCTTTTTTATTTCCTTTTCTTCAGAAACCACTTTTCCATTACTTAATTTCATAGCACAACCTCTTGAGCATCGTGAGCCAGTCATCTCTTTTATTTATTTGAATAAGTCTCTAGTCTTACCTATTTTATTTAACTTTTCAATTTGTCTGCATTTTTCTCTGATACTTTGCTCTTTATCTTGTCTTGCTTTCTTCTGAAATGCTGCGTTAAGCTTTCGATATTCTTCATACTTTCCTTTACTACGCATATCCTTTCGTTCTTTGGCAATTTTTAGAGCTTCTTCCGAAAGCCACTTTGAGACTTTCTTCCTTTTGACTTTCGGGACCTTTTTATTTGCTGTCTCTATTAGAATAGTCCGAATATCATTCCATAGTTCTTCTGGTGTTCTGTCTTCTGTTTGCAGTGCGTTAAACCTGTTTTTATTTATACACTGTAGTCAAGTCCGATTTTTTCCACATCGTATATTTGAGTTTGCATTGATCGTTTTATTCGTTTTAGCTTGACCTTGATATCGGCTATGAGCAGATTATGGTCAGTACCACAATCTGATCCCGGTAGAATTGTGACTCGCTTTATGCTACTTTTCCATCTCGATTTACATAATATGTAATCAATTTGATTTCTGGTAGAGTTGTCAGGTGATATCCATGTGTATAGCCTTCGTGGGTGTAACTTAAAGAATGTATTCATTATTCTAAGATCGTTTCTACTACATAATTCTACAAGTTGATCCCCTCTCTCATTCCTCTTGCCCAAACCAAAGTTACCAGTGATATCAATTGATAATTCCTTCCCAACCTTGGAGTTTCAGTCACCTATGATATACAGAATATCGCCATTATGTATCTGGTCCAATACAGATTGTACTTTATCATAAAATGCATCACTGTCTTCTTCTTCTGCGCTGGATGTTGGGGCATATATTTGTACTACTGTTATGTTTATCGGCTTGCACTTTATGCGCATTGTGGCAATTATGTCATCTACTGGGTTGAAGCCCAGTACACATCTTCGTATTTCATTATTACATATAAATTCCACTCCATTTCGCTTCAATGTCTCCTGTCCAGAGTAGTAGATTTCATATTCATCTGATGTAAAATGTCCCATTCCTGTCCATTTCATCTCACTTATTCCTAGCAAATCAATACCAGTCCTTGCCATTTCTCTCTTGACTACTTCCAAATTTTCATTATTCATTGTTCTTACGTTCCATGTACATATTCTCATTCTTTCTTTTGCTATTCTATGGCTTGCCTCTGTCCTTTTCGTTGGACTATTTTCAGTTGATGTTTATCCTTTCGGCTTTAAAACACCCCCGTCATCCGCGTTGCACTTACTTGTGACAATGGAGTAATACCCTTCCCCAGTAGTAGTGATATTAAAGCCGTCCAACCTATACTCAATATATATAGAGTATATAATAATGTGTATACATCTATATTAAATAGTAATATATATATGTAATTCAAAATTTCTGAACATTTTCTAAATTTGATAAATTTGTCAAACAATTTCAAATAAAAAAAAACTTAAATATATGTATTACACACATCAAAGCTTACATATCATCAATTTAATTTTCACTTATTTTAATCATACAATACTACTATTTTTATAAATTATATTATTGTATCGTTTATTTATTTTATTTATCTATGTATTGTTCTCGTTTTATATTGTTATATGCACCTACTAGGGTAGGCCACACCTATGATAAGTGCTAATAAACCTTATTATTATCATACGATCATCATACTTTATAATAAAATTATAAAATACATCAATGTTAACATATATTTTATTAGTATTAATTTATACAAATTAAAAATATAATTGTTAATATCATATAATAGGTATGTACGAAACTATATTGTTATTCTATTATGATACATATATATATATATATATATATATATATATATATGGGTTGTCTATAGATACTTAATAGTATATTATATATTATTAACACATTCATTTAGTTAATATATACGTTCATTTAATATGTGCGTGTGTTTATTGAGATCACAATCAATATTGTATATAATATTTCAGTAATTGTTATGTCCTCTATTATTACATATTACTCTATTATCATTATACAATACATCAACGTGGACATATTCGTAAATAATTGTACGTATTAACACACTAATATATATAATATAAATAGCAATCATAATTACTATTATATTTAATGCATGAGTTTAAATAATTAGCTCATCATTGATATACTATTAATAATTAATACATATATAAGTAATACATAAGAGTATGTAGAATTTAAAATATCTATGTAGAATTTCAAATATTAAATATTTTATTATTTAATTATATCTAAGTCACCTATACATTAAAATTAATTACAATAATATAATATTAGTCATATTGTATATAATACGGTTAATATTACATTACATTTATTATAAATAATATAATATTAGTCATGTTTTATACAATACGGTTACTATTACATTACATTTATTAATATCATAAACCTAATGATATTATTAACCTAAAAATATAGTTATACATATATATGTTTTATTTATATTATTAAATTATACATATTATAATATTTAATATAATTATAGTATTACAAATTAATATTTATAGATGGATAACTCAACATTGTATCCTCATAAACAAAACGAAACAAGTGATAATCAAGAAAATTCTATAACTGTTATAGTAACGATAGTATACATATCAATCAGGTAACTTTTTAAGATAATTAATATATTATATTTAATATAATATTGCACTATTTTTAATATATATATATATATATATATATATATATATATATATATATGCGAGAAAAGTTGCGAAAGAAAATAGATATTGCGTATTCACGAAAGATAGTATCTCTCGAAATCGTGATTTAGTACGAACTAGTGACAGGTAAATTAGGAGATGAGTCATCTGTCAAGTGATTTATGGAGATTCATCGAGATTTATAAAAGGCTGCTACTCCCGTCGCGATCGTAATTAAAAAGTACCTAATCACATCATAAACAGGTCATCCGAATACGTAATAGATCTCGATGAATCTCCATAAATCACGTGACAGATGACTCATCTCCTAATTTATATGGCACTAGTTCGTACTAAATCGTGATTTTCACTCATCCAAATCGCGATTTCGAGAGATACGCTTTTTTTGTGAATACACAATATCGATTTTCTCTCGCAACACATGCAATTACGACTAATAGGGTGGGTGGTGGGGCGGGAAGACTGATTGTGAAAGTTTTGTTTTGAGAAAATTCGTGAAACTCTAACAACTTTCACGATTTAAGACGTTGCTACTATAGTATATTTATTACAATTTTTACCTAGTAGATCATTGGCGAGTTTAAATAACTTTTTCTGATCTCTGCCGGCGTCTATGATCGATTGAAGGTTGTAATTAGATCTTTTTTTCTGTAACAGGTGATTATGTTGGCATTGTAATTGTTGGAATGATGTAAGGTTCTTGATGGTATTAGATTTGCGGTATTTTCGTTCGAAACTTCTAAGATGTCTTCTATGGTTCGAACATGCTTCATCGTACCATTCATGTTTATATCTTTCAGTAATGTTTAGTGATTTCAATGGGGAGAATATATTTAATTATTCGCTTAGACTGCAGTTTAGTGTCTCAATTGAGTGAATGCCAGATGCGTTAAGAGTGAGTTTGCAACGCTCACTTTAAATTTATCCATATCAATAGAAGATAGTTTTCTATAGCTGATGTTTTTCTTTGCTTGTGATGGTTTTGATGAATGTATTAAAAACGTAATAGCATAATGATCTGAGAAAAGAATTGATTGCTCAAAGTCTGATGCTATAGTATTATTTGTTCTAATAATAATTTGATCGAGGATATTTCTACATGTATGTGTGGGAAAATAAATGTGTTGTTTCAAATTGTTATTCTCCAGTAGATCGAGGAAATCAGTACTTGACGCCAGACTGATTTTGTTGACGTGGATGTTGAGGTCTCCGAGGATGATTGTATTTTGAGTTGTGGTTGGTGTTACATGTTCTATGAAGTCACTTATAAAATGTTTTAAATCGAGGTTAGGAGGTCGATAAATAATGAAAACTTTGATGGCTGGATGATATCTTCTTGTGATTATACAGATAACCAATTCCATAGATGTTGTTACAATATGTTTCAGTGTAGATATAGTGATAGTTGAATAATATATAATACCTAAACCACCACATCTACCGGTTCTAGGGAAATTAACAAAATTATAGGGTGGTGCCGATAGTAGTGATTGTGTAGGCTTATTGATCTCTCGCATCCATGTTTCGGTGATGAAGGCAATGTCGATAGAGTTCAGATTACAGAAATTTAATAATAAATCGGTTTTGTTATATATTGAGTGGGTATTTATGAGTACTGCCTGCATTAGTTACGGGCAGTTGTCTCTGATTTTCGTTCCTGTTCTTTGGATTGTGTGGGTTTGTAAGTTTGATCTGATTGGTTGGCTTGTACTGTTACCGTTTCGGAAGATTGTTCCGATTCGTTGGATTGTACCAGTTTTTCTGGTACTTTTATTATTGTGATATAATGGTTTTTTGAGATACGATTATAATGTACAACATGTTTTAATGTTGAGTCTTCATTAGCATTATTTAGTTCGGTTGCCTCATCTCTTAGTTTTCTAAGTTTAGTTTGATCTTCGAATGTTAGATCATCGGCGATTCTGATTTTCTTAAATTTCGAGGGCGCGGTTTTAAGTAATTTTAGTGAAGATGATATCTGTGCTTTATCAGTGTCTGACGTATATCTGATCCTGATTAGATTAGAATTATTTATCCCGGGGGATCCAATGAGTTTTATGCTGCTAGACTTGATTTCAGTCTTTAGATGAAATTAAAAAGTTCTTTGAGCAATTCATCTCCGTTTATCAAGTTATTGACGCGGTGTATTATATGATTCAGTTGCCGGTAGTTTTCTTTATTATCTTCTGCTACTTTAATTGTGTGCATGGATAGTGAAGATTGTGAGAAGGATGATGGTTTGCTATTTGCGACCGTTAGATGATACGGCGAGATTAGATAGAGAGCTTTCAATTGATGATAGTTTTTCATTTATGTCTTCGAAACGCCTATCAATATTGTCGCGATTTTAAATCGACAGCTTAAACATGTCCAAGTTATACCATCATTCGTGTTAGATAATAGGAACTTGCCTGACTTTAACGAGAGATCCATGCATTTAAGGCATATGTTCTTTTGACACAAATTACATGTTGTTAAGAATGAATTAGTTGTCGGAATGACAGTAGTATCACAGAGATTACACAAGTTATCCATGATAGAGTAACTATCAGAGAAATACTATAAAAGACTTAGGAAAAAATATACGAAAATACCGGTAATATAATAAATAAATAAATAAATAATAAATATAAAAGTTACGACGTGATACAAATACAAATTGACGTAGAATACAATAAAGTTGTTAATACGAAATTAACGGAAATAAGATATAGAATGTTAATGTACATAAATAAATAAATAATAAATATAAAAGAACGACGTGATATAAATACAAATTGACGTAGAATACAATACAAATATTAATACGAAATTAGCGGAAATAAGATTTAGAACATTAATATAAATAATCGACCCGTATATATATAATATATACGGGTCGACATACATTTATATGAAAATAATATTATAAATGCAATCATAATTGAGCAAATTATGTAATAGGTAGTAAATCTATGCTATGTAAACCTATGCTGAAAATATATTTTAAATAAATCAAATGAAACAACTTTAAAACAACAGATATGTTCTATTTTTATATGAATTATTAATATTGTACACACACAGGCGGGCGGGAATGATGTGACTAAATAAACTACGCTGCAATTACAATTACGATTATAATTACGATTATAATTACGATTACATTATAATATAATGAGTATATTAATATAGTATAAAATAATGTATAATATAAAATATATTTTACAATAATATTTGGTTAAAACGACATCACATGACACATTTATGTCGAATCAATGATGTATTTTAATATTTCAAACAAATTTATATTACTTATAAGTAAAAATATAGTTACTGACATAATTCAAAATATATATATAAAGCTAGGGATGTTTCTTGTATATGTATAATAACATATATATATATATATATATATATATATATATATATATATATATATATATATATATATATATATATATATATATATATATATATATATATATATATATATATATATATATATATATATATATAAGTATATAGTTAAATATCACTTATAATAATAATAAAATGTATATTTATTTATGAATCGATATAAGAAAATAAATTTACTATAAATATATCGATCGTAAGCACGATGTACCATCATTAGTAAATCCACCCAATACATATCATAAATAGATATTATATTCTTCATTGTCATGTATTTTTTATAATTCATGCACTAATTATAAATAAAATATATATTATATAAACTTTACATTAGTTTTTATTATCATAAATCTGAGTTAGTCAGCACAAAATATTATATCATTAATATATATATATATATATATATATATATATATATATGAATTATATTTATATATTATTTATTAATAATAATACATTCTAGGGAATAATTGAGTTTACATAATGATTGAATTAACACTCTATCTACATATATATATATATATTGGATCAATAAATATAACTATATTATTTTATTGGATATATGTTTATAAGTTGTTGATACCACATTATAAGGTATTTCGATGTTATATATATATATATATATATATATATATATATATATATATATGTAATATTACTTATGGATAATATAACATTATACATAACAAAATAAAATGTTACATTTATAATCAATATATATTTTTAATTAACTAATTTATGGTTTATACGCGATAAGAGCGGCCAATCAAAATTAAATAACATGTATTTAAAAACTAGACCCCAATAAAGAACATATGTCCTTTGACTTATACTGTCAATCAAAATACTATATAATAAAATACGAAAATAATTTATAAATACAAACTAGTGTAATACCAAAGATTTTGCGAAGCAAAGATATAACACTCCCTATGCATGCAACGTAATTTAGTAATATCCCCTGCCGCTGCTAGCAGTATAATATCGAAATCACTGAAATAGATTTAGGTTCGGCTCTGTTTGCATACAACAATGTTTTCATTTCTCTATTAAATTACATGCAATATAAATTAGCTTTTACTCACTAAATATATACTTATAGCAATTAAAACATACATATCATATTTGTTTGTTATATATTAGTAATGAACACTTAGTTTTCATCATATAAATATTAATTTAAAGCATATTATTTAACATTTTAAAAGTGTATAGTTAAATACGAATTTACATTATAAACAACACATAGTTCCTAAAAGTAACCCGCTATAGGTGGCACTGGGGTATTTTGTATACAAATTCAAATTACACGATTTCGCGTAAGTGTTATATATTTCCTTCGGAAAATCTTGGGTAATACTAATTGTGTATATTACACATGTGCATACATGTTTATTATAATGCATATATATACAATTACATAGATGTATTATTGGGTTGTAGATACTATATAATATAGTATATTTGTATAAACATATGTATGTTTATACTGTATATAATATATGGACATATATTATCATAATAATTATGGGAACCAACGCCGTCATTATTCACTATAGTTCGCTATAGGCTCGTTAAACGAGTCGTTGTAATATAGTTATCCTTTATCGATAGAGTTATTTTTATATAAAGTTATATGCTCTATACATTCAGCGATTATTGATGCATTTAAATAATTTGCAATATAATTTATATTCATACGCGATTATTCAGATATATTACGTATACGCGTATATATATATATATAAATAAATAATTGTGTGTGTGATTAAATTACAATTATTACTATCAGAAATTACTTAAGTATAATTCGAATATTTGCATGAGTAAAACCAATATTTTATATATGTATAATAATATAATCCATCGATATGTCATCCGTCATAGTAACTGTTATAGTACCTTGAAATTTAATAAAAAAAATCATATTTATTATAAAATATTTAATTGTACAGTTACTATAACGTATAACATATCGATGGATTATATTATTATTCATATATAATATATTGGTTCAACTTGAAATTAAACGGGCATTCTAAAACTATATAGATGTCATGTTTTCGTGACATATTCGAAGTAGAATAAAATAATTTCTAATAGTATAAATTAAAATTTAATACAAAATCAAATTTATTTACAAATATTTAATTGTACAGTTACTATATCACGGATAACATATCTATGGATTATATTAGTATATAGTATCTACAACACAATAATAAATCTCTGTAATTTTATATATGCATTATAATATATATGCACATGTGTAATATACACAATTAGTATTACACTAGTTTGTATTTATAAATTATTTTCGTATTTTATTAGGTACATATACCTATATGGTATTTTGATTGACAGTTTAAGGCAAAATACATATGTTTTTAGGGAGTTGAGGAAATTAAACTATCATGAACTAGGGTTACAAATTGAGAATAGATTATCCAGTGATCACATATCGTTTGATTTTTTAAATTACTGTCTTTCATCTACTTTGAAAACTTAGTTCCTTTAAAATCTCGTTACTTCACTCTACATACATAATCACCTTGGTTTTCTTCTCATATTGCTATAATGAAACGTTCATTAAGGAAACTTGAGCGTAGAATTCATCAATCTTCTTATCATAAGTATATTTTCTTGGAGGCAAGGATGGCTTATAAGAAAGCAATTTATTCACAAAAAAATTTCTATGAGCAAAAACTAAATGCCTGTGGTTCAAATTCCCAAAAAAATTTCAAAATAGTGAATAGAATACTTGGTAGTAATTTAAATCCCATATCAAATAGACTTTCCGACTATAATATATGCTCTTCTTGTGTATCTAGTTTATATAATAAGTTATCTAGTATTTCTAAATGTATTAAATCTAAACTCGCTTTGATACCTCCGAGTATGATTGCCCATCAAATCACTGAACCAACGTTATGTAAATTATCTAGTTTTTCCTCGCCTTCCATTTTTGAAATACACAAATTGATTATGATGTCCAATTCAACATCTCCTATTGATCCTCTTCCTTTGGTTGTCTTTAAAAATGTATTTTTATTACTTTCGATTACTATCTCGAATTTAATTTAGGAATCACTTAATGATGGGATCATGGCTAAATCTCTGAAATATTCTATTATTAAGCCGATTCTGAAAAAATCCTCTCTCGATCCTGATGATCTTATGAACTATATACCCATATCCCAACTTCCGATAATCAGTAAAATCATAGAACATGTAGTCAGTAGACAATTTATATTTTATCTTGAGAATAACTATTTAATGGAACCCTACCAGAGTGCTTATAGAAAACATTATTCCACTGAAACTGCTTTAAATATTATTACTGATAATGCGCTCTATAAATCGCTCGACTCCTCTCATTGTGCGCAACTATTGCTACTCGACCTTTCGAGTGCGTTTGATACTCTAAACCACAATATTCTTATTGAACGCATTAAGGAACTCGGAATTGAAGGTTCGTCTCTCAGCTGGTTAACTTCATTTCTTAACGATCGAACTTCCTCAGTAAAAGTGAATGATTATATTTCGCCTCCCATTGATATACTATGTGGAGTTCCTCAGGGATCAGTACTCGGTCCTTTATTGTTTTCTATTTACTTGCGTCCTCTATCTAATATTATTAATAAATTTCCTAATATTACCTACCATATATATGCTGATGATATACAGCTAATTATTAAAATTCCTGTTAACTCGCTTAACTCCAACTTGGAACTTCTGGAATGTGCATCTGAAATCATTAATTGGCTTCTTAGAAACGATCTACTAGTAAATACCTCTAAAACCGAACTACTAAATGTATCTAGGGTATATACTACTTTTCCACCGGTAATCATTGATGGTAGGGTTATACATCCTTCTGCTTCAGTTCGTAATCTTGGAGTTATCTTCGATAGTACATTATCTTTTGATGCTCACATTAATTCTATATCAAAATCAGCTAACTTTCATCTACGTAGGATTAGACATATTAGAAAGTATTGCTCTAAGCGTATTACCAAACTACTTATTAATGCTCTAGTATTATCCAGAATTGATTTTTGCGGATCATTATTTAGTGACTTAAAGAATATAGAGGTTAAAAAGATTGATAGAATTATTCGCGCTTCTATACGCCTTATTTATAATATCAATCGTAGTGAACATTTGAAAACAGATGAACACCAACATAATCTTAAATGTCTATTATTTGGCCGCTCTTATCGCGTATACACCCTAATTTATATGTTTAAAATAATTTCACATGTGAATAATAATTGTTTATCATTAAATATAGAACTTATCTCAGAAAATAGTAAAGTTATAGGAATGCTTTATGTAAAATGTCAATAAAAAATAAATCTTAATATGTTCTACAAAATCATAACTTATAATTAATATATATTTGGTAGACATTATTATATGTTTTTTATTATTAATTATTTTGAAAAAAAATAACTAAATATATTCTAAGAATATTATCTATTAATTAATATATCATTTTCATATTCATGGCTATCTTTTAAAAAATAGCTACAGTATTATATTAAATCAAACAATTATAGTTGCATTGTCTACCAACCTGTTATAATATGACTATATATGTATATATATATATATATATATATATATATATTAATTAATTTTTATTTAATACAATATTGATACAATAATCAATGTTTTGTTATTTGTATTATATGTTACCTAAACACTACTGGATATATTTTGAATTAGTATACTAATGTATACACCTTAAACATATATACCATATAAACTACGTAACTTAGACAACAATTAGGTAATCTATAACTACTTTAACAATAATTAGTTATGTATAATGTAATGATATATTGTACGAACTTAGGAGTTATATCTTAAATAAAATATATATTTTGTATTTGTAATGTAACACGATTATAAATTAATGTGTATACATACACACACACACACACACACACACACACATACAATCACACACACACACATATATATATATATATATATATATATATATATATAAATATATATATATATATATATTTATGTATCACTAAATTAGATTGACAAAACACTGAAATGAATATATAATAATAACGTTTATATAACGAAATCTTAACATTACAATTCACATATATTTATATCGCATACAATTATTACTATCCTGCCGATATTGCATTTATTTGTCAACAATACTTCAATGATGCTATTATAATTATAACCTAAATTATATATGATGCTGATTTAATTATAGGCAGGTTATAAAAATGTTAATACATTTTAATGTTATTGAATATTTATACTTTTATTATATATTTAACAATTATAAATTTATATTTATTTAGATTGATACGCGAGTATTCTTTATAATATATATATAATGTTATATGGTATAGTTATAACGTATTCTATGATCAGTACATACCAATAGATATTGTATATAATAAAATAAGTTTTAATATTTTGTAAATATGTTGATCATTTATTAGTTATAATTTATAAAATAGTCATATATTATTCAAATATTACATGCTAATAATGTGATTAATATATGATATTTTTAAATAAATTTAATTATATTATCTAAATAATTATATTATCCATAATTATCTTATCAATATACTTTTGAAATAAAAAGTTATTTAATAAATACAATTATTTCAGTCATTATGATATATCATATATAAGTATATATACTTATAAATTACTTTCTAGTAATAATAATTAAGTAATATAGTATTAATAATAATTATTAATACTATAAAATAGTATATTTATTGATACAACAAGTATAATTCTTAGTAATAGTATAGTATAATATTAAAATAAATACAATACATGGGTAAATAATACAAACCTATAAATGTATGATTTTCTAGAGTGGAATATTTATAAATATTTATATATTTATATATATAACTATAGTTATACAAAGGTAGGTATATATATTATACTAGTTAGGGGTTTTGGAAAGTAAGTATATATTGAAATTAGGTATATAGTTATAAAAGTATGATGGATCTAGAGTAGATGTTTTGTATAAGAAGTGATAATAGCATGTTTACGAATGCACAGCAACAACAGTTAGTGATTCATGGTTACCATGGTAATATGAGCTATATTTTAGAATATATGAGGAGCTCTGTCAGTTCGTGATTCATGGTTACCATGGTAATATGAGCTATATTTGAGAATATATGAGGAGCTCTGTCATTTAGTAATATTAAATAAATTGGATCAAGAGAAGAAAAGCTGCGAGAGATTTTATATAGATAAATTAGATGATCATTAGAATAAAATTAATAGTAGAATATGATAATAGAGATAGGTTATGGTAATCATGAAATAATATTGGTGATTTTTTTTTAAAAAAAGAATCATAATAAATATCATCATATAAATAAGACCTATACGATATTTATATGTCAAAATGTTGTATGAAAGTAGTGATTATGAATCTTTATCTATTATCCATTTACATTATAAAATATGTTGACAACGTTTTTGACGAGAAAGATAAAAAGTGTATAGGGATTTGTTGGTCCAAATATTGTAGTTATATTAATTATAGGAATATGAATGTCAAGTGTGAAGAATAATGAATTATAGAGAGATTGAGTATTATGTGTAGGCCGCGTATTCAAGTCTTAATTACGAACTGTGCTGTTCATATATTGTTTATTTGATGAGTAGAGCGATACATTGTTGGATGTTTAGGTTCCTGAACTGATATTTGAAAGAATAGGACAATAGTATCAAATAATAGAGGTACAGCTAGTATCGAATGAAAAGGTACATTATAAGATATAATTTATTTCCAAATTCATGATATTAAAGTTAAAGTAAATAATGTGCAGAATTAAGTATATTGATAAGTTTAGTAGAACATTGAGAGGGTAAGTTAGTAGGGTATTAAAGTATACAAAAATAATATCAGAATTGTATAAATGACTGATGTCAGTATTGAGTTCATCGGTATATGGGGTATTGGATAACTAGGTGAACGATAAAATGCATCCATATTAAAGTTACTATATACAAAATCTGTAGATATATATATATATATATATATATATATATTTATATTTATCTTAATTTGTTTATAAGCATTTGCCTTTTATTATTTTAATTAATAAAAATAATCCGAATACATGATTATGATAATACTATAATAATTTAAACATGATTATATATATATATATATATATATATATATGTGAGGTATGTTTATTATTAGATTTTCAAATGAATATATAAATATCTGGTTAGGATATACGTATACATATATATATATATATATATATATATATATATATATATGTATATTCCATATAGGCTACACATAGTTTAACTGATATGGACAATACAACCTTACACGAGATACATGGTGGGGATGAATCACTTGTTAACTTTCAGAGCTCTATAGAAGGAATCATTGAGATCATGTATATCGTAATCAGGTTACTTATTGTATCATGAATTATGATTCGTTATGTATCATTTCGTGTATTTGTTTCACACTTAATCATTAAAACATATATTTGTTTAATATATACTTAACCTTAATGTACTTAACCGTACATCAGGTAAAATTAAAGTAAACTGATCATAAATGTCATCAACAATAATGAAATATTGGACTTACTCTAAATTAGTATTATACAAATATTATATATTAAAGATATATTTATATTTCATAGTTGTGTCTATTATTATAATGTTAATACGTTAACCACTTTCATTTCATATTGTAATTAACCGTTGTTTCTTTCTAAAGTATTAACTTATAATTTATATTTTACATAGCCAGAATATACGTGGTAAAATATTATAGAAAATATTTATATCCATGATAATCAACTAAAATATTTCTTCATAAATACATGTATTGCATAATAAAATAAAATCATTCTGAATTATCGATTAGTTATATAACTTGATTATAATTATATACTTAAGTATAATAACAGTTATGTCTACACTTTAATATGTATTTATATTTCTAGAAATAATGTATTATTTATATATCTATATATATATATATATATATATTCAATAGGTTATATGAATTTAATATATAGTAATTACAACCATTATTAAATTTATAATATATGCTGGGAATATAATACTTATCGAAGTTGATATTAATATGATCATAGTGTATATACAAATGTATATACAATTTAAATACGTATAATTTATATATTAATGTATTAATGCATATTCAAAAAATATAAGTGTCATACATATACATAAACATGTATAATTTTGAATAAATATTCATAGATACATATAGATATATATATATATAACATATAGTCAAAACAAACAATACAAACACACACGTATTAATATACAGTACATATGTTTTAATATATTTCTGTGTTTATATTAGTTGTTATGAATATATTTATTAATATTGGATTAGAAATAATATATATATATATATATAAATATATATATTCTTTTGTAATTCAGTCATTATATTTATCGGTATCATGGTATAGCCAAACGACATAGGTGTAATCTGTACGTATATGTTGATCACTAGATTACGTAGACTATTTAACCATTTTAACCATAGCTATGTTTATGAATATGTATACCATATTGTCGAATTATATATATATATATATATATATATATATAACATAATTATAAAAATTAATGACTTAATTATAAAGCAATCATCTTATATTTTATTTTTGGGTATATTTATAGATGAAAATCTCAATTGGAAAAAACAGATTCATAATATTAAAAACAAACTTAATCGATGTATCTCTTTAATAAATAGATTAAAATCTAAATTGAATAGAGAATCCCTTATGAACATATATTACTCTTTATTCCATAGTCATTTGCATTATTGCTCAATACTCTGGGGTAATACGTATTTTAGTAATATTAAATGTATTACTATATTACAAAATAGATGTCTAAGATCAATTTATTATCTACATAATAGAACAAATATTGACCATATTTATATACATAAACGTATTCTCAAATTTAATGATATTATTAATTTAAATATTTACAAATACATGTATAAAGCTTGGTACAATAATAATATACATCCACAAATTATTAAGTTATTTAATAAAAAAAAGACAATATATTCTCTAAGGTCAACTAATGAATTCGTTGTTCCCAATATATCACGTTGTTATGATAAATTCTGTATTGGTTATAAAGGTCCTTTGTTATGGAATTCACTATCTATTGATATCAAAACCACTAACCCTTTGAAAAAGTTTTTAAATGTTTTAAAACAAAAAATTATTGGTCACTATTAAAGTCTTATTTATTTATTTATTTATTTTTATTCAAATGATGAAATTCAGTAATTGGAATAGTTTTTAATTAAATTATTTGTTTACAATATTTATATATTTTAACAATTGTATTATCATTTGTTTTTAAATGTATTGTTTATTATTATTCTTATTATTATTTGATTAAATTTGTATTACGAGTTACCTATTATTATTAATATTATTATTATTATTGTTAATATTGTTATTATTATTATTATTATTATTATTATTATTATTATTATTATTATGTCTTGTATATATTTTATTGTAATTTTATTTATAAGATTTATTTTTCATTACTATTTATTATTTTTATTAACTGTTTATTATTATTTTATTATTTATATTATATTTTGTTATTTTTTATTTTATAAAGAGGAGGAATTTCGTGTTTTTTGTATATTGATTGTAGCGTGCGGTGGTGTATTATATGCCGAGTACTAAGTTTACCGGTATGATTGTGGTGGGATCATCTCAAGGTATTAAGGATTTGGCACATCCTTACTGAAAGTTGGTAGCCTTATACTATTCGTTCGTTGTGTCGTTTTATGAACTATGTGTTGTTTTTCCCTCTTTATTTGTACACGTCTTGTTTTATTGTTATTTGTATCTATTATTATTATTTTTATTATTATTTATATATAATATTTATTTGTATTTTAACTATTTTAATATTTAAAATTTTACTTTATATTTATATTTT
The DNA here is from genome assembly GCA_964019155.1 of Osedax fenrisi. Lineage (NCBI taxonomy): Eukaryota > Metazoa > Annelida > Polychaeta > Sabellida > Siboglinidae > Osedax > Osedax fenrisi. Next base: position 84,441,104 of record OZ025241.1, on the reverse strand, counting down.
ACTTTTAATTTCCAATTTTATTTTATCTTTGTAAATTTTATTACTGTTTGTTTTTTTTCCATTCCTTTTGCTGACAGGTAGATATCTCGATAAGTTCAATGAACTTCTATATCTACCTGGGTTCATTCTCGTTTATTACGACGAACCAATCTGATTATATTATATTATTATTATTATATATATTAAAAACTTGAAAGGACTGTAACCACTATGTTACTATTTGTGGTAAGATAGCTTATATGTTACATGTGTATGTCTATTATTGTATATGGATAATACAAATATATCATGCATTCATTACTTTAGTATTTAATATATATATAAATATATAAACATATATTTTTACATATATATATATACATATATGAATATATAAATATATAACAATATAAATATATAAACACTCGCAATATACCAACTTAATATTTTATAAATAAATGTTATATATTAAAGATAAAATGCAATCATATATAAATAAATCAATAATATAGCTTAATATAAATACATTTTCAATAAATATTAATAAAACTAATTGCTTACGTTAAAATATATGAAATAAAAATAAAAATATAAACTCAAATTTATATATTAATAATATTAAAAACAGGAAATTAAAACAAGGAAATAATATAAAATGTTTATGTATATATATATATATTGACGAAAAGTTTAATAGGAAAAATCAAATTTTAAATATTAAAGATAAAATGCAATCATATATAAATAAATCATTAAAATGGCTTAATATAAATACATTTTTAATACATATTAATAAAACTAATTTCTTACGTTATAATATATGAAATAAAAATAAAAATATAAACTTAAATTTATATATTACTAATATTAAAATTAAAATTAAAACAAGGAAATAATATAAAATGTTTATGTATATATATATATATTGATGAAAAGTTTAATAGGAAAAATCAAACGTACCGATGTTTTTCATATGTACACAACAAGCTCGTTTCTCTATACTATACTATTATAGATATTAATATGTTATTATACGCAAACAAACATTATTTTTAAAATTTAATTGTATATAATAACAAATCATAGTACACTATAGTGTATTATATATAATATATATATATATATATATATATATATATATATATTAGTTATTTATTTATTTATTATTAGCTACATATAAATAATTATTGACAGATATACATATATATATATATATATATATATATAATACTAATAATAATATAATCAGAGTTTAGGCATTAGCCTGGATGAACAAAAAAGCTAAGCTTATCAAGTCATAACCCAATGTGATTGTGGGGGGGGGGAAACATGTATAAAATTAAAATAATATTAAATAAAATATTAGATTATAAAATAAAATTGCTATCCAGGATATCAGTAAAAAAATAGTCATAACAATATCTACCTAGAATACTTTATATCGATTGTCAATGAAAGTCGATAAAGGTGTATCAACTTGGAGGATTTGGGGTTTCTATATCCAATGCATTAAGGAACTTACTTTCGCCAAGAGTAAGAGCACTGGCAACAATTGCCCCCACACAACAATTGCACCATCATCCCCGACACGAACCATTACCGGCAACATAAATAATCAATACAAAGTACTTGTGAATATTTTATATTTAATATTTAATATTTAAAATCAAAATGTGACTTCCTGTATAGAAAATAATACTGAATGTTAAATAAAATTTAAATAAAATTTAATATGTAAGTAATTAGTTATAAAAAATATGTACAATTAAAAAAAAATATATATATATATATATATATATATATATACATTACATATAATAATACAGCACGCTAGGTATTATAGGAAATCTACTAGTAATACTAGTAATATTGAACACTAAAGAATTACGTAGAAGAAGAGTGGATTTTCTTATTGTCCACCAGAGTGTTATTGATCTTCTTGCATCCATTCTAATTATAGCCCAAACCCGACGCAAAAAATAGAAAGTTAGTAATATATGTGTGTTTTAATTATATTATCAATAAGTTAATTATGAATTATGAATATATGCATATATATATATATATATATATATATATATATATATATATATATATATATGTTTTAATATAAAATACGAGACATTCAAATCCAAATTAGTTTTTTTTTGTTATTACTATTATAAAAATATGTGGTTTACTCTATTCACTTAGGGTGTGTTTTTGGTCAACCACAGGTGTAACAACCACAGGTGGAAAAACCACAGGTGTATGAGAAATTCGTATTCACTGCATGTAAAAATCCAACTGTTACAAAACGTCTGGTTGTGCTATTTATTCGTACCACAGCACTTGCCATCTGCGCTACACTAGTGTATCATAGATCCAGAGAGAAATTTCTCTAGCTCTATGCTTTGAACGCAGGCATAATAAGCTCCGCCTATGAAATGAATCATAAAATACGTCACAATTGTGACGTTATTGCTATTTTTAGATATGCGCGAATTTATTTATCAAAAATTAAATTGAAGTTATGTATGTGAGCGTGTATGTATGCGTGTATGTGTGTATGTATGTATGTATGTATGTATACATGTATGTATGTATGTATGTATGTATGTATGTATGTATGTATGTATGTATGTATGTATGTATGTATGTATACATCATATATGTATATATATATATATATAATAATATATATATATATATGTTTAATGCATGTTATTTAATGTTATTTAAATATAAATATATCCATACATAAATACTTGTATTAGTGATTGCACTAGTGGTTGCAGTTGCACTAGTGATTGACGAAAAACACTCGACATTTGTTTCTACTAACTGCGCACCACCTGTGTTTGACCAAAAACACACCCTAAAACAACAAGTAAATATATATAAATCATTATATTAGTATGGTCATAGCTACACATATGGATTGTACTTAATATATTTGTATATGTATAATTATATGAATTATAAACGTATAACTTTAAAAAAACTATATAATTATTAACATATTATTACTAAATAGTAATCACAGTTATTTATATAGTACTAATATAATATAAAATAAAAACAGTTATTTCTAATATTGGTAAATATATAAACTAATATAATTGGATGATAAAGGAATCCGTTAATTTATGTATTAATTTCTGGGTTATGGATAATAAATGTATGGAATTTTAATTATATAATTCAGTATTAAAATAAATTGATTTGTATTATTAATTTTAAAAATATAGTTTATGAAACATTATAATATATAGCTTAGCTACGTAATTACTAATTTATATTCAGATGCTGGTAGGAATGTGGGATGAATTCGTGTGCAGGGTCTGGTTAACCTCTGTACCTATGTGGACATTGTTCATGACCTCTACATACAATCTTATTTTGATAACAGCTGATAGATTATCGGCTCTTATATTTCCTATCATGTATCGATCAACCAATAATATGGTCGGGTTAGTTATTATAGTAGTAGTAGTAGTAGTAGTAGTAGTAGTAGTAGTAGTAGTAGTAGTAGTAGTAGTAGTAGTAGTAGTAGTAGTAGTAGTAGCAGAGGTAGTAGTAGTAGCAGAGGTAGTAGTAGTAGTAGTAGTAGTAGTAGTAGTAGTAGTAGTAGTAGTAGTAGTAGTAGTAGTAGTAGTAGTAGTAGTAGTAGTAGTAGTAGTAGTAGTAGTAGTAGTAGTAGTAGTAGTAGTAGTAGTAGTAGTAGTAGTAGTAGTAGTAGTAGTAGTAGTAGTAGTAGTAGTAGTAGTAGTAGTAGTAGTAGTAGTAGTAGTAGTAGTAGTAGTAGTAGTAGTAGTAGTAGTAGTAGTAGTAGTAGTAGTAGTAGTAGTAGTAGTAGTAGTAGTAGTAGTAGTAGTAGTAGTAGTAGTAGTAGTAGTAGTAGTAGTAGTAGTAGTAGTAGTAGTAGTAGTAGTAGTAGTAGTAGTAGTAGTAGTAGTAGTAGTAGTAGTAGTAGTAGTAGTAGTAGTAGTAGTAGTAGTAGTAGTAGTAGTAGTAGTAGTAGTAGTAGTAGTAGTAGTAGTAGTAGTAGTAGTAGTAGTAGTAGTAGTAGTAGTAGTAGTAGTAGTAGTAGTAGTAGTAGTAGTAGTAGTAGTAGTAGTAGTAGTAGTAGTAGTAGTAGTAGTAGTAGTAGTAGTAGTAGTAGTAGTAGTAGTAGTAGTAGTAGTAGTAGTAGTAGTAGTAGTAGTAGTAGTAGTAGTAGTAGTAGTAGTAGTAGTAGTAGTAGTAGTAGTAGTAGTAGTAGTAGTAGTAGTAGTAGTAGTAGTAGTAGTAGTAGTAGTAGTAGTAGTAGTAGTAGTAGTAGTAGTAGTAGTAGTAGTAGTAGTAGTAGTAGTAGTAGTAGTAGTAGTAGTAGTAGTAGTAGTAGTAGTAGTAGTAGTAGTAGTAGTAGTAGTAGTAGTAGTAGTAGTAGTAGTAGTAGTAGTAGTAGTAGTAGTAGTAGTAGTAGTAGTAGTAGTAGTAGTAGTAGTAGTAGTAGTAGTAGTAGTAGTAGTAGTAGTAGTAGTAGTAGTAGTAGTATAAGTCAATACATATGGTAGTGTATCATCAGCATATCATTTTAAATTGATTATATCATAATCACCATTATATAAAAATGATAATAGCCCTAAATTAATAATTAATGATCACTTCATTATTATATCGCATATAGTATGTATTATTAAAATAATAACTTTAATATTATTAATTGTTCTTTTAATTTGTTGATATTTCTAATTTTAGAAAATATCTACTTGACCCCTATACCAACAACATTTGAATTTATTAATATCATAGAATTATCCACTACATCAAAGGCATTTTGTACATCTATAATTCTGTAACGTTTTTATTTTATATATATATATATATATATATATATATATTAGCGTTGTCATTCGGACCCGGACTTCGGACATTAGGTCATTGATACCGGACTGATACAGTATAATGTATGATATATCGGAATCGGACCGGACTCGGACTTTAATATTTAACTCGGACTATTTCGGACTTTAAATATTAGATTCGGACTATTTCGGACTTTAAATATTAGATTCGTATTATTTCGGATTTTTATTATTGGATATCTAAAATACATTCCAATGTTTACCTTTGGGATTATATTTATTCGCGCCATTTTCAACCAACATAGCGGTTCTGTGTATGTATCCGCGACACTATTACCAAAGCCCATTACTAAAGCCCATTTTGCTATTACTCAGCATAACGTCCCTTTGTGTGAATATGCGCCAATGTCAATCAAACTACCCCGTCCTTCGTATGTATCAGCGACACTTTTAATCCACATTGTATCATTTTAAAATTATTCGTGTAACCATCAACATCATTATTTTAAATTTTTGTATTCATTTTAAATATTGTATATAAATTTAAGAGATGATTAATATCGAAGAAGAAACTACACTGCCATTAAGTGCACAGTTTACATCACTATACGATACTTATGCTGCTGTCAAACGATGCGGATACAATTATCAAACGATAATGATAGTGATACTTCTGTCAAACAATACTGAGACTTCTGTCATATTATACTGATACGATACTGAGACTTCTGTCAAACGATACTGATACTGATACTGATACAGCTGTCAAACGATACTGATACCATACTGATACAGCTATCGAATGATACTGATACGATACTTATACAGCTGTTGAATGATACTAATACGATACTGAGACTTACTTTTTAGAAAATTTGACAACACTAATATATATATATATATACATTAATATATGACTAATTATTAAGTATATACAAAATCAAATATGTTACCTTATAGTTCTAACCGGAAATGGACATTACTATGTTTTTTAATAATATGGATATGGTCGATAGTATTCAATTGCATGCTAACTTCCTGGCCTACTTCTGTCGTTGATGGTTAGTTAAGGTTATATATTATAATATAAATAATAATGTATACAGCCATTCTCGTTATCTCATTATATTACACTACATCAATGAATATAGTTTATTGATATCAGAAAGTAAATACACTTTATCAAATAGAGCTCCTGTTCAAAGGAGAGTACCAGAGTTTATATCGAAATCTATAGATTATACAATAGTATATATATATATATATATATATATATATATATATATATATATATATACATATACATATATATATACTCACTAATAAGTTACTCACCAATATAATAATAATATAATATTGTTACTAAAATTACGAATCATAAAACCAATCAAATAAAGTAAAATTAAAATCATAGAGACAATAAAAATAGTAAATAAATATATATAATAAGTATCTGATATATATATTATAAAATTAAAATAACGAGTGCTAACCCAAGCAACCAGAAACTAGTTGCCGCAACGTAACATTATAGGTCAAATAATATGTTCCACTAGGTGGTCGAATCATAGGTAGTTTGTGAGCAGACAAATGGTTTCCTTTTACATACAAAAAATCAATAGTGGAACATATTATTGTACCCATAAATAAACACCTAGTGGAACGTATATTTTTACCCATAAATAACACTTGATGAATGATGAAATATAGTTTATTAGGTACCGTTACAAAGTGATAACACTCCTCGTAAGTGCACGTAAAATAAATAATATAAATAAAACAACCACAACAACAAAGTGAAATAAACTAACTAACAATGTGGAAGTAATAATAATGAAATATAAAAGTTAATAATAATATAATGAAATTAGATACTGGATAAATATGACTTGAGATGAGAATTAAAGGAGGTGGGAGATTGAATAGATCTTATAGATGAAGGGAGTGCATTCCAGATAGATGGGACAATGTAGGAGAAAGAGCGTTTCTTGAATTTAAGGGAGGATGGCTGTGGGATAATTAGATTGATACTGGAAGTTGAACGTGTATTGTGGGTTGTGGAGCGAATTAAAAGTAGGTCAAATATATATGAAGGAATGGAAAAATATATAGATTTATGGGTAATAGAAAGGAGTCTAATTAGAGATCGTTTTCTATAGGGAAACCAGTTTGGTATAATTTGAAATGAGTCAGTATAGGAATGGTCAGATAGTTTAATATTGAAAATGGATCGTATAGATGATCTGATGATTCTATTTAATGGGGCAATTGAAGAAGCAGGAAGGATATATAATAAAGAAGAACAATAATCAATACGAGAAATTACAAGTGAATTAATAAGGACATCACATAGGGGACGAGTAATATGGATTTACGGATACATTTGATTCTAAATAAATGATAATTAGCTGCTTTAGAAATTTTAGAAATATGGCTAGAAAAAGATAGATCAGAGTCGAAAATAACACCAAGATTGAGGACTGAATTGGAAGGTGAAATAAGAATTTTGTCAAGATAAAAAGAAGGGAATGATGGGGAGTTCGTAGGTATATTGAGGAGGGCAGTTTTTGAAGTATTTAGTAAAAGGTTATTGGAGAGAAGCCAGTATTTAATAGAGGAGGCACACGCAATTAGTTGAGAATTATCTGGAGTAGAAACAGAGAGGAATGAGTAGAGTTGGATATCATCAGCATATATATGATAGAAAACGTTAGGGAATTTGGATATAATAGACCGTATAGGTGCTATATATATGGATAATAGAAGTGGGCCTAGGACAGAACCTTGTGGGACACCATAGAGTAAGGGACGGGGATCAGAAAAGAAATCACAGAATTTAACAGAGGATGATCTATTCAGGATGTAAGATTTAAGCCATTTGAGGGCACTACCATTAATTCCAATCATCTCAAGTCTTGAGATAAGAATATCATGGCGAAGAGAGTCAAATGCACAAGATAGATCAAGTAGAACCATTTGACAACATAGTGAGGGAGAAACTTTGGTATATATATTATTTAAGATTTGAAGGAGGGCAGTCTCAGTTGAATGACCTTTACGAAATGCACTTTGCAGGACATCATGGGAAGAGTTTAGTGACATAAACCTATTTATTTGATGGACAACTATTTTTTCAAGTATTTTACTAAAAATAGGAAGTTGGGAGATAGGACGGTAGTTACATAAGAGATTAGGGTTGGAATAGGTTTTTTTAAGAATGGGAGTAATGATAGCATGTTTAAAAGAGGGGGGTAAAACTCCATTGGAGAGAGAAGACGAGAATATAGTATGCAAATAAGGGGATAGGGTACTAGCGAGACTTTTAACAGTATAAATATTGATAGGATCAGATGGAGAGGAGGAATTGGATTTTAGTATTAGGTCGTAAATGTTAGATATTGAGGGAGTAGTAAATATAGATAAATACTTATCAATTGGTTTACTGATTAATATACAAGGGATGCTATATTTTTGGTGAAGGGAAGTAATAGTTGAACAAGTAGATAGGATTTTATTCGAGAAAAAGTTAGAAAATTCATTACAGAGTTTATTTTTAGGAATATTTGGTATGTAAGGTATGTGTAAAGGGGGATCAGGTGCAATAAGTTTTCTAGCTAAGGCAAATGTGGCACGAGGATTGGAGGAAAGGCTATTGATTTTATTAATATAGTAAGAATATTTTGCTTTACTGATTTGTGATTTGTAGAATTTGCGATGATTAGTAAACGATAAAAGGTTTTCAGGAGAAGACATACGACGATATGTTCTTTCACTTTTACGTAGAGATCGCTTGAGTTTAACAAGATGAGGTGTACACCATGGGCAATTAGTATGCAGGGAAATAGTAGTAGATATGATGGGGGCATATTTGTCAAGAAGAAGGGAGAGAGTGGAGTTTATAGATTCAGGGGATATGGGTAGGGATACAAGAATTGATACAAGTTCAGAGGAAAATAAAGGAATATTAATAGATTTTATTTTTCTATAATGAATGAGTTTCTTGGATAGAGAAGGAAGCAGAGGGAGGATAACTGTAAAAGTTATGATGAAATGGTCTGTTAGAAGATCAGATTTGGTACAATTAATTAAACAATTACATGAATCATGAGACCTGCAAAAAATAAGGTCGAGAGAATGCCCAGCTGTATGGGTAGGACAATTTACAACTTGATTCATGTCTAGGGAGTCGGTAAGACACTTGAAGCTTGAATGAGGATATTGGGTTGAGTGAAAATGATAGTTAAAATCACCGAGTATAGTGGTCTGGAGTATAGTGGTCTGGTGTTTAGTGGAGATTGGAATATTCAAAATGAGATCATTAAATTCATTAAAGAACGTAGTATAGTCAGGTTTTGGAGGTCTATAAATAATATAAATAGAAAATGTAATGTTCGCCTTGGAGAATGAAAAGGAAACCGAGAGACAATCACTATACGAAAAAGTAGGATGGGTGAAAGTAGGGGTAGGTAAATCATGATGTATGAGAACTCCTACACCACCTCCACGACCATGAGTGCGGGAAGAGATAAAGAGTGTGTAACCTATATCAAGAAAAAGGGAGAAAATATCAGTGTCATCAGGTGAGATCCATGTTTCTGTGAGGGCAATTAGCCAGAGGGACGATGATTTAAGGTAGGCCAATAATAAAAGAGAATTTGCTCTAAGAGATCGAATATTGATAAGAGCCATTCTTACACTTAGTCATGTGGAAGTAGTTGAATTATCAGATAAATCATGTGGAGAGTGGGAAAGAGGAGATAAAGAAGAAATATGTTGTGAATCAGGAACAGAATTAGAGGAAGATGAATTATGTAGTGGAACAGAGGTAGAAGAATTGATATTTGCGGACATAATAATAGGTTGATCAGAAGTAGGGGAATTAGTATTTGAGGAAGGATCGCTAGGTGATGGAACAAAGGTAGGGGAGTTGGTATTTGAGGAAGGATTACTAGGTGAGGAATCGGAAATAGGGGGGTTGGAATTTTCGGGAGGATTAGTTGGTTGGGGGTCGGAATTATTATTAAGGGAATAATTACTAGATAAGGGAATGGAAGATATATATTTAATGTAGGAAGATTCCCAGTCAGTAAGGAGAATTGAAGGTATGGTAATTGGGGGTAGAGACCAGTCTATATAATTAGATATAGTGCGAATTTCAAATAAATTTGTATAAGTATTAAATATAGGTTTTGTATTTATAGGGGTCATTTTCAATTTATAAGCATGGTAAAGGACTTTGCCTACCAAACGGGTTTTATAGGGAAGGGAGTTTCGTAAATATAGATGGGAGAATCTGGGATTTGATTTAAAGGAACTAAATCGTCTGAAAAATTTGTCACGGAATGTTTTATTTGAGAACTGGATTATTGCAATGTGATTTTTAAATGTGACTATAGAAATGGATATTTTAGGGAGTAACATATGAGTTAAAATTGATGAAATGTAATCAATATTCATATCAGACTGTTTTAAATGTTCAATAACAAGTGAACAGTTACCTAGAATATTATTAAGTAGAAGTTTACGGGGTATGGGATGATTATAGGATGGGGTAGAAGAATGAGGTATAAGGGGGACGTTAGGAGATTGAATAGGGGTAGGAGAAGAGGAGATTCTAATAGCAGATGCGTAGGATTTATTAAAAGGTAAACAAGGGAAAGATGATGGGAGATTAGCGGTTGAGAAGGATGGGGGGAAAGTATTAAGTTCCATAAGTTTAGGTATATGACATTGGGCAGGTATAGGGGTTCGGATGGGGGGATTAGTGGGACGTATAGGAGTAGGGGTAACTAGAGGAGAGGAGAATGTAGTGGATGTATTTGATGAGGTGTTTAGGAGGCAAGAGGGACATGTAAATGTGAAATTAGGGGAAGAAAAAATGGCAAGGGCATATGATGGAGGGGGACCATTGATATGTGTCCATGATTTGGATATAATTGATGCTGGGAAGAGGCATACATGATGGTAGAATGATTTACACGATATACATGGTAGGTCAGAGCTAGAAGCAGGTTCTTTGCAATAATGACATACAACTGCCATAATAGAGACACGTGCTAGCTAATAGATTAGCTCGAGTAACGTTATATCTATAGGTATTATATAATAATATAGTAAGCAGTTAAGTCGACTCCACGTATATGATAGATTCTCCGGTACAGTGGGAACTCTTCGTGCGGGTAGATTCTACGGATATGCGACCGATTCTTCAGTACAGGACCAGTACCTCAAAGATTAAGGGCAATGAGGGCAGCGAATAGAACACGTGAGTAGTTACATAACCTCAGTGAAAAAGGGTAGTCCAGCTACCCGTGCATGAAGTCCTAGGGGATATCTCCAGGAACGTAGAACGTAGTGTACGATCTTGTATAGTGCACACTATACACAGTGTACACTATACGAAACACAATATGTGTAGTGTATAGGATTTAAATATAATGTGCAGAATATTATTGATAAATTCTATAGAAATCAAATAATTGCGTATGAATAGAAATTGTTATGCTACATTTGTATGAATTAAAACACGTCTGGTCAGTTCGAATGCAAAAGTAAAAGTGTTACTTAGTGGAACGTATATTTTTACCCATGATTAAACACCTAGTGGAACGTATATTTTTACCCTTAATAAACACCTAGTGGAACGTATATTTTTACCCATAAATAAACACCTAGTGGAACGTATATTTTTACCCATACACAATAAAAAAGAAACGTAAAATAATTTATTCATTTATTACAAGGAACAATACACAAAATACGGATATGATATAACACGTGAATAATATATATAATAATAAACTGTGAATGCAAGGGTATATTTATAATGATAATAATATAAGTATGTATACATATATGATCATATATGATTATAATATACATATATAGTATATAGTATGCGAATATAGAGGTTTCTGTTCATTAAATAGCACAGTGTATAATTCCAGATATATATATATATATATATATACGAAATTCACGAAGACTATACAGGATCCTAGAGATGATCTTTAACATATTCATGGAGATATTCACCATAGCCAACCAGTAAGATCATCTTGTTTATTCTGAAATTATAAATTGTATATTAATATAAATCAATTATGATGACACAATCATATGTATATGTGTATACTGTAACTAGTTGTATATAATGAATAATAGACTAGCTGGACCATACAAGTGCAAACAGGTGCAAGGTATCGCGTGGTACATTTATCCCTTGGTCAATCAGGGAGGGCTGCGTTCCCTAGGCACACACGCAGTGCGTGCATCAACCTGATTCCTAAAGCAGTAAACATGTTACATAATGGGACGTCCGATATCTAGTTCGTTAGCATAATATGGAACGTTCCATTATGCTAAGCTGTATAGACTGGTCCATTACGGATAGCAACATGATATATATATATATATATATATATATATATATATATAGATATATATATATATATATATATATGTATATATGGCTATACATGACGGGCGGCATACTTTTAGTGTGTAGGAGGTAATTTACAACTGAATATAGGTGTATGTTGAACCAATGGTAGTTTTAGATAGAGGTGTGACTATTACAGGAATCAGGGGTGAAGATGAGGGCATCATTGGTAATGGCAAGGTCGTCATTTTATACTATAACTTACATATATGCGAATTTATATACACTTAGGTATATCATGTACACCCTATTACTAATTATATATACGAATATAATTATATCAACATAACAATATTTAACATGTGTACTATATTCATAGAGCTAGAGAGAAACTTTCTCTCTAGTTCTGTGACTATATTGCATCTTATATTGTATATTAATCTAGGTCATCAGGGGATTAAAATTAGACAAAGGCCGGTAATAGTTTATATATAGATTTTACATAATTACACACACATACATGCACGAAGTATGCATTGCACGTACTATGTATAGTTATATAAATATATATATATATATATATATATATATATATATATATATGTATGGATGTATACATTAAATACTAACTTCTGTATCTTGACTATTCAATTTGCCGGAATAGAATCTGGCAAACAAGTTTAGATACATGGCATTCACGAAGACGATACCGGAGGCGATACCGGATAACATACGGAGGACGTCTAGGGCGGTAACGGAGATGATCTTGAACATATTCATGAAGATATTCATCTAGCCAAGCAGCAAGCAAACTACTGATGATCTTAATTATCCTGAAATTATAAATTGTATATTAATAAATCAATTATCATGACACTATAATATTTATATGTGTATACTAACTTCTAACTTCTGCATATTGACTATTCAATTTTTCGGACTAGAAGCTGGCCAACAAGTTTAGATACATGGCATTCACGAAAACGATACCGGAGGAGATCCCGGATAGCATACGGAGGACGTCTAGGGCGGTAACTGAGATGATCTTGAACATATTCATGAATATATTCATCTAGCCAAGCAGGAAGATAACTACTGATGATCTTAATTATCCTGAAATTATAAATTGTATATTAATAAATCAATTATCATGACACTATAATATTTATATGTGTATACTAACTTCTAACTTCTGCATCTTGACTATTCAATTTTTCGGACTAGAAGCTGGCCAACAAGTTTAGATACATGGCATTCACGAAGACGATACCGGAGGCGATCCCGGATAGCATTATTCATGTTTCGTGAGTCATAAGTTAAATATAATAATATTCACCTAACTTAGCGGGTAATAATTATTAGAATAATATATAAATAATAATTACTAATATACAATTAATTATTATTACTAAAAATTATTATTGATAAATAATTATTAAGATAATATATAATTAATAATTATTAATATATAATTAAGTGTTATTAATTAATAATAAGTATTGATAAATAATTATTAATTAGTAAATTATAATTGAATAATTATTAAAATAATATATAATTAGTAAATTATAATTGAATAATTATTAAAATAATATATAATTAATAATTAATAATATACAATTAATTAGAATTACTTAATAATACTTATTGATAAATAATTATTAATTAATAAATTAGAATTGAATAATTATTAAAATAATATATAATTAATTGTTATTAGTTAATAATAAGTATTGATAAATAATTATTAATCAGTAAATTAGAATTGAATAATTATTAAAATAATATATGATTAATGTTATTAATTAATAATAACTATTGATAACTAATTATTAATTAGTAAATTATAATATATAATTAATAATTAATAATATACAATTAATTAGTATTACTTAATAATAATTATTGTTAATAATTATTAATATATAATTAATTGTTAATTAAATATAAGTATTGATATATAATTATTAAAATAATATATAATTAATAATAAGTATTGATAAATAATTATTAATTAGTAAATTAGAATTGAATAATTATTAAAATACTATATAATTAATAATTAATAATTTTACAGCACTAATGTATATATATATACATTTATATATATATATATATATATATATATATATATAATATTATTAATAGTTGTATGTTATCTATAGATATTATAATTATAACTTATATATATTCCCATATAATGTTTTTATTATATATGTATACATATTATAATATTTATTTGTATATAATATACTTAATTTAATATTTGTATACTATATATATATAATATATATTATAATAAATAAGTGATAATAATGCATAATACATATTTACACATGTTAAACATAATTTGACACTTTGATATTATATATAATATATAGTATAATATGGTATAATATAGTATAATATTAATATGATTATTTCATACATTTATAAAAAAATGCCTTATTTTAAAATATTATGTTTTAATATATTTTTGTAAATATTTTTACAAAATTGAGTAAAAATGCCTTATATTAAAATATTAAGTTTAATTACTAATTATATATACTACCTTGAATGCCGATTTATAATATACATGTAGTACTAATGGTATATGTATATTATAACAGGATATATTATTACTTATTAAATTATTACTGCAGTAAACACATTAATTTTGAATGTATTTAAATTACTACTGGTATATATATATGCAAGGTTATGCATTGTTATACAATTACAACTGAGCAACAACATATTAATAACAATCTTTAAAACCTAAATTTGTACTATAAATACATTATTATTTTGAATATTTAATATCAATTATTGATTATAATATATAAATTATAAAATATAATATATATTATATATACATATATAATATCAAACTATAAAATTAAGTATATTATATACAAATAAATATTATAAAATTACAACTGGATTACAACTGCGTTTTAGTACATCCCATAATATTGATATATAATTATGCATAAAGGACATAGAGCTAGAGAGCTTTTCTCTAGCTCTATGATAAAGGATAACACTTAACAATTATATAAGTGTATATGTTTATATTTAACAATAATATTATTATATTACCTTATTAAATCAACTCGTAGTATATATGATATATACTTTAAATATTTGTACGTTGTCTTTAAAGGAAGTAGAATAAAAGGAAGTGTACATATAAGGAAATAAATAAACAATACCGTTAATTTCAATTTTCGCGCCATACACGATGACCTGCGCAGTAGATGATGCAATGGGCGACGCCCTTTGGGCGTGTCTTGTCGTAACGCTTAATTTCATACATTATCACGACATGTATGCTATGATACAATCGTGTTATTCTATGTACATCTATTTATATATATGTGGTAGAACAACTATGTAATATCTATGTATATCTATAATATATGTGTATGTGTTTGTGTGTGTATCTGTGCGTGTGAATATACATATATATATATATATATATATATATATATATATATATATATATATATATATATATACTATACTATACTATAGTATCAAAGTATAAAATTAAGAATATTATATACAAATAAATTGTATAAAATTACAACTGGATTACAACTCCGTTTTAGTACATCCCATACTATTAATATATAAATATGCATAAAGGATATAGAGCTAGAGAGTTTTTCTAGTAGTACTACTTTTCTCTAGCTCAATGATAAAGTATAACACCTATCAATTATATATGTTATATTTTTATATTTAACTATACTATTTTATATTACCTTATTAAATCAACTTGTAATAAACAATCTAAATATTGATAAATTGTCAATATAGGAAGTTTAATACAAAGGAAGAATTATCAAATAATGAAGTAATTAATCAATACCGTTAATATCAATTTTCTCGCTAAACACAATTTCCACAATAACACACTCATCGATATAAAGAAAGTCACTTTCTTTATATCGATGAACACACTTATCTGCGCACTGGGTGTGGTGGGTGACGCAATTAGCGTGAATTTTCATAATGCTTCATTTCATACAGTATTTACGACATGTATGATATAATACATTCGTGGAATGCTATGAACCTCTATTTATAGATATGTAGTAGAAAAACTAGAAAATATCTAATATTTATTGCGTATTAATCATATTATTTATAGTTATTTTACCTAATTATATCTTATATACATATTCCATTATAATAATGTATATTTACAAACTAATGAACTAATTAGTTCATTAGTGCATTAGTACTTTAATGTGGGATGTGAAATAAATCACAGAAATATTAAACAGAAATAAGTGTATAAATTAACACTAATAGATGGTATATATATATATATATATATATATATATGTTTGTGTATGTGTGTATGTGTGTGCGTATGTATATATATTATACAATTATATTGATATATAATTCTATTAATAATAATTCTTATTGATAAGAGATATATTTTATAAAATATAATATTTCACTATAGATATCGCTGTTGTAATATCCAATGTATTTATTTGACTTATACAATTGTATATATTAATATACAAATTTTAATATATATTGAATACATAAATTAATGATATCCAAAGTGTTTATTTGACCTATAAAATATACAAAATTGGAACATACATTGAATACATAATATATTCATATCCAAAGTGTTTATTTGACCTATAAAATATACAAAATTGGAATATATATTGCATAAATAAAATAATTATATCCAGTGTTTATTTGACCCATAATATATACACTGGTTGAACGTTGTTATATATTTTACGTTGACGCGCAACGCGTTTGGTTGCTTGGGAATAATGAAACTATTTAATAAAATAAAAATTAAATTAATATTTGTTTAAATATTTGAGTTTTATTTATTTTTTAAATGAATTTAATTTTAGATTTTTAAAGTGATTGTTTAAATTATTCAAAAGTGTAATACCATATATGTTAATTGTGTGTAATTTACTATTTTTTATATTTATTTATTCTATAAATTTATTTATTTTTTATATTGTAATATTTATTTTATATTCACAATTATTTGTAATGTGGATCGGTAAGTTTTTATTTTAACATATATTATGCATTCAATTAAGAGATACGTAATTAATTAAATCATATATATTTAAAATTTAACGTATGTTATATAACGGGTTCGAGCCTCGTCCGGACCATTAATTAAATTTATAAAACGGGTCTTAAAATATTATTTAGAAGTGATCATATATAATTGTGTATAAATAAATGATCGTATCTCGTTAAACCATGGATGCCTTAACATGAAAGCCGCTTCGAAATGATATTATAGCCATATATGGTTATAAGTGAAAACTTCATCTAAGTTTCTGGATGGGATGAAAAGTCCACCAAATAACAAATAACAAATAACAAATATATATGAACTATATATGAACTATATATATATATATGAACATTATGTAATACTAGTTTTAAAATCTATATAATAAGTAAGTGATGATTGTCCTATTACCGACCCCCTGAATTACCCTAATACCGACCCCATGTGATTTATGATATCCAATCAAAATAGATTCGTATTTTACTTTAAAATATGTCGTAAATTATTTATGTATCATTGATATAGATTTAGCATTCATGATTCCAGTTGATTATATACATACTGATTAATAAATAAATATTAAATAATAATATATATACACTATTTTAATATAATTTCTATAAAGTTTAAATTTAAATTTAATATTACTATTAAAACATAAATTCAATACAAAATAAATTGCGTGGATGTTATAATTAATTATATTTATCTATATCTACTATTTTTATTGGATATTATAATAATACAATTATTTATACCACTATTATTGTAAAGGATCGGTAATAGGAGAAGGGGGTCGGTATTAGGCATATGTATCCGATTACCGACCCCCTGGTATATTCTTGTATTCTTGGGTATGTCCTCTTAAGCCATATTTTACAGATTAATAAATAGTATGTATAATATTTAAATTCAATATTATTTATAGTCAATTGTATCATAATCCTTTTTAATGTAAACAATACTGCAGCCATTTTCTCATGTTATCAATATAATTTGTAATATGTTGTGTCAATGAGTATATTGCATGATATATGTTAGATTATTTTTGAAACCGTATTCATTATAAATTATGAATTTATATTTTTCTATAAAATTATCTATTCTCTTTTAAATTATGTTTTCAATAATTTGAGACTTGCGGTATTATACTTATAGGTATCTGTAGTTTTCTATATTATTTGTATTATTATTCTTTTAATCATTATAATTACTGATATGTTCATATTCAATGGATACATGGATTTATTTAAAATAACATAAAATAAATGGAGCATGACACTTATGTAATGTGTCATGCATACAATACATGAAACATTACACCGGTTATAGAAATATTGATTGTGAATTATATAATATATATATATATATATATATATATATATATATATATATATAACTATATAAAAATATGTATAACATACATAAAAAACACGAAAATAAATATAAATTAAGGAAATCACCTATCTATAAAATACCTTATACAAAAGTCAACTAATAAATAGTATCCTAACCATGGGTTATGGAAGGATCTAAATAGAGATATCCAAATTATAAAAAACAAAAATTCATATAAAAAAAAAATAAAAAATCAACTCATTGAGATACAAAAAAAATTAAAATTTTAAATTTAAAAAAAAATTTAAAAAAAAAAAATTTTTAAATTAAATTAAATAATAATAAAAAAAAATTAAAATTATCAATTAATAAGTAAATAATTAATAAGTTAAACATACGTTAATTCATATTATGGTACAATGATTAATTTGTTTGTAAACAAGTAATTTTAACTATACCTTAATAGTATTATTATTATATTTTATTTATTATTATTATTATTATTATTATTATTATTATTATTATTATTATTATTATTATTGTTATTATTATTATTATTATTATTATTATTATTATTATTATTATTATTATTATTATTATTATTATTATTAGTATTATTATTATTATTATTATTATTATTATTATTATTATTATTATTATTATTATTATTATTATTATTATTATTATTATTATTATTATTATTATTATTATTATTATTATTATTATTATTATTATTATTATTATTATTATTATTATTATTATTATTATTATTATTATTATTATTATTATTATTATTATTATTATTATTATTATTATTATTATTATTATTATTATTATTATTATTATTGATTGATTGATAATTTATTTAAGCAAATACATAGCCGAAAATATAATCGAAAGTATAAAGTATAAATATTTGCTAACGATAACATACGTTATAGAAATAAATAAAGAATAATACGAAATTAAAAAATTAAGGAAATTAAACGTTTTACAGTTACCGTAAAAATAAACGAAAAACAATCGAAAGTAGAAATAAATCATATAGTAAAAATAAACGAAAAATGATCAAAATAGAAATAAAAGATAGCGTAAAAATAATCGAAAATAGAAATAAAATACATTATTTTGTAAGTGGCATCGAAATATTCAATTTCTACTTTAACTTTATAGAATTCTTCATCTTGTACCCTGTTTTAGTAATAAATTATTAGTTATATAATTTAATATTTAAATGTTAAATTTTAAATGTTAAATTTTAAATGTTAAATTTTAAATATATTATAAACAGAACATATTAAAAATCAATTAAACCAATACTAGAATGAAACAAACAAATAATGTAATACTTACCAAAATATGTAATAATAGTAGGTACTTTATTAATTTATATTTATATTTTAATTGTATAATAAATTTGAAACATATATATATATATATAAAAACAGAACAAGTTACAAATAAAATAAACCAATATACCTATACAAAAACAGTTAATAACAAAACATACCAATAATATTACGAAACAAAATAATATAATACTTATCACTAGGGTTCTAAATGAACACATTTTTCAAAGCTTCGAAGCCGTCTCTATCTAAAAAAAAAATGCATCGAAGCCGTCTCTGTCTAAAAAACAAAATGCATCGAAGCCGTCTCTGTCTAAAAAAAAAAAGCATCGAAGCCGTCTCTATACACAAAAAATGCATCGAAGCCGTCTCTATACAAAAAAAAGCTTCGAAGCCGTCTCTATACAAAAAAAAAACTTCTAAATCGTCTCACACAAAAGAAAACCTGTCGAAGTCGATTTATAATAAAGAAAGTTTCAGACATGACCAGAATAATAATCATTTATATATATGGAACGCACTACATAGCATTAACATTATACGGAAGTGATAAACTTACCACTTAAAAGTAGAATCTTTGTAGCAAATGTAGAAAGTATACTAACCTATGGATCTGAGTCATGAACGCTCAACAGCAGAAATCACTGGATGGCACACACATGAGAATGGCAAAATTAAATCCAGAAGGATGAAAATGGCTGGACACTGTATACGGCATCCTGAACTGTCAGCAACCCACTCATTTTATGGGAACCCACACAAGGTAAATCTAACAGAAGTTTGAACTACGTTGATGTGTTAAGAAAGGACACTGGTCTCCTAGAGAAGGAAAGATAAGAACCAGCATGCTCGATAGAGATGTCTGGTGGGAGTCGATTCATACTGATAATCGAGTAGACGATCAATATCATCCTCGAAATTAAGCAATATATATATATAATAATTTAAATTGATTTATTTGCATATAAAAAGGTTAACATATCAACAGTTTTATCAGAGAGGCGATTACGCCTTGATGTCAAAATCTGTCCTGTCACAGAAAACACTCTCTCCGAATCCACAGATGTCGCCTGACCAGTCATATATAATTTGGAGATAGGGTATAATTTCGGAAATATATTTTTCTTGATATTCCACCATTCGATTGGACATGAGTGGAATTGTATCCCAGTCCCCTTCACATAATTAGTTATTTCTTCATTTATCTGAAATATATAATTCAGTGAATTTATATGAATAATATGAATTAAGGGGAAATTTTAATAATTTGTCGTTATATCGTTGAGTTCTGTTGATCCAAAATAACTATAAGTTAATCTACATAATATATACGCTGTTATATATATATATATATATATATATATATAGTATAGCATATATTATTATAATGATATATATTATTAAGTTATATCATAATATATGAATCCTCTGTGATTGACACATACTATGTGTCAATCAATGTATTAAGACATTTATGAATTAGAAAATGTATTGATATATAAATATATATTATTTTATATTTCAATACATAAATCAAATTATTTTATAATTATTATATTTATATTAAATATATGCTATATTGAATATAATATTCTATATATATTTAATACAATTACTTTTATTAACAGTTCTAGTGTGATTTTGTTAATTATTTTTTTGACAGATACTAAATAATTCTATTGGTGTATAGTTTAAAAAACATTTTTTTATATAGATTTTATCAAATTTCAGCTATGGGGCATATTCTTAATATGATTAATTTCAGATATTAAATAATACAAACAGAAGTATCAATCTTTGCTTTTTTTGCACATAGGAACATATCCATATCACTTAGTTCTTCGTCCATATTTGTCTCTAAGTTGTTAGAATCTATATCCTATAATCAAATTCAATATTAATAAATGTTTCTATACCATTTATATATTCGTATTATTTATTTCTAATAATTAAATTAATATATATTTAATATAATAATTATATTATAATAAATATTATTTATGCATTAGCATAATTACGAATTTATTATAAAAAATTCACATAAAACAGTACAAACATATTTACTCAGAATCCGTTGGATTATGCCAGTTCTATTAGATTCTATGCACGAATGATTAAAGAATCTTGGATCGAAAAAAGTACACTCTTCTAAAAATTCGGCGGTGTTCTTTTCTGTATATCTAATGTTATTAATAATATATTATAAATTGATTCATCTAATATTAATCATTTAAATAAATGTATTACTTTTTTTCCAGGTATTTATTAAGTTCCATAGTAATTTGTGAATCAAAATTCGATTTCTTTAACATTTCCATAATTTGATATTTAAAAGGTATTATCAATGATGCCGTTGTATTATTACCTTTGCACAACGTCTAAAACAAATAAAATCTTTAAATATTCAATATATTAATGAAATATATGAATTCTAACCTGTGTTATTATTTTAAAGGTTTTTAAAAAACTAATTAAATTAATGAGAGTCTCGGTATCCTGGTGATCTAATAAATGTATCGAATAGATGGTTTCATTGAATATTTCATTTATTACAGGCTTCAGTTGCATATATCTTTCACACATGTCATATGTAGAATTCCATCTACAATTAAATTACTATTTAATATATATATATATGTATATATCAGTGTGCATTCTAGAGCTATAAAAATTAAATTAAATACAAATATTAACCGAGTTTTCACGTCCATTATTAATTGTACTGGCACTTCTTGGGCTTCTTTAACTTTTGTACTCCACTTTCCAGAGTGGTGTACTAACGTTGTTATCTTTCGGATTATACCAATTGAATTCTTAAATTTGTCGTTCTAAAAAAATACTGATCATATATATCTCCTAATATAAATATAATTTTATATTATAAAAATACATACTTTGATAATCATTTGCACAAGAATATTTACAATGTGCGCGAAGCATCCGATATGGCTGGAAATAATACCTGTAGTACAGGCCATGGCACTAGATTTGACCATATTGGCAGCGTTATCTGTTGTAAGCTATTAAATTGAAATTTATTTAATTATACAATACTGAATAGAACAATATATTTTTATCATATTAATACTATTATTTATTATTTTAATTAAATTATCACAGTTCAAATAAGCAATTGCATAAACAAATTAACAGTAGATGGATTATTCTAATTAAATTATATATAATCAACATAATAAATTAAATAACAGTTGGTAGATTGGGCAGTGAATCAATCTTCCATTCTTTAATTGTTTCAGATAAAACATCTAACAAATTATCACCAGTGTGCGATTCCTACAATTATACAAATATAATATAATATTTAAGTTCTATATCGTATATATAGTATTAATAAGTAGAATTTATTGTAAGTAGTATGTGACAATATTTTAATATATAATTTATGTTATATATTTATATATATATTATGTTAAAACTTACATAATAAGATCGAGTTTGTAAAACACACGATTTTAAATTATCATTATGTATATACTGTGCGGTGAAAGTTATAAACGATGTTTGATTCAATGAAGTCCAGGCATCGGTGGTCAGGCTTAATGCTGATGTTTCAGCTATTTGGGATTTAATAACTGAAACTTTGTCATCGTATAACGTTTTCATCGATTTTTTTATGATGAATGAAGATGGCATTTTAAAATGTTTTTGGAATCTCTTTAACATTTCCTTCATCCCATCAGATTCGACCAAATTTATAGGCAACATATTGGATGATAAAAATATTGCTGTAAATTATAAAATTTAAAATATTTAATTAATATGAATAATGTTGGACGGTTTGTCCTATTCTTATTAAAACCTATTCCTTCTATAAGATAATCCTTTTCATTTTCTGAATATATTCTCTCAGCGAAAGAATTCAATGTTTTTTGCTTTGTAGGCTCTGAAGTAACTATTTAAAAAAATTAATAATTTAAAAGAATTTATTAATATTGATATAACCATTTTTTTTCGATCTATGTGTATTCATATGCCGATGAAGGCACGTTGTCGACCATCCTGGAACACATATAATTTTACTACAGGTTTTACATTTAGCTTTTTGTAATTTAGTTTCCTTATTCATGGCTGCAATACATTATTATAAATTATATTATTATAAATATATTAATATATATATATATATATATATATATATATATATATATATCTATTATTCAATAGGAATTCATATTAGTGTACTGTATGTAAAGTGGGTACATAAAATATATAAAATAATATTTTATGATAAAAATAATATACACACCCTTCTCATATACTGTAAAAAAATCTTCCCATATACTACTTTGTTTTTTCTCGGATTTAAAAACAAGCGTGGTGTGTTGTAAATTCATAGTCTGTAATATTATATTATTAATAATTAATAATATATATATATCAGTAGTACTGATTCAGTACATATATATGTGAATTATTAATTATATATAATACAAACATATCATTTAGTATTTACGAATATTTTACTTATTTGGCTAGGTGCTTAGAGAACACAAAAATATACTAACGGTACACGAGGTATCTTCGAAAGTTTCTATCAAAATCAGTACAAGACGCTAAACCTGTAGAAATATATTTAATTTATAATATATATCGGTATTATATGTTATATATATTATAGTAAACCAATTAATTTAAATAATAAAATGTGAATTATTAATTATATATAATACAAACATATCATTTAGTATTTACGAATATTTTACTTATTTGGCTAGGTGCTTAGAGAACACAAAAATATACTAACGGTACACGAGGTATCTTCGAAAGTTTCTATCAAAATCAGTACAAGACGCTAAACCTGTAGAAATATATTTAATTTATAATATATATCGGTATTATATGTTATATATATTATAGTAAACCAATTAATTTAAATAATAAAATGTGAATTATTAATTATATATAATACAAACATATCATTTAGTATTTACGAATATTTTACTTATTTGGCTAGGTGCTTAGAGAACACAAAAATATACTAACGGTACACGAGGTATCTTCGAAAGTTTCTATCAAAATCAGTACAAGACGCTAAACCTGTAGAAATATATTTAATTTATAATGTATATATATAGTATATAATTTGATTATATATACATACATTTTATATACAATATCATAAATATATAATTAAAATATAATTAATCAAAATAGATTAAATAATCTACTTTATTCGATTTTTCGTACACTGTTAAAAATAATAGCTTTCAAAACCCTTTACTTTATAAAATATCAATAAGTAAAGGGTTTGTCATATATATATAATATAAATAAAAGGGGTGCATTTTACATTTATAAATATATATAATATAAATAAAAGGGGTGCATATAAATTTTATATTTATAAATATATATAATATAAATAAAAGGGGTGCATATCAATTTTACATTTATAAATATATATAATATAAATAAAAGGGGTGCATATCAATTTTACATTTATAAATATATATAATATAAATAAAAGGGCTTATAAAAAAACAACTTTATATTATTAGTAATAATTTATTACTATACATTTCAATTTAATTTCGATTAAATAAATACGTACATAGCATTTATTTACATTTATTTGCTACTTTGCATATTAAATCTTTTTTATTATATAATTAACAATATTTGTTATTTATATAAAAACATTTATTAATAAAGATAGATATCGTAAGTAATGCATCTTTTAAAAATACTTATTTCAAAATCAGTTTGAAAATGCTACGCAAATTAATATATTTAAAATGTCATACATCAGAATATAGGAAAATTACTGTAGATTCACTATTTGATCAAGTACGCGGTAGTAATTGTAAATTAGACGCAGGTGAGTTTTTACTTAAGCTAACCCAATTACAAGAATGCATACCTACTAGTATTTCACCCACATTATTCCTACCTAACATTATAAATATAACTTTACCTTCTTCTATTTTATTAGATAATTCTATCGTAGAACTAACAATTAATATATGTGATTTTATACGTACTAAATATTGTAATTCTTGTTATAATCTCATTTGCTTGCCTGTATCATCTTGTTTTACTAATACTCTTTTATATAGCATGGATAAATCTAAAAATGTAGATAATAGTATTCAACCGACAACTAAATTCTTACATTATATTAATTTATTATCTATTTTATTTAATTCTTATATAAGTGATATTATATATAAAGAAAATATTTGTAAAGTATTTATTCATATTGTATCTGTAAATAATATTAATTTTGATTATTGCGATACATGTTTTATTCATAATAATGTTATTAATTATTTTGTACGGCGCAAGTTGATACCAGTTTTATCAAAAGAAAATTTAGATTCTATAGATATAGTATCTAAAACTGGTATCACCAAATCCCGTAAGTTACTAAAAGTAAAGCATTTATAACATTAAAAATTATATATATAAAATATAAAATATATATATATCTAAAACTGTTAAATATTCAAACTAAACTATGTATAACATAGTATATATGTATATATATATATATATATATATATATATATATATTGTTAAATTTCAATAAAATTATTAAATTAAATTACTTCTTGAATTATTTGTAGATATTATTTTGTAAATATAATAATAAACATTTAAATATGAAACATAAATTATTTAAATTAAATATAATACTTACATTATTATCTCTAAATATAATACTTATATTATTATCTATAAATATAATACTAATATCTTTATATATAATATAAGACTAAATATGTATTAAAAGGGAGTTATCAATAACGGTAAGCAATGATGCGTGACGTATTCACTGAATATAAACATGTAATCTATTTTTAACTTACTACGATACGCGCATTGCGCGCTTGGCGCCCGCCTCATAGTCAATAAACTATGTCGTAGTGTAGTAATATTTTGAATTAATTCTCGTCATCAGTATGTTACTGATTCAGTAACCAATGGTTACTAACCATACAATATATGAATATAATATAAGAGTTAATTGATATACAATAATAGTTTAATTTTATAATTGTATTAGTTATGTATTATGTATTAACAAAAAGGTCTAATACTTTGGCGTAAAATATAATTTATAATATATAAATAATATTTAAAAACTAATTTTAAATGCTGGAAAATCTATTAGTAAGCAATATTTAGATATTTAATAAATATATAAATGTAAGTATATACATATAATAGTTTATTAGATCAAATAATATATAAAAGTATATTAAATAACATTGAATTATTTATAATTAGTGTATTATAAAAACATAAAAATTATTCAAATAATTAAATCTTTATTGTAAAAACGTAACAATTATTTAAATAATTAAATCTCTGCCGAGATGGAGTTTGTTTACATTTTTGACGAAATAAACTCAGATTTACATATTAACATTGTAAGATAGGAAGTGACACCCCTTGGATATTTATATATATATATATATATTATATTTTATATAAAATGTATAATATAATTAATTAATTTAAGGGAAAAAATACATAACTAACTTGTAAATCAGGAAAAAATGCTATACTTTAATAATCTTGCATCAAAATCCACCTATTGAGTAAGTAAAATAACCACTGATAATACAAAATATATAATTTTTTGTTTTTAAATTTCATGTATATGATCCATCGATGTAAATAAATTTTTACTTTTATTTAAATCTTGATACGATCCCGAACTATTATTAATAGTTCGGGTTCGCTCTTGGTAATGCATCAATACAGTTCGGGATCGCTTTTTTTAGAATTTTGAATGTCTCAACTCGTATCAATAAACTAAAAGCTTCGGCTCGTATTGATGCGCATCGAAGCATTTTTCGAACCCTACTTATCACTATAATCTGAAATAATAGAAAATTATTAATATTGTATTTTAGTAATATAATACATTTGAAACATATTTACAAAATATATATAAAACAAACATATAATACCGAACAAACAAAAGTAAAATAATACTTCACACTTTATCTGTAATAATAATTAATTATTAATTTTATATTATAGTATATTTGAAATATAGATATAAAAAATCCGAATTTTCTATAACAAAAATAAATTTATAACAAAATATAATATAGAACAAACAAAAATAAAATAATACTTCCCACTTTATCTGTAATAATAATAATAATGAATTATTAATTTTATATTATAATATATTTGAAATATATATATAAAAACCTAAATTTTCTATAACAAAAACACATTAAAAAAAACAGAAGAGATAATGCAATAATCTAGATATAAAATGAAACATAAATCAATATAAAATTATAAATTTCTGTTAAAAAAAAGTATTTTGTCGAAACAGATTTTGTTTATTTTATTTTTAAAAGATGAAACAGATACAGATTTTATTATATCATTATTTAATGAATTCCATATATTAACTGATCTATTATTAATTATATTTTGAATTGTATTATCATAATTATGTATTACATTTAATTTTTTACAATTACCTCTAGTTCTACAATTATTCGAAATGTTAAGAATATCAGATATATTTATATCTGTATAATTATTTGAAATTTTAAAAATTGTAGTTAGATATATTTTTAACCTTCTAAGTTCAAGTGATTCTAATTTAAAATATACCAATCTCTCTATATATGTTTTATAATTAATATTTGATGAATTTGTATATCCTACGCATCTTGTAATTAATCGTCTAGTAAATAATCTTTGCACTCTTTCAATTTGGTCTATGAGACTACGAAATTTACTAACCTTTGAAAAAGGTGACCAAATTATGGATGCATATTCTAAAATTGGTCTGCAATAAATTTTATATGCATTTAATAATGCTCTAGGGGATTTTGTAGTAATGCATCTAAAAATTGAATTCAAAGAAAAATAAGCTTTTTTACAAATATAATCAATATGTTTATTAAATAAAAGGTTATTTTCAAATATTATTCCTAAATCTTTATAAAAAGTAACGTTTTCTAATTGAATATTATTTATAAAATATGTTGATGGAGTAACCTTCCCTAAAGTCATAACTGCACATTTTGATAATGAAATATTTAATTGCCATTTATTTACCCATTGTGAAAATAAATTTAAATTATTTTGTAAAAGAAATCTTTCACTCTCAGATGCGTATGAAAAATATATTTTTGTATCATCGGCAAATAAATCAATATGAATTTTTGAAGAGAATATACTAGGAAGATCATTAATATATAATAAAAATAAAATTGGACCTAAAACCGATCCTTGTGGTACTCCAGATTTTACAATAGAACTATTTGAAAAAGAATTTTCAACCCGTGTAATTTGAGATCTATTCGATAAAAAATTATAAAACCATTTTATTATTTTATTAGATATACCGTATGATTTTAATTTAAATAGTAGTTTTTCATGAGAAACAACATCAAACGCTTTTGCAAAATCAATATATATTATATCTACACATTTTTTATTATTCAATTCATTATACCAAAATTTTAAACATTTTGTTAATTGTAATTCTGTGGATTTTCCACTTATAAAACCATATTGATATTTTGTTAATAAATTATTAGATTTTAAATAAAAAATTAATTGTTTAGAAATAATACGTTCTAATACTCTACACATTACACATGTTATTGAAATAGGCCTATAGTTATTTGAATTTGATGGTTCACCCTTTTTAAAAATTGGTGTGATTATAGATTTTTTCCAAATTTTCGGTATATTACCCGATAATAAAGATGAATTAAAAATAATATATAAAGGCCTACATAATTCATTAGATAATAATTTTAACATAGAAGATGGTATCCCATCAGTTCCGAAAGTATGTGTAATTTTTAATCTATTTAAAAATATTTTAATTATTTCAAGATTTAAATCAATATTATCAAATTTTTGTTTAGTTAAATTATAAAATTCGGGTAAATTTCCATTATCATTTTGTTGAATTGAACTAAAATATGAATTTAACGTATTTGCTTTGTCGAGATCTGAAAATAAAATATTATTATTTGATATATCAATTAGAGGAGATATTCCAGATTTTAAATTTTGTCTTTTTTTCATAAATTTATAAAACTTTAATTTATTTTTTGAATTAATTGCATTAATCTCTCTCTTAAAATTTAAAGATTCTAATTCCTTGGATAATTTTTTTTTTGCTTCTATCCAATTATATTTATATTGTAAATTAGTTTTAGATTTTCGAAATAATTTTTTTACTTGCTTCTTCAATTTCAATATATTCTTCGGAAGTACCTGTTTTATTGTATTATTTATATTAGGAATATGTGATATAAATAATTTATTTAGAACCTTATTAAAATATTCTACTTTTTGATCGATATTATAATCATTTGAATTTAGATATTCCCAATTAAATCTAGAAAGATGATATTTAATCAATTTTATATTAGCATTATTGAAATCAAAATTGTTTGATTTTAAAATCTGTTTACATGGGTATTTTTCAATATTTACATTAAATGAAACAGAATAGTTGTCACTTATATTTTTGTATAATCCGAAATAGTCTCCAATATTTATATTAGATAGTAATTGTTTTTCATTAGTAAAAAGTAAATCAATTATATTATTATTACGAGTTGGCTTATTTATTAATTGTTAAAATGAATTTTTAATAATCGAATCGTAAAGTAATGCATAACTTTTTGGGTAACTAGGAAATGTATATTCTTTCCAATTAAAATTTGGTAAATTAAAATCTCCTATAATTATAGATGAATTATAATTTTGTTGGGTTATATCAAATAATTTACATATCTGTTCATGAGAAACATCATTACAATTTGGAGGTCTATAGACACATATAATATTAAATGGAATTTTTGAATTAATTTTTAAATGTATATATTGAACATCTATGTGTGAAATAAAATTTCTTACAGGACATAAACTATATTTACAAAATATCGCAACACCTCCTCTATGAATTAATTTATCGTATCTAAATAGTGTATAATTTTTTCCACCGATTAAATATAGAGAATCTCTATAATCTACCGTTAAGAATGTTTCAACTAAACATATAATGTCATATTTATTAGATGAAAGTAAAAATTCCAAAAAATTCATTTTATTTCTAATACTACGAGCATTAGCGTAATATATATTTAAATTGTTATTTTTAATATTTTCATCTTTATTGCCGGTTAGTCATCTAGAACCTGTATTTTTATTTTTATTTTTATTAATAATGGAATTTTTATAAGTAATATATGACAATTTCCATACACTAAAATTATCTTCACCAATTGACATATTCCAGTCAATTTTATTATTTATAATATATCTTAGTTCATAGGAACTACTTCTAGAATTATAAATACATTTGATAATTTTGTTACTTTTAATTAATTTATTTTTAACTACATGGTATAATATCTGATGTCGTTCTAGTGATATTTCATCTAGAGATGTTCTAATGAATGAATTTTGTAGATCTCGTAATTTACATAATCGGTTAACATTTGATAAAATAATTTTTTTTGAGACCACATTATCTAAAATTAATTTTAATTTATTAAATGATAATTGAACTATTGATAATACACACGATTTATTAATATTTACTGTTTTACAAATAATATTTACTAAGTATTTAAAGAAATTAGTTTTATCATTATTAGGAATATTTATATTGTGAATAATTATTTCATTATTGCTATCTATATTATTTTTAATAATATTTACTGATTTTACCAAATTGTCAGTAAAGGTATCAGAATTGGTTACAGTAGAGGTTACATTAGCGGTTACATTAGCGTATGATTTTTTAACAACAATCATATCACTTATTTCAGTGATTTTTGATAGTAATATATTTAATTTTGTTTCTGTGCTATTTATTAAAGTATTAATATTACTATTATCAATAAAAGTAGACGATGGTAATGAGTTATTTAAACTAGGTTGATTTATTGGTGTATTATCATTATTATTATTTATACATGTATTACATTTAAATGTAAAATTTGGTGATCTAAATAACTGAATAGCATATTTTGGTGGTGATTTATTAGACCAATTTGTTTTCATTATTTTTGCTTTATATAAGCATTTATAATGGTATTTATTACCACATGAACATGATATATAATTTTCGTTATTAATTTCTAAATTACATGTAATACAATCCATTTTTAATGTAATAAATATATTACAATTATATAGTTTTAGAAATTATATATATTTTTAACAAACTGTTTCCCTATGATTTTAAATTGAACAATTGCCGAATTCGATTTTTCTTGTTTACTAAATAAATTAGCGTTGCGATGTTTCAATTTTCTTATTTTCGAAATCGATTTTAAAACATTATCCTTTAATGTAATTACTACGTAAATATCGAATGTAATTCCGTAAAATATAGAGAACAAGTTATCCGAATGTATGTCGAAATTAATTAGTTTTAAAGAAATTTAATTTTTTTTTAATTTGTAGAAATAACGCGTTAAATTTATGCGACTTTTAATTTGGTTGCTATGCGTTGCTATGATTTATTATTATTATTATTATTATTATTATTATTATTATTATTATTATTATTATTATTATAATATTATTATTTTTATTATTATTATTATTATTATTATATTATTATATTATATATAAACTTACGTTCAACTTACATCAACAACTTAAGTTCAACTTAAGTTCTTAACTTAAGTTCAACTTAAGTTCATAACTTAAGTTCAACTTAAGTTCATAACTTAAGTTCAACTTAAGTTCATAACTTAAGTTCAACTTAAGTCAAGTAACATAAGTATATAATATAATATTTATTATATTATTATTATTATTATTATTATTATTATTATTATTATTATTATTATTATTATTATTATTATTATTATTATTATTATTATTATTATTATTATTATTATTATTATTATTATTATTATTATTATTATTATTATTATTATTATTATTATTATTATTGTTATTATTATTATTATTATTAATATTATTATTATTATTATTATTATTATTATTATTATTATTATTATTATTATTATTATTATTATTATTATTATTATTATTATTATTATTATTATTATTATTATTATTATTATTATTATTATTATTATTATTATTATTATTATTATTATTATTATTATTATTATTATTATTATTATTATTATTATTATTATTATTGAATTGAATTGAATTGAATTGAATGAATATTTATTATGAATTTGTCAAGTTCGATTTAGTAATAATTAACAATATGTAGTGATAAATTCACAAAACGACAACAAAACGTAGATAGTACATATATAAAAATAACAATAGTAAATTAGAAACGTATCACATGTGCCGGTGATAAAAACAATTAATAATTAAAATTAATAATTTATAAAATTATATATATATACTTATATATATATATATATATATGTATAAATAAATATTAAGTTATAATTTGTTTAATATGATTTTTAAAGGTATATAAACTATTTGCTAATACAATATGTTCATCAAGACCATTCCAAATTTTAGCTATTCGATTATTTAGTAGATTTTTTGTTACATTTAGTTTATATGTATTCATACTAATTTGCAGAGAATGGCCTCTGGTATTGTAGTTGGTCTTTTTGATATTAATAATAGGTGATGTATTCATAGATACCAATCCGTTAAATAGCTTATATACCATAACAAGATCAAATCTAGTTCTTCTGATTTCTAGAGAATCTAGATTTAGGTATATTAATCTTTCATTATAAGGTTTATAAGGTAAACCGCATCTCTCGATTAATCTTCTCGTAAAGAATTGTTGGACCTTCTCTAGTTTTATCTTCAGTCATTTGAATGTCCTGGCATCTAATCCCGGATTCCAGACTGTCGACGCATATTCAAGGTGGGGTCTAGCATATGATATATATGCTTTTCTAATAGCTGGCATATTATTAGTAATGAAACAGCGAAATATACGATTGATAACACAATATGCACTTGTACAGCACACACCAATATGTTCAGAGAAATGTAATGATTGATCAAATTTGATACCAAGATCACGATACGATCTACAGTTTACTATTGAAACATTATTTATAGTATACAATGGTTTATTAGTATTACCTAATGTAAGAGCAGCTGATTTTTTGCAGCGTTTTCTAATTGCCAAGAATTAGACCATTCATAAAATTTATCAATATTATGTTGTAATTTATATCTATGATCTATGTCATTGGATATAAAACTCAATTTAGTGTCATCCGCGAAAAGATTAATGGATATATCTTTATCAATCACTTCGACTAAATCATTGATATATATTAGAAAGAGTAAAGGCCCTATTACAGATCCTTGTGGAACACCAGATATTATTTTAACTGTATCAGACATTTGATTGTTAACTCTTACTCTTTGAGATCTACCAGATAGAAAACTACTTATCCAAGAATGTATGTTACCACATATACCTAAATTAGTTAATTTGACAAGTAATTTACTATGAGAGACCTTATCAAAAGCTTTAGCATAGTCAAGATATATGATATCAATAAAACTGCCTTTATCAATTGCAGTAATCCATTTAGTATAACAATTTAATAGTTGCAGTTCAACAGATTTTTTATGACGGAATCCAAATTGAGAATCAGTAATTAATGAGTTACGTTCTAGATAAAAATTAATTTCCTCAACTAATATACGCTCGAATACTCTAGACATAATTGAGGTAATTGAAATCGGCCTATAGTTTTCTCTATTTGAAGGGTCACCTTTTTTGAATATCGGAACTATATAACTTACTTTCCACATGTCAGGACATACACCAGCTGATAAAGTTTTATTAAATAATATCGTAAGTGGAATAGATAGTTCATATGAGAATTGTTTGAAAAATATTGAAGGGATATTATCTGGTGGCAATGTACATGATAATGAGAGATTTATTAGATGCTTTCTTATGTTATGCCTATAGAATAAAAAGTTATTTATAGTTGAATTATGTTTAGGTGGAGATAAATGAGGAATATTATCATTATCATTAATAAATACAGAAGAAAATTGATTATTGAGTATATTAGATTTAACTGTATCTGAAAAAATATATGTATTATCGTCTGATTTAATGGGACCTATAGTGGAAAAAGAGGAACATCTTGAATTAATATAATTATAAAATCGTGATTTGTCATTAGATGATAACATTAATTTTTCTCTATCGATAGTTAATTTTTTAATGTTATAATCTAATAATTTTTTAATATTTTTCCAATTTATTAAATTATTATGTGAATCTAATCTAGTTTTATAATATTTTAAACATTTTACTTTTAAACGTAGAATATATTTTGGATACGTTTATTTATTTTTGATATGTTTATAAGCTGGAACATTATCATTAATAATATTATATAAAGTATTATAAAAAATATTAAACATATTATTAATATCTGTTGAATTAGATAATAATAAATTCCAATCAATAGACGAAAGGGATTGATGTATACTATATAAATTAGACTTTCTAAAATTTAGCCCAACTTTTTGATTTATTTTTAAATTAGCTTGGAAAGGTAGAGAAAATTAAAATGATATATGGTCACTAATATATTTACAAAATCCAAAAGGGGAAATTCATTAATTTTCGAAATAATCATAGGATTATTGGTTAGTAATAAATCCAGCAAATTATTATTACGAGTTGGAAAAGTAATTAATTGAATGAGTGAGTTTTGACATAGACTATTTTCAAATTCGCAATATGTTGATGGGTAATTAGGAAATGTATTATCATTCCAATTATAAAGAGGTAAGTTGAAATCTCCTACAATAATAGTAGGTGAAATTGTATCACATAGTTCAAATACAAATTTATAAATCGATTTATGAGTGTTGAAATCAGTTGAACGTGGACGATAAATACAAGATAATCTTATATTTTTAGTAGAATGTAGTACAAGAGTAATATGCTCAATATTATTAAAATTATTGAAATATAATTGAATTGGATTTAAATTAGATTTGCAGATTATCGCTACACCACCTGAATGATATTTCCTATCATTACGATATATTTTATAGTTAGTATTACCAAAAAGGAGTAAAGCATCAGTATCAACATTTGTTAGAAATGTTTCAACAAGACAAACAATATCATATATGTTAGAACTAAGAATTAACTCTAAATAAGGTAGTTTGTTTCTAACACTGCGACAATTTGAAAACATAACTTTTAAATTAGATGAATTTGATAGTCAGGTTGAATTGTCATTAGAAGAAAAAGATTTTTGATATGTTATAAACGATGTGGACCACTTCTCATAATCAACTTCGGGAATTTTTGAATGCCAGTCAATCTTATTATCAACTAATTTATGAAGCTCGTATGTATTTATAAATTTGTTGAAAACCAATTTAATATTAGAGTCCAACATATTTGATTTTATAGCATGATATAGGATTTTTTTACGAATAATTTCAGAATTTGGAACAGATGTTCTAGTAAAAATATTTTTAAAATCATGAATTGTATTTAATTTAATTTTAGAGTTATTGATAATATTATTTTTCGAAATAGGTGAATCAAGCTTTAGAATAATAGATTTAAGACTGTAATTAAAGCTAGAGTTAAATTTATAATTTGGAATATCAAAAGTTGTGGAAATAATGTTATTAAAATAATTTAAATAGTTATTATCAAATGAAATATTATTAATTGTAGGCAGGTTTTCAAAAATAACTGTATTTTCATCGTTAATTTTGATAGCATGCATATCAGAATTAATAGAATTAATAGACTTATTGATATTTATAAAATTATCACTCAAAACACTAGCATATGATTTTGTAGGTTGATTAGATATCATTTCACTAACTTTAGAATTAATTACATTAATTAATTTAGTAGTTATCATTATATTATTATTAATGTCAGATAGGTTAAGTGAATGATTATTATCAGATTTACTTAAATTCGATGCATTAGTTTTATCACAAGAAAGACAATTAAAATTAAAATTAGGAGAGTCGAAAATTTCCAGCACATACTTAGGTGGATTACCATTAGACCAATGGTTTGATAATATTTTAGCCTTATGTAAACATTTAATGTGTATATGATTACCACATGAACAACTTAATAATTTTTCTTGAGAAATATTGGTACATATATAGCATGTCATACCTATAAATTACTAATAAATAAGTATACTTATTAATAACAAGCCATAAGGCTATTAAATTAATACATATATTATAATATATTAATTCAAGAAATTGGATTATATATATATATATATATGTTATCTGTAGATATAGAATACAGACATAATATTATAAATGTATTGGTGCGTGTTGAACAAATGCATACAATATAGAACATCAATATATAACGCTACTAACTATTTTTAGACAATATAGCAGCAGTATATCTCGAATGCTATTCAATTTTGAAACAATAGAATCTGGATTCAAAATAGTAATTTTAGAAAACACGTCTGTTCACTCTGAACGATAGAGACAGAATGTTTATTATTATTAAAATTATTATTATTATTATTATTATTATTATTATTATTATTATTATTATTATTATTATTATTATTATTATTATTATTATTATTATTATTATTATTATTATTATTATTATTATTATTGAATTGAATTGAATTGAATAAATATTTATTATGAATTTTTCAAGTTCGATTTAATAATAATTAACAATATGTAGTGATAAATTCACAAAACGACAACAAAACGTAGATAGTACACATATAAAAATAACAATAGTAAATTAGAAACGTATCACATGTGCCGGTGATAAAAACAATTAATAATTAAAATTAATAATTTATAAAATTATATATATATACATATATATATATATATATATATATGTATAAATAAATATTATTATTATTATTATTATTATTATTATTATTATTATTATTATTATTATTATTATTATTATTATTATTATTATTATTATTATTATTATTATTGTTATTATTATTATTATTATTATTATTATTATTATTATTATTATTATTATTATTATTATTATTATTATTATTATTATTATTATTATTATTATTATTATTATTATTATTATTATTATTATTATTATTATTATTATTATTATTATTATTATTATTATTATTATTATTATTATTATTATTATTATTATTATTATTATTATTATTATTATTATTATTATTATTATTATTATTATTATTGAATTGAATTGAATTGAATGAATATTTATTATGAATTTTTCAAGTTCGATTTAGTAATAATTAACAATATGTAGTGATAAATTCACAAAACGACAACAAAACGTAGATAGTACACATATAAAAATAACAATAGTAAATTAGAAACGTATCACATGGCACATGGCGGTGATAAAAACAATTAATAATTAAAATTAATAATTTATAAAATTATATATATAAACTTATATATATATATATATATATATATATATATATATATATATATATATATATATATATGTATAAATAAATATTAAGTTATAATTTTTTTAATATGATTTTTAAAGGTATATAAACTATTTGCTAATACAATATGTTCATCAAGACTATTCCAAATTTTAGCTATTCGATTATTTAGTAGATTTTTTGTTACATTTAGTTTACATGTATTCATACTAATTTGCAGAGAATGGCCTCTGGTATTGTAGTTGGTCTTTTTGATATTAATAATAGATGATGTATTAATAGATACCAATCCGTTAAATAGCTTATATACCATAACAAGATCAAATCTAGTTCTTCTGATTTCTAGAGAATCTAGATTTAGGTATATTAATCTTTCATTATAAGGTTTATAAGGTAAACTGCATCTCTCGATTAATCTTCTCGTAAAGAATTTGTGGACCTTCTCTAGTTTTATCTTCAGTCCTTTGAATATCCTGGCATCTAATCCCGGATTCCAGACTGTCGACGCATATTCAAGGTGGGGTCTAGCATATGATATATATGCTTTTCTAATAGCTGGCATATTATTAGTAATGAAACAGCGAAATATACATTTGATAACACAATATGCACTTGTACAGCACACACCAATATGTTCAGATAAATGTAATGATGGATCAAATTTGATACCAAGATCACGATACGATCTACAGTTTACTATTGAAACATTATTTATAGTATACAATAGTTTATTAGTATTACCTAATGTAAGAGCAGCTGATTTTTTTGCAGCGTTTTCTAATTGCCAAGAATTAGACCATTCATAAAATTTATCAATATTATGTTGTAATTTATATCTATGATCTATGTCATTGGATATAAAACTTAATTTAGTGTCATCCGCGAAAAGATTAATGGATATATCTTTATCAATCACTTCGACTACATCATTGATATATATTAGAAAGAGTAAAGGCCCTATTACCTATCCTTGTGGAACACCAGATATTATTTTAACTGTATCAGATATTTGATTGTTAACTCTTACTCTTTGAGATCTACCAGATAGAAAACTACTTATCCAAGAATGTATGTTACCACATATACCTAAATTAGTTAATTTGACAAGTAATTTACTATGAGAGACCTTATCAAAAGCTTTAGCATAGTCAAGATATATGATATCAATAAAACTGCCTTTATCAATTGCAGTAATCCATTTAGTATAACAATTTAATAGTTGCAGTTCAACATATTTTTTATGACGGAATCCAAATTGAGAATCAGTAATTAATGAGTTATGTTCTAGATAAAAATTAATTTCCTCAACTAATATACGCTCGAATACTCTAGACATAATTGGGGTAATTGAAATCGGCCTATAGTTTTCTCTATTTGAAGGGTCACCTTTTTTGAATATCGGAACTATATAACATACTTTCCACATGTCAGGACATACACCAGCTGATAAAGTTTTATTAAATAATATCGTAAGTGGAATAGATAGTTCATATGAGAATTGTTTGAAAAATATTGAAGGGATATTATCTGGTGGCAATGTACATGATAATGAGAGATTTATTAGATGCTTTCTTATGTTATGCCTATAGAATAAAAAGTTATTTATAGTTGAATTATGTTTAGGTGGAGATAAATGAGGAAAATTATTATTATTATTATTATTATTATTATTATTATTATTATTATTATTATTATTATTATTATTATTATTATTATTATTATTATTATTATTATTATTATTATTATTATTATTATTATTATTATTATTATTATTATTATTATTATTATTATTATTATTATATTATTATTATTATTATTATTATTATTATTATTATTATTATTATTATTATTGAATTGAATTGAATTGAATGAATATTTATTATGAATTTTTCAAGTTCGATTTAGTAATAATTAACAATATGTAGTGATAAATTCACAAAACGACAACAAAACGTAGATAGTACACATATAAAAATAACAATAGTAAATTAGAAACGTATCACATGTGCCGGTGATAAAAACAATTAATAATTAAAATTAATAATTTATAAAATTATATATATACATATATATATATATATATATGTATAAATAAATATTAAGTTATAATTTTTTTAATATGATTTTTAAAGGTATATAAACTATTTGCTAATTCAATATGTTCATCAAGACCTTTCCAAATTTTAGCTATTCGATTATTTAGTAGATGTGTTGTTACATTTAGTTTACATGTATTCATACTAATTTGCAGAGAATGGCTTCTGGTATTGTAGTTGGTCTTTTTGATATTAATAATAGATGATGATTCATATATACCAATCCGTTTAATAGCTTATATACCATAACAAGATCAAATCTAGTTCTTCTGTTTTCTAGAGAATCTAGATTTAGGTATATTAATCTTTCATTATAAGGTTTATAAGGTAAACCGCATCTCTCGATTAATCTTCTCGTAAAGAATTTGTGGACCTTCTCTAGTTTTATCTTCAGTCATTTGAATGTCCTGGCATCTAATCCCGGATTCCAGACTGTCGACGCATATTCAAGGTGGGGTCTAGCATATGATATATATGCTTTTCTAATAGCTGGCATATTATTAGTAATGAAACAGCGAAATATACGATTGATAACACAATATGCACTTGTACAGCACACACCAATATGTTCAGAGAAATGTAATGATTGATCAAATTTGATACCAAGATCACGATACGATCTACAGTTTACTATTGAAACATTATTTATAGTATACAATGGTTTATTAGTATTACCTAATGTAAGAACAGCTGATTTTTTTGCAGCGTTTTCTAATTGCCAATAATTAGACCATTCATAAAATTTATCAATATTATGTTGTAATTTATATCTATGATCTATGTCATTAGATATAAAACTCAATTTAGTGTCATCCGCGAAAAGATTAATGGATATATCTTTATCAATCACTTCGACTAAATCATTGATATATATTAGAAAGAGTAAAGGCCATATTACAGATCCTTGTGGAACACCAGATATTATTATAACTGTATCAGACATTTGATTGTTAACTCTTACACTTTGAGATCTACCAGATAGAAAACTACTTATCCAAGAATGTATGTTACCACATATACCTAAATTAGTTAATTTGACAAGTAATTTACTATGAGAGACCTTATCAAAAGCTTTAGCATAGTCAAGATATATGATATCAATAAAACTGCCTTTATCAATTTCAGTAATCCATTTAGTATAACAATTTAATAGTTGTAGTTCAACAGATTTTTTATGACGGAATCCAAATTGAGAATCAGAAATTAATGAGTTACGTTCTAGATAAAAATTAATTTCCTCAACTAATATACGCTCGAATACTCTAGACATAATTGAGGTAATTGAAATCGGCCTATAGTTTTCTCTATTTGAAGGGTAACCTTTTTTGAATATCGGAACTATATAACTTACTTTCCACATGTCAGGACATACACCAGCTGATAAAGTTGTATTAAATAATATCGTAAGTGGAATAGATAGTTCATATGAGAATTGTTTTAAAAATATTGAAGGGATATTATCTGGTGGCAATGTACATGATAGTGAGAGATTTATTAGATGCTTTCTTATGTTATGCCTATAGAATAAAAATTTATTTATAGTTGAATTATGTTTAGGTGGAGATAAATGAGGAATATTATCATTATCATTAATAAATATAGAAGAAAATTGATTATTGAGTATATTAGATTTAACTGTATCTGAAAAAATATATGTATTATCGTCAGATTTAATGGGACCTATAGTGGAAAAAGAGGAACATCTTGAATTAATATAATTATAAAATCGTGATTTGTCATTAGATGATAAAATTAATTTTTCCCTATCGATAGTTAATTTTTTAATGTTATAATCTAATAATTTTTTAATATTTTTCCAATTTATAAAATTATTATGTGAATCTAATCTAGTTTTATAATATTTTAAACATTTTACTTTTAAACGTAGAATATATTTTGGATACGTTTTTTTATTTTTGATATGTTTATAAGCTGGAACATTATCATTAATAATATTATATAAAGTATTATAAAAAATATTAAACATATTATTAATATCTGTTGAATTAGATAATAATAAATTCCAATCAATAGAAGAAAGGGATTGATGTATACTATATAAATTAGACTTTCTAAAATTTAGCCCAACTTTTTGATTTATTTTTAAATTAGCTTGGAAAGGTAGAGAAAATGAAAATGATATATGGTCACTAATATATTTACCAAATCCAAAAGGGGGACATTCATTAATTTTCGAAATAATCATAGGATTATTGGTTAGTAATAAATCCAGCAAATTATTATTACGAGTTGGAAAAGTAATTAATTGAATGAGAGAGTTTTGACATAGACTATTTTCAAATTCGCAATATGTTGATGGGTAATTAGGAAATGTATTATCATTCCAATTATAAAGAGGTAAGTTGAAATCTCCTACAATAATAGTAGGTGAAATTGTATCACATAGTTCAAATAAAAATTTACAAATCGATTTATGAGTGTTGAAATCTGTTGAACGTGGACGATAAATACAAGATAATCTTATATTTTTATAGAATGTAGTACAAGAGTAATATGCTCAATATTATTAAAATTATTGAAATATAATTGAATTGGATTTAAATTAGATTTGCAGATTATCGCTACACCACCTGAATGAGATTTCCTATCATTACGATATATTTTATAGTTAGTATTACCAAAAAGGAGAAAGCATCAGTATCAACATTTGTTAGAAATGTTTCAACAAGACAAACAATATCATATATGTTAGAACTAAGAATTAACTCTAAATAAGGTAGTTTGTTTCTAACACTGCGACAATTTGAAAACATAACTTTTAAATTAGATGAATTTGATAGTCAGGTTGAATTGTCATTAGAAGAAAACGATTTTTGATATGTTATAAACGATGTGGACCACTTCTCATAATCAACTTCGGGAATTTTTGAATGCCAGTCAATCTTATTATCAACTAATTTATGAAGCTCGTATTTATTTGTAAATTTGTTGAAAACCAATTTAATATTAGAGTCCAACATATTTGATTTTATAGCATGATATAGGATTTTTTTACGAATAATTTCAGAATTTGGAAGAGATG
The DNA here is from genome assembly GCA_964019155.1 of Osedax fenrisi. Lineage (NCBI taxonomy): Eukaryota > Metazoa > Annelida > Polychaeta > Sabellida > Siboglinidae > Osedax > Osedax fenrisi. The sequence continues at coordinate 84,397,611 of OZ025241.1, read as the reverse complement.
TTCTAGTAAAAATATTTTTAAAATCATGAATTGTATTTAATTTAATTTTAGAGTTATTGATAATATTATTTTTCGAAATAGGTGAATCAAGCTTTAGAATAATAGATTTAAGACTGTAATTAATGCTAGAGTTAAATTTATAATTTGGAATATCAAAAGTTGTGGAAATAATGTTATTAAAATAATTTAAATAGTTATTATCAAATGACATATTATTAATTGTAGGCAGATTTTCAAAAATAACTGTATTTTCATCGTTAATTTTGATAGCATGCATATCAGAATTAATAGAATTAATAGACGTATTGATATTTATAAAATTATCACTCAAAACACTAGCATATGATTTTGTAGGTTGATTAGATATCATTTCACTAACTTTAGAATTAATTACATTAATTAATTTAGTATTTATCATTATATTATTATTAATGTCAGATAGGTTAAGTGAATGATTATTATCAGATTTACTTAAATTCGATGCATTAGTTTTATCACAAGAAAGACAATTAAAATTAAAATTAGGAGAGTCGAAAATTTCCAGCACATACTTAGGTGCATTACCATTAGACCAATGGTTTGATAATATTTTAGCTTTATGTAAACATTTAATGTGTATATGATTACCACATGAACAACTTAATAATTTTTCTTGAGAAATATTTGTACATATATAGCATGTCATACCTATAAATTACTAATAAATAAGTATACTTATTAATAACAAGCCATAAGGCTATTATATTAATACATATATTACAATATATTAATTCAAGAAATTGGATTATATATATATATATATATTATCTGTAGATATAGAATACATACATAATATTATAAATGTATTGGTGTGTGTTGAACAAATGCATACAATATAGAAAATCAATATATAACGCTACTAACTATTTTTAGACAATATAGCAGCAGTATATCTCGAATTCTATTCAATTTTGAAACAATAGAATCTGGATTCGAAATAGTAATTTTAGAAAACACGTCTGTTCACTCTGAACGATAGAGACAGAATGTTTATTATTATTAAAATTATTATTATTATTATTATTATTATTATTATTATTATTATTATTATTATTATTATTATTATTATTATTATTATTATTATTATTATTATTATTATTATTATTATTATTATTATTATTATTATTATTATTATTATTATTATTATTATTATTATTATTATTATTATTATTATTATTATTATTATTATTATTATTATTATTATTATTATTATTATTATTATTATTATTATTATTATTATTATTATTATTATTATTATTATTATATTCAAAGGTACATGTAGAGCCAGTTCCGTATATCCTAGCGAGATCTGGAGAAAGGTTAGCGGGGTTGCAGCTTTCACTATGCAGTACGCTCTACCTGTTTTCTGTTTCGCTGGATGTTATATATTCATTATAAAGAAACTATCCATCGGTGTTAGTATATCAACTTTAGATGATCTGATCGATAAATCGTCCAGTCCTATTAATAGTTATACGATTATGTATAGAAATAGTTTAAATATTACATGTATATATAATTTTAAAAGTTTTAAATATTACAGTCATCTGTCAATATTCTTCAGATATATTAGACGATATTGATATACTACAATTGCATACATAATATATAGGTATTACTATTGTATTCATATACAAGAGTTTACTGGTGATATATACTAGCCAATATTGATATACTATGTATATACTAATACACAATCATAAAATAAATTACAAATAATAAAACATAATACTTATATCCAATTTAATGTAATCATATGGACGTCACGTTAATTCAACCACGTGTGTATTATTTATGGAATCTATTAATATTATATCGAGCAATTCTCTTATAGCAGTTTGAGGTAGAAAATATAAAGATTCACTTCATATATATATACAACTTTATATGTATTATAATGTATTTAACATGTAATTAATGGTTCATTTAAAACATAGATAGAAATAGAAATAACATTAAACTTTTTGCATATTACTTCATACGTATAACTTAACATGTTTTCGTAATACAGACGACGACAGTGGACAAATCACAACAATATAAGGAGGACGGTAACCCTGTTATCAATGAACAAAGGAAGCTAAGAAAAGCGATACAAGTTATATAGAATATAGTTGTTAATTCATTTCATATTCATATATATATATTAGTGATTCAAATGAATAGTGTTTTTCGAGTCGAGTCAATACAGAGTCCGACTCAAGTCGAGTAAAGCCGGACAGAAACTCGATCGAGCCAGAGTCCGGCTTGATTCGAGTCGGATTGAAACTCTATCGAGCTCTTTTTAATTATTTAGATTATTTAATAATATTTATTGAAATGTATATATTTCTCTATCATTATTGGTTTTATTTTTAATTTTAAATTTAAATTATTTGAATAATTTTTTAATTATTAATACTATAGAGGGTTCTATTATAATTTATGATCACATGAATAAAAACCCAAAAAAAATTAATAATTCAAAAATAAATATTAACCTGCATTATAATAAATACCGTGCTGTCAAGTTCCATCAAATCATACTGTTAACTATAGTTCTAATATATTATATGTATATCATTTTATTGTAATATTTATTTTATAAAGAACATATGTTTTTATATCATTTGTTTCGAAACCAACTTTATCCGGTTTCATTTGTTTCGAAACCAACATAAAGAAGGTTTCGGATGTTTCGAAACCACAAAAGTCGGTTTTATTTGAATTACTAATATATATCATATAGTTAAATTATATTGATATAAATCATATACACATTTTAATTATGTATACAATCTTCTATTATACTATATATTAACAACATATATTTTATATACTATAGTATATATGTATGATACATATTTATTAGCAAATTAAATATAAGTATTACATTATATAATACATTTTATTTAGTTTAAATATATATGTCTATTTAACAATATATATTAATGAATTAATAAAATACAAATTAAAACTATAAGTTATTGTATTATAATAACATTATTATTTATTAAGAGATAAAAAGAGTAAGATTAAAATGGCGGCGGTGTGCGGCTTCCCCTTAAGATCAATATAATTATACAATACTATTTAAATAATTCATATAAATATCTATACTCAATTTATACTTTCTCTAAATCCAACTAATATAAATACAAAGTAATATATTACAATGTTATATGTTATTTATGATAATAATCTAAATATATATATGTATATATATATATATATATATATATATGATTTATTGCATGTTATATAAGTGATATTATGGAACTATTGTTTAGGCGAAAGCTCATCGGAATGTACACGTGACCTTGGCTCTAGTTATCGTGTTCTGCATCATCTGTCATTCCCTCAACCAGATCATCTTCTTAGCATTTAACTTCGGTTACAATTTGGATTTCTCCGGTATGCTATATCACTTATCGGTTAGTTTAGTATACAAATATCAATGGGGTACACTGTACCAGGTTCATATTTTTCAATTTAATACATTTTTTATTTAATACTATTTTTCTATGACATTTACTATACTTTTGCAATAATAATAATAATAATAATAATAATAATAATAATATCAGATTTGGTATAGATCCTGGGTGAATGAAAAAGCATGGCTTTCACCCATTAAGATAATGTGAAGACAAATTTAAATAACTAAAAGCAATAAACGAATGTAATAAATTATATAAAATTAATAAAGTAAATATAAAATAAAATAAAATATTTTTTAAATGTATTTTTCAAAATTCTAAATAATCAATAATACAAATAAAATTTATATTTTCGTAATTACTGGCCAATTAAAATGTTGTACTTCGACACATTAATAGGTAGTTCCCAAGACTTACCTTTGAAAAAATAATATTATTGTATGCTATTACTGTAAACATTTGCTTTCTACCAAAAACTAAGCATATACACAACAAAATAGTAAATATGTTATTATTAAAATATCAAAAATATGCTAATTATTATATAACATATTAAAGTTCTAAAATAATAATATAAAAAACTTCTCAAAATCGATATCATCATTTAAAAACATTTACATAAAAGATAACCATAAAAATAAAACAGATAAAAATATATATAAAAATAGATAAAAATATATATATACAAATAATAGTATAAAGTCAATCAAAGTAATATATATATATATTTAAGATTATAATTAAAAGTTAATATCGTTAGTTATTTATCATTAGTCATGTACAATATAAATATAATACAGGTATAAACAGATATATATATATATATATATATATATATATATACGTATATATATGGATAAAATAATAAAAACATTACAATATTTAAATAAATATAAAAAAATATAAAATTAAAAATTAAATGTATTTTTTTGAAATGTTTCGAATTAATTTTAAATTAGAAATATTAATGATATATATATATCACGTGATGGTTATCCAATACGACTTAATTATGAAACTACCTTAAATAAAATCGGTTTTCGAGTTATCGTTAACATATTCCCGAATTGTAACACTACTTAAATTCTATAAATATAAACACAATGATACTAAGTTCTAATAGTATGAGAAAGTATCGTGATATGTTTAGTTGTTATATACATACTTTATTAACTGTCACTCGTTTACATACATAAGTATAATGATAAACGTACATATCGCTAAGGTATTGATGGTATTCACGAACTGCTGCGTAAACCCAATAATATACTCGCTGAAGTATGACGCATTCCGTAAAGCACTGAAACACATCCTGGTTACAAGAATACTCGGTCGCACTGTGGCGCCACCTATGTTCTCGATTGATGAGTCCTATAGAAACACTACGGTCAGTATTGCGTGTAATGATTGCGTGACAATATGTGTATGTATCACCGAGGGCTAGGTATCAACAACACGATGTAAAATATAAGTAATAGTATACGGTTGTTTACCGTATTAATGTAATGTATTATATAAGTATAAGTTTATGTAGGATAACATATATGAGAATATTATTATTATTAATAACTTTATTACGTATATAATAATTATTATTATTGTTATATTTTGTATTAATGATAATTTACATATAATTTACATACCTACCAATATTACTCAATAATACATTTAATAAATACATTTACCTTATAATATTTATATATGATAAGTTACATACATATTATGTATACTATAATTCTTGAATAGCATATGTACGACGTACAACATACGACGTACATTATACGTGTATTCGATATATATTATATCTAATAATATTTGTATCAGCAATTTAAAATTATTCACTTTATTTTATTAAATCATCAATAATAGTTATGGTAAATCTACTTACCCTAAAATAAATTGGATATCTATAATTATATTTTATTTAGTAATATAATTAATGAGGTTATATATTTTATTTATATATTGCTTATTGACTTCATAACACATGGTGATTATAGGCCTCGTTAGATAATAAAAAACAAAAACAACAAATAAATAGAAAACGAATAATAAAATATAAAGAATTACATACATGGACATACAGTTTACGTTTAAACAATGAAAGTGATGTTATACAACGCATATCATATGGCAGCGAATTCCAGCTTTTCTGAGCAATAACCGAGAAAGCTCATTCAGAGTATGACAACGATATAGAGTGTTTCACCAAGTTCATGACGTGACACTTCCGATATGATAACTTTATCTACAATTTTATAAATGTGAGATTTAATTTGTATACGTATAATATTCTATGCGTATATATGTTACACGTTCAGAATATGTTAGCGTGTGCAGTAGAGCGTTACGATGTAAGAACGCCCATATTAAACTCTCGACATATTCAACTGTCAATTACCTCCTACACACCCGCCATACGAGTGTTCATTTATAAAGTGTGACACCCGTCATGTATAGCCGTTTAATGACATATGTAAATAATTACACACATAATTTCCCATTCTAATAAATTACAATACTATTATAACTATTTAAATAGTTATATATTAATATTAATAATTAATATTAATTGACTACCTTATATATACTTGTTATTTAAAATAGAATAATTAATATATTAATTATTAGTTTAATATATGTCATTGTAATAAAATGTATGCATGCTACTGAGATAATATTTTGTGAACGATGTATACATCGTATAGGGGAAAGTAACCTAATACGGACACTTTAACAATACATTTGTCGGTTTTTTAAGGTCTTAACATTTTATGACTCATTTTTTTTATTCAAAAATTACAATATATTAATATTATATGATTATAGATATTATTGTGATTTTAAAATTATATTTAATCTTTTAATTCTAAAATAAGGGTGTCCGTATTAGGTACCAGTGTCCGAATTTGGTCACCCTATGTTATAATACGGATACCCTAAATACCACTAGATAAACTATATATGTAATTTATGAATCAATAAGACAAATTACAATTACATTATTTATAATTAATTTTATGAATAATATATTCTAATTTAATTAGTTAATAATTTATTTATTTTTATTATTTTTTAATTAATGATACAATTTAAGTATCAAAATAATAAAAAAATTAGATGTAGCTTTATTGGTAGTATTTATATTATAACGTACGCGATTTTTATGAAAATCAAAATAATGCATACGCTGCGCGATGATTGGTTATAGGGTGTCGGTATTAAGACATATAGAGTGTTGGTATTAGGGACTCATATGACCTCTAGATATATGCTTATAACTTAACTAATATTTGATAACAAATATAGAAATTATATATATGCTTCTAGAATGCTTTTATAATAATATAGTGTTATATTTTATATCTATACATTTGTATATTCTTGAGAAGGTTTTAAGTTGAAATTTGTTTTCAACATTTCAAAACGTAATAAAAAAATCAGTTTATAGGATATATCAGCAATATTTTAAATAATAATAAAATAAATAATACTTTTTGAGACTATTTATATAATTATGAATATTGTATTCATTACCATTTATGTATAATTTATGGTTTCTTAGATACCGAGAATATCAGTATTCGGGTACTGTCCATATTCGGTTAATTTCCCATAATCCAATATCGGTTAAATATTATTAAATATTTCAATATAAGTATTAATAAAAGGTGAATAATCAGATTTACAAGTGTATGCATTTAATAATATATTTAAATAGTTATATTTATTTTCAATTAATTAATAAAATATAATTAATCTGTAAATAAAATATTAATATTGTACATGTGTTACTTTGAATTATATATATATATATATATATATATATATATATATATATAATTGTTATATAAGAAATAATTAGAAACATATTTAATATACATTTTATTTTGTCATTGTTTATTTGTAATAGTGTTATCAATCAATATCAATTTAACATATGCATTCCAGGATATTATTTTGTTTACGATAATTCAAAGAAATCAATCAAATGAATTATACATAAAATCGTAGATAAAGTGCCAATCTGTTAATTGTAACTTATATATTAATGTCATCCTAGAGGATGCTATTAATATAGGATACTATAGTTCACCACAATTTTAAAAGAAAAAAAAATGAAATTCACATATTTTATTATTATTAATTACTATTCGGACAAATGTTATGTTAATGTTTCGAAATTTGCAAATAATTATATCATTATAAATTATTGAAAAACTATATTTTATAGATCTTGTAATATAAATTAGTTATTTTCAAATCCATTTTACTCAGCATAATTCACCAGTTTAAAAATCTACTTGACTATTCAATATTAAATATTTTCCATTAAAATATCTAGTAATAAATAATAAATACTTTGTCACAGTATCCTTTTTTATTGTATTATGTTATATACATTTGTATTTATGCTTATGTATTTTACTAATTTATCATTTTTAATTATTGGTAATTTTAAACATGTTATTTTATCTAGAAATATAAAATTACCAAAACTTTAATCTATATATATATATTTAATCTAGTTATATGGCAGAAAATGTATTGAAAATAATAGATATATATATATATATATTATGTATACATTATTATATAAGATCACTTCAAAATAGTATTGTAATACCGATGTTAATGATACGGGCGAGGATTGAACCAGGGTCTTACTTACTATATATATATATATATATATATATATATATATATATATATATATATATATATGTGTGTGCAATACGCTTTATCTAACTGAGTTATGCATACAGTTAAATATGTATTTACATTAAAATTAATACATATATAATATTACAGGTACAAAGAACGGAATCTACTGTAATTTCGGGCATTGATTCGAATACACCAAATGAAATTAAATAGAGTAATTCGTTAAATTGGTAATAATTGCATTATATAAATATGAAGTTATTAAGTCAAAGTATAAACATAAGTGCATGCAAATGTCTAATAATGTTGTTTAGTACATTTATTATATTATATTATTCATATTCATATAATTTAACATTTTGTTATAAAATTATGTACAATTTATGATACTTTTTATAAAGTTTCATATGTTATAATACATACTTAGAATGAGTTTTTGGTTAATGAAGAATAAATGTTATATCAATGTTTAAGTTAATATATTTGTAATACTTATTGTATTATCTATGGTCAATATATTATTCAGTTCATTCTATATTATATGTATATTATTAAGTTATTTCATATATACTTATATATTAATAATTATTTATGATTATATATATATGATCAATAATATATAAATCAATAACTACTAATGTTATTTACTAATGTTTATGAATTTAAAAAAAAATAAAAAAATAAAATAAATATATGTAGATAAGTTAATAGTAATAATAATATGAATTAATAACAGTACGATATAATAGTAATACGAATTTTGAGTGTAGATCATTATATCAGGAAGAGTAGTTATTCGATACAGCAGATGGTCATAGATAATGTCGATCTGAATGTCTGTAAACTGAATGTCATCGAGTTTTCACGTATATTCTATTGAATTCACTTTTTATGTTCTTGTTCGTTATTCTCCTATGTTGTATTCAGTAGTCGTATTCTAGATAGCATCACGTTTCAGATTGACTAAATGTGTAATATGTAGAGAATCGGGATGTATTATTTAATGGTTAATTGTGGCCAACCTTATATTTAAGGTAGGTAGGTGCAGGGCCGGCTTAAGCATATGCTTAAGTATATACTATGGGCCCCGGGCAAAAAACACACATGGGCCCCATAATAATTTGTATAACATATTAATAGGGTCATTCTAGCAATAACTAATATATTTATAACTATTAAATTTATATATATATATATATATATATATAAATGATATAGGATATATTATTATTCTATACATAATACAATTATATAAAAATATTTAAAATCTTTAAATTTTGAGTTTTATAAATGTTAGTTTTTCATATATATTTACATGTTTCGTGTGAAGGAGGTGCCCTTCAAGATATGTATAATATATAGAGGGGGAACTTATTCACTCCATGGATGGACATATATATTAAGTTGCACCCTTATATTCATTGCAATATAATATTGTATAACATAATAAATTAATTAATTAGTAAAAAATAAAAATGATATAAGTATAATTAAATATTTATATTACTCGATTTAATTTCTAAAAAATGAGTAGTATGTATTGATTATAAATTTCATTAATTAGCTTTGATTATAAAGATAATGTATCCATACATAAGTATTTATTATGTCAGAAAATGTCATAGACAATTATTTATAAGTTTAAGTTTCGAGAAGCTTAAGCTTATATCTCTCAAGTTTAATTATTTGCCATTAAATACAAGGTATATTCGGATGAAAATTTTTACATTTGTATATATATAGCCCACCACATATTGTATATATTAATGTTTGGATAGTCCATTCAGTTGAGGTATATATCAATACAGTATAATATTTATTAAAAAAATGTTATATACCTACTTATCAATTAAATTGTCAAATATTGGTAGAAAATAGTTATTTTGAACTTCTCATATGATATAAATTCAATATTTGATCAAGTGATATCATTATACTAATTCTTTTGTAATTTGTTTTGTTTGTATACTCCAATGAAAGCCTCATAATCATTTATTTCTCGCCTATGTATTTAATGAGTATATCAATATTTTGTATTACCGCTATTATTTTCTCAATTGAACCTAATTGCAACACTTTCATGATCGACTTTATTCTAAAATTAATTAGCTTCACGTTTTTCATAATATTGAAGTATCAAATTCTTGCATTTTACTGAATAAATACATTGACTCTATTAATGTAATTTACGTAAAGTACATATATAATATCAGATATATATCGTAGTTATATAACTTATGTAATAATATGAATTCCACAATATAATGCACTATAGTTATTATATTATAATAGCAGTATAATGCTATAGATTGTAATGACCATATTATATTCGATAATTCTTTTAATACAAAATAGTATATCCTTTCTTTAATCTAGATGTTAAAATATTATATATTTAGGTTTGCTAAATAAACTATATTGATTTGGTATGAAACCAAAAATATTGGTGCAATTGTAGTTGATTCAACGGTATTTTACCCAACCAGATTTAACAAAGGCGCAGCTCAGGGGGTCCGTATTGCCAATAGACTGGTTTATTATGAAATATTGCATTTCATTTAATATTCCAGAAATATTGCTGACATTGTCATACTCTTGAGCTCTATAATCTTTTATATTTATATTATTATTAAAAGGTATTCTAATAAATCATTAGCTAAATATTTACCAGTGTGATAATTTATCTCTATGTAGGGATTATATCTTATAGGATATATCCTTTTTCTCCCAATCTCATTCTTACATCAATATATATTAAATAATCATACCTTACTTGGCATATATGATTACGATTGTTAACTGATATACATGTGATATATCTTGAGTTGAGTCTACTGATATACTATATACTATATAATATTTTGAATTTTGATTTCTTCAATAATTTATATCTCACCTATTCTCATTTTAATATCGTCATTGTGGGCGTGTATATGTAAATAGATATACGAGGGTGATGTAAATATAATAATTCATTTGTAAGTAGCCTACTAGTTAGCTAATTGCAACAAAAAAAATCATTTAGTTTTATATATATAAATAATATCCTTTTCAATAAATATAAATATAATTTATATCTGTAAATATTCTAGTAAAAAGATAATCATTTTTTTTAAAGAATTTCATTAATAGGTAATTATTAAAACAAATCCTACAATATACATTAAAAATCACTACGATATATTTCAAACATGTAGTATAATAATATGTAATTAATATTAATATTATATATATATATACTTTACAAAATAAATATATATATACTTATCTTTATAGTAAACATATAATTAAAGATATTTATTAGCGAATGTAAATGAAGAGACTTTAATTGTGTTACTATTTGGTTACTTTTGCTACAGATAGTAATGTAAAGTATATGAAATGTTATAGTATTATAATGGTAGAACAATATGTTATAGACCTATATATATATACCCTAATATAGGATATAGTTTCAAAATTACAATAATAAAAAAAAATCACTATTTTGTATATTATGCAGTGATCAAATATCGTTGTCAAATTTAAATATAAATACTTTTTTCATTGAAAATTAAAAATATTAAAAATATTAAAAAGACAAATTAAAATATAAATATTTGTTATCAAATAAAAATACAAAATTGCAAAATATATATATATATAGGTAATATTGAATTCATTTAAATTTGGAAAATGAATACATTATTAAGATTGAAGTTATTTGGATATACAGTAAGTATTGATGAAATAATAATATAGTAATATTATAATTAAATAATATAAATATATAAATAATTGTTAAGTAATTGATTAAGGACGACCTTATTTATGAATACACTTATATATATTTCAATCTCACAAGTATGAACGAAATATATAAACGAAAATAAATGAATGTAATGACATAGATAATAAAATAAAATAAAAATATATATAATATACATTAGTATATATAATATATATATATATATATATATATATATATATTTAACCACACTAAACATATTATTTATTTTATTAAATTATTATAATAATAAAAATAATTATGTGTCCAGGTACATATCGTATTTTTACATGAATTTAATTCACCTATAACATCTATTCGTTCTATATATATATATATGTTCATTTATATTCTTAAAATAAATTATTTTTGTCAATTAAATTCAATTTGCATATATGTATACTTCTCGGTAAAATTGATATAATTTAATCTCATTTTAAATATTAGTAATATATGACGAAATAAACATTTCGATATATTATTATATAATTTAAATAAGACAAACCCATATTATTATTTCCACATTATGAAATTATAATCGAGGTTTTCGTATAATAATTTTCTACGTAGATACACAATCAGCTAATATATATATATAATAGTATTATAGATTGATTGCTTGTAATATTTTATATTATATACACTTTATGTAATACATTTTTAATAAAATCTTATTTTTATATATTTTTATATATATATTTTATTTATATATTATCGTTTACTAATATACTTCTCGTAATTTCGTAAATAGGTGAATGACCAGACAAGCTTTTGCTTTTTCATTCATCTAGGCTTTTAAGCCAACTCTGAGTATTATATAACTACATGTCTGTATAAACACCTCAAGACCAATATAAAATAATTCACCATTTTAAAATATTATAGATCAAGGTGCTATTTTATAATATAATATCTACATTTAATTATATGCAATTATTGATCCTCATAAAATCGATTACCTTACTTAAGGGTAGGTGCGACCTCTGTTCTATAAATATATTTTACATGTATTTAATAATAATAATAGTCTACTATATGGTATTAACTTATTTTTATTGTATTTATACAACACTATATTTAACAATGTTATAGATAGTATATAGATCTATTATACTCTTATTTTTATTGAATATTAAATATAATATTAAATATAAATTATTTTTAAATAATAAACTATTATTTTTTCAAAATAAACGATAAAATTATGAATATTTTAAATTGTACTTATTATTAAATATTACGAATATAATTATTATATATTATAAATTATCTGAAAATTTAAATTAATCTAACCCATTATTGAATGATTTTATTTTGTTTGAATTAGTTAAATTGGTTACAATAATCATTCTGAGTAAATACATTCTAAAGATTTATAATACAATTATTAAAAACATATATAAACAGACGCTAACTCGTAACATTATGTTATTATTAATAAAGATCATCTACGAATACTGCTTATTTAAATACATTTATAATATTTGTTATTGTAACTTTAAAAAAATTAAAAATTATATTATATTTGATTAAATTATAGAAATTATAAATTTAATTAATTTTAATTAGTTTTAACTATTATTATAAATTATTTATATATTTTACAAGTGATTATTTTATAGTTATGTTTTACGGAAAAAAATTATTTTTATATCATTGTAAAGATAATATTTAGTATTGTAATAATATCATTTAAAAAAATTTGAAACATCATTTTTTTTTAATTTCAGAGGTACATACCCAAATTTGTTACAAAAACTACTATCCTTCAATATGTATATATTAATATTACGGTTGTAATGGAAAGTTTGTTATACTCATAATTATTAACATATCTTGATATTTTTTATACTATTGTGTATACAATAAATTGTGTATACTGAACTATATTATAATTAATTAGCAAGTTATTGATGAGTTTATTGATTATTTTCATATTATATATTTAATCGTAATTTATCTATTATTTCTACATATTATGCTACAACAAGTCGCTTTATTTACCTTCGCTAATACATATCGTTTAATTAGATTTTTACTATAAAAATAAGTATGTATTTATTTATTTTGTATTATATATATATAATATTAATATTAATTAAATATTATTATACCACATATTTGATATATTCGTAGTGATTTTGAATGTATATTCATTTATTATTTAGATAAAATTATATTTAGGATTTGTTTTAATTGTATAAATAAATAAAACAATCATAGAAAAATAAATAATAATCACAAAGATTTTATAAAACTTTTTTATGACCAAAGATTATAATATTACTATAATTTTTGTTATATAATAATTGTTATACTTCACTAAATATATCATCTAATAAGAACACTATACTGGTAGATTAATGAGATTATACTGAGAGTATATAATATTGAAAAGTTAGATAGACCATCATATATATAAAAATATACATGAAATTAATTACATCTTAAATCTTACATCAGAGTATTTTATAATTAATAGATCTTTATTTTTTATCTTATATATTTTTACTATATTCATTTCATGTTATTTATTTTTTCAATGATTATGAATGCCAATAATTCTCGAAAAGATATATTTCAAAAAATATATATAAATAAACTTTGGATAATATCGATAACTATTTCAATTCTAACGAAAGTATTCTTTATCATCATAAAAAAAACAACTATATAATAGTATAAATAATAAATGTAACTATGATAATATACCAAAACCAATACACAAGAATAGTAAAATATCCATCATACATTTTAACACATGCAGTCTGATACAACATTGTAATTCCATTACTAACCAAATCTTCACCATTACTAGTATAACTTCCACCTTAATTGATAACATATACACAAATTATAATCATGTACCAATATCTAATAGTTTATTATATAATGATATTAGTAACCACTTACCCATTTTTTTGTATTTACAAAAAAAAAATTAACAATTCCATTAAAAAAAATAGTAAATCCATATATTACATGAAAAAGAATAATATAAGAGAGTTTAAGTTATATCTTATAAATTATAATTGGCCAGCTTTATACAGAATAGATAATGTGCAATAGGTATGCTTTTGACTTATTCATTTCTATTTTAAACAATTCTAAAAAAAAATTCCTTTCTAAGCAAAATATATTGATTGTTTTCCAATTATATATTTAATCGTAATTTATCTATTATTTCTACATATTATGCTAATATTATATTACACATGATATAGGTATTTTAATAGACCATTATTGTTTATAATTTACCTCATATCGATGTAATCTATATTATCCTTCTTTTAAAGTGTCACTATTATATTTATGTAGAAAACCTACACATATATGCATATCCATGGGTATTTATAATACATTAAATACAATATATATATATGCTAAATTGCTTAAATATAATTCTGAATGTATTAATACTCATACAGACTACACATACAGATGGATAACTCTACAGTGTCCGTGATTCTGGATGATAATGAATTAAGCAGTGCAAATGTACAACAATCTATTGGCGGTATTACGAGAATAATGTATCTTGTTATTAGGTTATATACATATATATATATATATATATTACCGTTATATATGCAATGGTTAATGTAATAATAAAATAATCAATATAATATAATAGCAATGTTTAAATTCTATATACAGTACAACCGTTCATAGTGCTCGATTAGGTTTACATATATATTTTAGAATGAACATTTATTCATATTGACATGTGATACGTATGTACATATGTGCCATACTTGCTGAGTATCGATATCCGCATATCTAAATAAAATGGTTATATCAAATGTATGTGTTTTATGATTTTAAATATTCAATACATATACTAATTGTATTCGTCATTCAACATGTTAATATATATATATATATATATATATATATATATATATATATATATCACTTAATTCATTTAAAATATATGTAATGCATATATACTATTGAATTAATAATTAGTATCATTCAATGATCATAAACAGCTGTATACAGCTGTATACATACATTATTTACGTGTTCGAGCTTCGTCGGGACCATTAATTAATTTTATAAAATGGGTCTTAAAAATAAATAAATAATTAGTCTTTAAATAAACTTATTAAATATTTTTAATAATTTGTATTTAAATTTTTTAGATTATTATTATATTTCAGCTTTATTTGTAGGGTATTCCATAATTTTGGTCCAACATTAGTTAAACAAAAAGCTTTTCTATCTGTTCTGACTTACATTCTATAACACATATCGTCATTATAAGTTAATATTTTATATCATTTCTGTAAATTTATAGGATACATTTTATTATTTTCCATGTTCATAAATTTATCTGTATTATATTTAACATTAATATTTATATTAATTATATATTTAACATTAATATTTAAAATATTAAATGTTGAATGCAATTTAATATACAATTATATAAATAATATATACTATTATACTGTGCACCTAATATTAATGTTAATGATAATTTTATTTAATAGTTATTTTTAATAAATTATTAATATATTATTTCCTCATATATGAAGAAAATAATTTATATGTGAACAACAAAAAATTGGTATGTCAAATTAATGTTTTTATATCGAATTTATGTTTAACTTTATGTAAAATATCGGTTTCTCTACAAATTTTGTTAACACATAATTTATTTGATTACTCCAATTAAGCTTGTATTCGATACTTATACTTACAAATTGTATATTAGTTACATGTTTTAATTTAATATTATTAATATATACATTTATTTTATATTTCATTTTTATTTCTGATATTAAGAGTAATACATTAGTTGTATTAATATTTGTAGATACATTAATTATATTAAGCCATTTAAATAATGTATATCTGTTTGTCTTTTATCTTTAATATTTAAAATAGTTTTATAATAAAATATTAAGTTTAACTTTATAATAATATAACTTTATACTATAGTATCATCTAATGATTAAATAAATTAAAATTATTTGATATTTTCGGTAATTCATTAATATATAAAATAAATAAAAGTGGTATAAGATCAGATTATTGTGATATATTCGGTATATCAATAAATAGCAATGTCCTAATAATTAATCCTATGGAAAAAAATTAATATTATTAACATTATATTTGATAATGTTATAAAATACATAATTTTGTATATTTGGTATATAGTATTTAGTAAATTTAATAATTTAAATATATCATTATATGCGAAATGCGTTATGATCAATTGTATCCAATAATTTAAGCAGATCTATAGATATCATTTCACTATTATTTTATATTTCTAAATTCTGGCAACAATTTCTAAATTGTATAATGAGCATATATTATAGATATACTATTTAGTGAACAAATATTAGTTATCATTAATAATACTTAATTTAATAAATGTAACATGTTACCCTTTCTTAATATGTCGACTATATTTGTTAATTATAGAAGTAAGCTTACTTAGGATACTATCCTAGGATATTATTCAATAAGTTGGTTTTTATTTATCACCAGATGTATGTATATGTATTATTTTTAATTTATTTTAATATTTAGAAAATATTTCATATATAAAATATATATTGTATAAATCATTTAAAATTAGAAATATATCTATACATATTTATTATTTAGTAATATAATTAAAAAACACTTCCAGTGCGATTGGAATTATAGGGAACATACTAGTTATATTAGTTATATTGAACACCAGAGAATTACGTAGAAGAAGAGTGGATTTTCTTATCGTCCATCAGAGTTGTATTGATCTTCTTGCATCTCTACTAATTATCGCTCAAGCACAACCTAAAAGTCATAAGGTTATTTATACAATGATGATATTGATATTAATTTGAATACATTAATATATATAGATACATTATCGACTAGTTAGTATTAAATTATGATATACTAAATAAAATATAAATAACAATGACATTATTCCAATATGTAGAATATTACCGATTATTATATATGTTATATACACAGTATTTAGCACACACATAAAAATACACATACACACACACATATATATATATATATATATATATATATATATATATATATATATTAAATCATTACACTATTTACCTCAATACTTCACATACAGATTCTAACCGGGATGTGGGATGAGTTTGTATGCAGGATATGGTTGAGTTCTGTATTAATGTGGACTCTATTCATGACTTCTACGTACAATCTAATGTTGATAACAGCTGATAGATTCTCGGCTGTTATGTTTCCCATTATGTATCGAAATACCAATACTATGGTCGGGTTAGTTATTATATCATAGTACTACCAGTGCAATATCTATCTTTGGACAATGTTATAATATTGATTACATGGTATACTAAAGTATTGTATATAGTGTTTAATATAGTAGAACTGATTTATATATATATATATATATATATATATATTACATACACAAATAAAAGTTTACATTTATAATCAAAATATATGTAATTAATTAATTAATTAATTTATTATTTATATAATTTAAAATAATTGCCATGCACGTATTTTTTGTATCATTAATTATTTAACATATCTCAGAAAATAGTAAAATTGAAGCTCTATGCATAATGTCAACTCAAAAATAAAACTTAATATTATCTTCAAATTCATTAACATATAAATAATATATATTTGGTAGATAGTATTTGTATATATGTTTGTATTATTAATTATTTTAAATAATAATTAAATAAATTCAAAGATTATAACATAATTAATTAATATTTAAAGTGTCACCTTCATGGCTATATTTAAAAAAAATTCTAATAAATAGTTATATTTTATATTGTATACCAATTGGTTATAATATGACTATATATATATATATGTGTGTGTATGTGTATGTGTGTGTATAATATAATACATTGTACTATACTACCTGTTTATCTATCATTCATTTCAATGCTAGAAGTCTTATTAAAAACTTCGATAATATCAAACATTATTTATTATCAACAAATAATGTATATGATGTAATCGTTGTAACAGAAACATGGCTTAAAGTATGTAACAAAGACCTTTATTTATTAGACGGTTATAATGTTTCTCATACTATAAGGCATAATAAACGTGGTGGTGGTATATCTATTTATTCTAGAGATATTTTTAATTATGATATTATTAATAGGTATACTTCATCAATTGATTCAATATGCGATATACTAACTATTAAATTATCACATTTATCACCAAATAGCAAAGAATTTATTATTACTGGTATATATAAATCTCCTAACTATAATATTCTAATTTTTAATGAATTTCTGCATTCATTTTTAGATTACATTTCTAATTATAAAGACACTTTTATTTGTGGTGATTTCAATAATGATATCTTAAATAAAAATAAATCACCTATAATTTACGACTTCATTAATATATTTTACCAATTTAGTTTTTATCCCACTATTAATAAACCTACACGAATTCAAGGTAATTGTTTATCACTAATTGATAATATATTTACTAATACAAATAAGGATTATGATAATAATTATATACATGTAATCGATATAAGTGATCACTTCCCTATCTCTATCTCAATTTTAAATATGTTCTCTAAGGTCACTCATCCTGTTAATAATTGTAACTCGTATAGATATATAAAAAATAATAATATAATTAAACTTACTGATTATCTCAAATTTACAGATTGGGATTTTATCTACAAAATTAATGAATCTGAATTGGCATGTAGTACATTTTTATCCTATCTCACTGAAATATTTCATAAATTTTCATTTGTTAAAAAAATAAAATTTGATAATACAAATAAATTTCCATGGATTGACAAATCAATAAAAAAAGAGTTATTGAAAAAAAATAAACTTTATAATACATTTATTTCTGATTCTTCATTAAATAATAAAAATCGTTATAAAAATCAAAGGAATAAATGTACTAAATTAATCCGTGATTCTGAAATTGCTTATAACTCAAAAATGTTAAATTTGAACAGTAACAAATGGAAACATTTAAATAAATTATTGACTGATGGCTCCTCTAAAGTTAACCATTCACCTTTTGATACTACCTCCCATGAAACTGCTAACAGATTTAATGATTATTTTAGTGAGATTGGATTACAACTTTCCAGTGATATTGAGTCTATGGCTACTATTACAAATTATAAAAAACAAAAGTCTATATCGTCATCTATTTTCATTCAGCCTACTTCAGTAAATGAGATTTTAGAAATAATAGCAAACTCTAAAAATAGCTTTACACAAGATTTTTACGAAATTAGTATGAGTTATATAAAACTAATAAGTAAATTCATTGCAATTCCCCTAACACATATTTTTAATAAGTGTATCTTAGATGGTTATTTTCCAAATTGTCTTAAAATTTCTAAAATCATTGTATTATATAAGAGTGGTAAAAAAGATATATTAGGAAATTATAGACCTATATCTTTGTTACCACAAATTTCAAAGATTTTAGAAAAAATAATAAAATCTCGTCTAAATGCCTACATTAATAAACATAATGTATTACACTGTAATCAATTTGGTTACAGGTCAAATAGATTTACTGCTGACGCAATTGATAATTTAAATGATATACTAATTAAAAATTTAGATAACAAGGTTAATTGTCTCGCAGTATCAATTGATTTAAAAAAAGCATTTGATACTTTAAATACGAATATATTATTAAATAAGTTATCTTACTTTGGCATTAGAGGTATAACTCTAGATCTATTATGCAGTTATCTAACAAATAGAAAACAATATGTCTGTTATCAGAAATGTAATTCAAATTTACTAGGTATTAATATAGGTGTTCCACAAGGCTCCGTATTGGGACCATTGTTGTTCTTGTTATATATAAATGATATATCTAACGTTATGGACGACAATGGTTGTATCTTATTTGCTGACGACACGACCTTAGTATTCGCGGATAAAGATGTATCGATATTGGAGTCAAAAGCTAACAAATATATTGGTTATATTTACTCATGGTTATGTTACAATAAACTATCATTAAATTTAATTAAAACTTCTTATACTATATTTGGTCAACATAAACCTTATATTTTCAATATTTCATTAAATGGAATACTTATTAAAAGTCAAAATGAATTTAAATTTCTAGGTATTATCATTGATAATAAACTTTCCTGGAAACCGTATATTACTTTATTAGCCTCCAATTTATCTAGAATTGTAGCTGTCTTTTATAAACTGCGTAATAAAATTAATATAAAATCATTAATTTTATTATATAACGCACTATTTCACTCTAGATTAAGTTATTGTTGTTCGTCATGGGGCTCTAATTATAAATCAGTAGTACACAAAATTATTGTATTACAAAACAAGGTACTTAAATGTATTTATAAACTACCCCAGAGAAATAATATCAACTTCATTTATAAAAGTCATAATATATTGAAAATAGTTGACTTAGTTAAAGTCACATTATTAAAAAATACACATTATGCTTTTAATAGAGTCTACAGAACTAAACTATTACAAAAGTTTGTACTTTGTTCGAACAGTTGTACTAGGGCTAAAAATAGATTTATTATACCGAAATGTAGAATTAATATTAGTTGTTATGCTGTACATTATGCAAGTATTAAATTATGGAATAATCTAAGTAACAAATTAAAAATTATAAAACCTATTAAGTTATTTATAAAAAAATTAAAAATTTCTTACCTAGCTATTTACTAATTATATTTTATTTTACATGTTTGATTGACTAATGGTGACTATTCAAGCTGATTGATAGAAGTGTAACAGATCCTCAAATACATTATTTTTATTTTATTTGTTTTCTTTTATTAAGCTCCGTGATTATTTATTTATTATTATGAATTACTAATATGTAATATTAGATGGATTAACATAGGGATTATATTTCTGATTGTTTGAAACGCTAAATAAATCACTGAGTATTACACTCCTGGGTGTGGGCTACCCATATGGGATTTGGGCAACCCCGAAGCTTCCTTCACTTATATATTCCCTTTGATTATCCTTCTATACATATACATGTTTGAATGTATAATATGTAATTGCATTATTATTTACTCTGGCCAAACACCTCGAAAGTCAATTTGACTATTTTTTTTAGCCATTTATTGTTAAAATTTTTTTGCAATAATAAATTATCCATATCCTTATCCTTTTATATAATTATATTTATATATATATATATATATATATATTATTTGTAAAATGTTTAATATACAAAATATACTACATCTCTAATCAGATATATGTGTTTTAATTAGTTCAAACCGTAATTGGACATTACTTTGTTTTTTAATCATGTGGATCATTACAATTCTATTTAACTTCTTGTTGACAGTTTGGCCTACTGGAGTTGTTGATGGTTAGTACAACTAATATATGCAACTAATGTATTATTACCAGACATTATACTTCTTTATGATATTAATATAGCATTCATGTACACATATATTATAATAAGTTGTTAAACAATGTTCTAGAATACTAAATTTTATAAGAAATATGGGAATATTCATATTTATTAAAAGAATCATGTAGGAGAAATGAGATATTTTGTAATATGGGAAATAGAGTCGTAATAATAATATGGTAATACTGATTATGGGTATGAATAAATTGTTAAATCATCCTGAATTTGTATATAATAGATGTTGAGTATAGTTGTGTATATTAATTATGGAGGGACATGTTATACATGAGATGTACGGATCTACAGCATAATGATTACAATGTATACACTAGAAGAATATAGTAGATCTAGTTAAATAAATAAAGTAGAGGAAAGTAACCGACTACGGACAGTTACCGAATAAGGACTCTCTCGGTATCTCATAAACCATAAATTCTACAAAAAAAATATTTAATGAATAAAATATTCATAATTAATTAAATAGTCTAAAAAAATATTTTAAATTTTTTAATTATTCAAAATATTTCTAATATATCCAATAAACTGATTTTTTTATTACGTTTTTAAATTTATAAAAAAAAATGTCTACTTAAAACCTTCTCAAGAATACACAAATGTATTGATATAAAATATAACACTATATTATTTAAAAATAAAGCATTCTAAAAATTATATATATATATATATCTTTGTTTACATAGCAACCAAATTACAGACGCGTTATTCACAGATTAGATTTTTAATATCGTTTAATTGTATTATAATTATAAATATAGGTGCGTATTTATTTATTTGTGTGTTATTTATATTATTAGTATTGTTCAAATATTAATATCTAAAAATATTTAAATATATTACATTGGTTTTGAAATTATATTCATTTTTTTATTTAGTTATATTTACATTAAGTATTTTTTTACATATTTATTGGCATTTTATTATTGTCAAAATTAAAATCAACAACAAATATATATTAATCACAAAGATAATGTTCACTTACTGTTTACATATTTAATAACAACAACTACTTTTTTTACTCTTTAAATCGATTATTATTATTCAGAGATTAGTTATCCTCTATTTATATTTAAGTAATATATTGTATTAATATCATATTAATCTTATTTACCAACTGTTTATTATTATTATATTGTATAAATACATTTAGGTATATACATATTATATATTTTTATTATTATTTTTAAATTATAATTGAAAATGCAATAAAAAAGCCATAACAGATATTTATTGAAATTCCTAGTATTGTTAAATATCATAAAATTAAAACATATATATTGCATTAATACATTTATATATATATATAAATTGTATTTATTAAATATACTTATATTGGATATTTTTACTATTGTATTTTTAATATTTAAATACTACATATTATTTTATTATTATTATTATACTATGTTATTTCTATAATATTTAATTTGTTGTAATATAAAATGTAGTAATATAATTTAATTGCTATATATTTGTATATTTGATATAATAAATACAGTATATAATATACCCAATATAAACCATAGGTACTTCATAATAAATTAGTGTGACATATATTATATAAAAAGCATCTTTTAAATTTAGAGAAACTCTTATTATTTATTCAATAAATTAATTAAGTAAATATATCTTAACAACATATATATTAGTGATATTTAGAATTTAATTGATATAAAGCTTCAAATGGCTCGTCAAAAAAAACAAACGATATCTATAACAGATGAGCATACTGATGAAATAATTGATCTCAAATGCTTAATTGAAAAATTAGCTATAAATAATGACAGATTAACTATAAATAATGAAAAATTGACTATAGTTATAGAAAATCAAGAAAAAATAATAAAAAAAACTAAATGAAACAGCTGATAAATCTGATCTTAAAACATTTGCTGAGATCACTAAAACTAACCTCAATAATACACTTCAAAAAAATCTATCAACGACTATAAATAAAACCCTAAATGAAAAAAACTTAAATGAAATAAGAAATAAAACTATTATACTCTATAATGTTAAACAAACAATAGATTCTAATTACGAAACAAGAAATTGTGAAGAAAAAAAAAATATAACAGAAATTTTAGACCTAGTCAACACAAATTATAATATAAAAAACTATTTTAGATTAGGAAAATACCAAGAAAATGATAATGTCATCAGGCCCTTAAAAATTATTTTAAACTCTGAAATAGAAATTAATAATATAATACAAAATGCAAACAAATTAAAAAACTCCAAATTCAAAAATATAAGCATATCAAAAGAATACAATAAGGTTGAGTTGGAGACTATTAAAAAACTATCTATCGAGGCTAAAAATAAATCAAAAATAAATAATAAATATGTAGTACGACATAGAAATGATACTTTTAAAATAATTGAACTAAAAAAACGAGATGATTAAATATAATATGATACCAAACCAATACAAAACAACACAACAATTTAATAGTATAACAAAAGAATTAATAATAAATAAAAATAATCTGATAATTATACACATAAATATTAGAAGTCTTACTCAAAACCTGGATAAATTAAGAGAATTTATAGATACTTTAATAATCAAACCTCATATTATATGTTTATCTGAAACCTGGTTAAATAGTAATAATGACTTCAATAATAATATATCAAACAAACTATAGACAGAAACTAAATAAATGTAGAGGTGGTGGTGTTTCAATATATGTTATAAAAGAAATTCAATATGAACTTATAAAATACCTTACTTTTAATATAAAAGATTATTTAGAAACACTTACAATAGAAATTAAACTTAAAAAAAAATAAAAAAATAATAATGTCATGCCTTTATAATAGCCCTTTCAATAAAACTGCAGATCTTATAAATATGTTATATAGTAAATTTCATAAATATATTTCACACGATTTAATAATTATGGGTGATTTTAATATCATAACAAATGATCCCAAACCATCTCAATTAAACATTTTAATAAATCAATTAGGACTAACGCCTCAAATTCTTCAAAACACTAGACCCCAATTCAATAAAAGTAACACTTCAACTATAGATCAAATTTACACTAATATAAACACAACAAATATTTATAATAGTGGAATACTCTTAGAAGAATTGACAGACTACCTTCCAATATATACAATAATTAAAATAAAAACCAAA
The DNA here is from genome assembly GCA_964019155.1 of Osedax fenrisi. Classification (NCBI taxonomy): domain Eukaryota; kingdom Metazoa; phylum Annelida; class Polychaeta; order Sabellida; family Siboglinidae; genus Osedax; species Osedax fenrisi. Next base: position 84,372,149 of record OZ025241.1, on the reverse strand, counting down.
ATACGAAATAACTCAAATGAAATTAAAACAAGGAAAATAACTATAAATAATACTAAAAGACTTGTTAATACACTGAAAAATACGAATTGGGATTCGGTCCTCGAAGACAATGATACTGAAAACTCATACAACAAATTTCATACCATATATACATCAATAATTAACCAATTTATCCCACTACTTACAAATAAAATATCTTCAAATATTCTTTCAAAAAATTGGATAACAAATAAAATAAAAAGAGACATTAATACAAAGTATAAACTATATAACATTTACTTAGATAATACAAATGAAATCAACTTATATAACTACAAACAATTAAGAAATCAAGTAACCTTAAATATTAAAAAAGCAAAGCAATCATATATAGATAGTAAAATAAAAAATAGTATATCTACTAAAGAAAATTGGAATTTAATAAATAACCTCATCAATAAACAGCAAATTAAACAATCTCCAAATTATATAATAGATGAATTCGAAAATAAATTCAATAATGATAAACAAATAGCAAATGCATTTAACTCTTATTTTATAAATACAAGTCAATCCATAAATAATAAATTCACCTCTCCCATAAATAACATCAACCCAATTAACATTACACCAATATCTAAATCAATATATCTTCATCCCACATCAACACATGAGATAAATTCTATTATACAAAATAATAAATCAAAGACTTCTCTAGACACTGATTATCTAAACATGAAATTGTTAAAAATTTCAAAAGATTACATTGACCTTCCATTAAGCCATATTTTTAATCTATGTTTATCGTGAGGAACTTTTCCCCTAAAAATGAAACTATCCTCCATTAAACCAATTCATAAAAAAATAATACCAATATTATATCTAACTATAGACCAATATCAATTGTAAGTCAACTATCGAAAATACTAGACAAAATAATATATATTAGACTAATGCAATTCATACAAAATAATAACATAATAAATACTACTCAATATGGTTTCCTTAAAAAACATAATACCACTCAAGCTACACTAGATATTTACAACCATATAATGGAAAATAAAAAATAAAATAAATCAATAAATACATTATTTTTAGATTTAAGTAAAGCCTTTGATACTATTGATCATTCTATTATAATTAGCAAATTAGATAAATATGGAATTAGAGGGATTCCTCTTAAACTGATAAAAAACTATTTACATAATAGAACTCAACTAGTTAAAGTTAACATTACAGAATCTGATATTATAACTAATGATATCGGTGTACCCCAAGGCTCTATACTAGGCCCTTTACTATTCATAATTTATGTCAATGATCTACCCTTATATTTAGAAGATAATAATGTAAAATTTAGAGTATATGCAGATGATACTGCTATAACTTTTACAGCTGATAATAATATAGAACTAACAAATTTAATTAAAAAAACCTTAATAAAAATAGAAAAATGGTATAAATATAATAAATTAAAACTCAATATTAGTAAAACAGAAATAATAAATTTCAACTCAAATAAATATAAAACAATATTATTTCATTAAATGATACATTAATAAATAACGTATATAATTATAAATATCTTGGTATAATTCTTGATAGCAAACTTGATTTTAAAAATCATATTATTAAATTAAATAACAAACTCTCCCAAATTCAATTTTTAATCTCAAAATTGAGCAAATTCATTAAAACAAATTCATTGATAATTATATATAATAGTATTTTCTTGCCATACTTAAACTATGGAAATATACTTTGGGGAAATACATTCTCAAATAATACCCTAAATACAACAATTATTCAAAAAAAAACCTTAAGAATAATAAATAAAATAAAATTTCGAGATCATACAAAAGAATTATTCACATCAAATAAAATACTTAGATTAGATAAGCTAACATATTATAATACACTAATATATATGCATAAACAATATTATAATCAATTACCAACAAATTTAACTAAAATACATAAAAAAAATAATAATAAATATACTCTACGAACAAATAAAACGTATACTATACCAATTTCAAAATCAACAAGAACAATAAATAGTTTACTGATAAAAGGTCCAACACTTTGGAACTTACTTCCAACAAATATACAAAATATAAAAAATGAAAATTTGTTCAAGAAAAGAGTAAAAAAATTGTTACTCAATGATGAATTATATTATAAATAAATTTAAAAAAATTACTGAATTTAAAATTAATTTAATAAAATTAAAAAAACATATTAAATATTAAATATTAAATATATTAAAAAACTAAAAAAAAAATAAAATAAAAAATCGATATCAAATATATATGTATGTATGGATTATTTTTGTTATTATTATTTTTATTTTTATTTTTGTTAATGTCAAATTTTGTCTGTCTACTTAATGTATTTTATTTATTTATTATTATCTTTTATATAAATACGAAATATATAGCTAACTATTATAATTAAACAATAACTGTTCCTGTCCTATGTATGAATAAATCGCTGGCAACAACCCGAAAATACCAAGGTCTTATTTTGAAGCCTTTTGGAAACAAAGAAAGAAACGAAAAAGAATAATACATGAAAAAAAAAGAACGACATTAATTAATCCAATAAAATATATCTATCTATCTATCTATATATAATTTCTATATTTGTTATTAAATATTCATTAAGTTATAAGTATATATCTAGAAGTCATATGAGTCCCTAATACGGACACTCTAGAATTATTAATATGGACGCCCCTATAACCAATCAGCGCGCAGCGTATGAAATATTCTGATTTTCATAAAAATATCGTGCGTTATAAAATGAATACCACCAATAGCTAAATCTAAAAAATGTATTATTTAGATACTTAAATTGTATTATTAATTAAAAAATAATAAAAATAAATAAATTATTAACTAATTAAATTAGAATAAATTATTCATAAAATTAATCATAAATAATGTAATTGTAATTTTTCTGATTGATTCATCAATAATATATAATTTATCTAGTGGTATATAGGGTGTCCGTATTATATTAAAGGGTGTTCGTATTCGGACATGGGTACCGTATACGGACACCCCCGTTAGAGCGGCTTGAAAAATATAAAATTGTCAGATAATTTATCGCTTCAGTAAGATAATATTAGAAAACATGTAATATAATTCAATACAAACAAAATTAACTTAATTCGTAAAATATTGAATAGTCAATATGACTTTCAATTTTAACATAGGATTGATAGGAAATCTTATAATGGAATAGATACAAAATTAATTCAATACATTTTTTAATTTACTTCCTATTAATGAATTTTGTCATACGATATATATGTACTAGAATTAAATATTATTAACAGAATAGCAGAAAAAAATAATTTTTAAATAATAATTTCTTTATAATTTTATCATTTCTAGGATTGAACTTTTTATGTTTATTATTTATTGAATATTTTTTGTTTTTTGTTTTTAATCAAAAATAAAATTCAGATCAAGTTTATTATATTCTTAATAAATGTATAATATATATTTACTAAATATGATTATAAAAAAAATTTGTTTAAATATTTTTCTAGGAATAATTTGAATTTTAATGATTTCTATAGAAAAAATAAATATTTTCAATGAAAGATGAATACAAAATTTCTAGGACCTAGTCAATTTTTTTTTTTTTTACCATAATATCATTTTAATTATCATTGAGATGACCGCAATAAAAAATTGTGTATATTATATTTTTTTCTAATTTAAAAAAAATAAAAATATTTTTAACTATACAAAATTTAAAATCTGAGTTTGTTAGATTCGTATTTTGATTTAAATATACTTAAGTCTCTTAAATGCATATTAAATATATAATTAAATTAGAAGACGATATCAATTAATTGGTTTTCAAGGTAAAAATAAAGATAAATAAATGCTACGCATGCGCAGTAAATTTAATTATAAACAAGTATTTTTCCTATAAAATATTATTAAACATCAAATTGACAACTAAATTGAGTATAACACACTTTTACTGAAGCAACATATTTAATGACTGACGAGCCACCCTAACCCCCGTTATCTATTAAATTAAATATAATTTTAAAATCACAATAATATCTATAATCATATGACATTAATATATTGTAATTTTAAAATAAAAATAATGAATCATAAAATGTTAAGACCATTTATTGTTAAAGTGTCCGTATTGGGTTACTTTACCATGTATAAAAAGGGGTAATTTATGAATTTGTCGGAATCACTATTCATAACAAAAATAATATAGCTTCATTTTAAATATGGTGATTTTTTCATTTCTAAAGTTTTTAATCGGATACTAATGATTATATTTGGTCAGTAACAAATGCGCTTGTAATTTTTTAGCAAAATGTTATATTATGAATTATTCTATGCTATTTATTTCGAATGAATTAATTTTCTTTCTTTACTTCTAAAATTATATAATGTACTTTGTCATACAATAATATAAGCGAATCGGTGATTTATAATAATGTTTAAAGTTATCCTCTTTAACCTCACAAGTGTCAATCTGTCTATAGACATTATAATATTGTTATTTTTTTACTATTGCCTCATCTTTTAATATTGTGTTAAAATACTTACTAACTTTCTATTACTTTGCGTTTTTCTTACTTATTAATAGGATCCTTAATGATATTTACCACATTATTAATTAGTATATTTCTCATTTCGTACCCTCTTCAATATCGTATATATTAACTCATTACCGCTAAATCTTACAAGGTGTAGTTCTTATAACTAACCTTCTTGTAATAGTAAATTGTACATTATTTAAAATGGATATAATGTTTATCAGTATTTATCGCATTATTGATTCTAGCAATATATTGAAATGTTACGGAGAGAGTATAGATTCAAACTATTGTTGATCTGATAATTCCATATGTATACAGAATTAAGTTGTTATAATAATAGATATATTATATCATTGTAGTAAATATGTTTGATTCCGAAAGAGGTCATAAAGGGACATACACCTGTTTACCATAGTATATCAAGAGATTTTTAAAGTCAATTAAATTATGGAATTGTTTTATTTGTTAATCCATATACCTACTTCTTAATTAATTCACCGAAATTATAGATTTGTGCTAGTATATCACTCTTGATCTTCTACACGGGGGTTAAACATAACATTTAATGTAATAATAATATCTATATAATGACTGATGAAACTAAAGGTACTGTATTTGGAGATCTTATAACATATATTTGGTAACGAGATTATAATTGCGGTTTGTCCATGAATCATACCATTATTTATTAATCCAGAATTCCTGTGATAGTTGTCCTTGTGAATATGTCTTTTTGTTGGGGTACTAACTGTATTGATGAATGGGCTAGTAGTAATAACAATTCCGGGTTATTTTCATTTTCTTTGGTGGTATTACATTGTATATACATTTCTACGTATTAGTATAGTATATTTGTTAATTGTATTAACAATAATATATTATATCGTTACAATTTAAGTTGTTAGGTTAAGACATGTATTAAATAATACATTACATTTATATTTTATGTTCATATTATTTACATAAATGGTAAACATTATTCATATTAATAATATTACTATTATTAAAATGCAATATACAAATTATTAATAAATAAGGAATTGTATATCAATTAATTATATCATGAATATATAAATATTTAATTATATTAATATAATAATACATATATATATACATATATATATATATATGAAATATAATACTATTCTATAACATATACCACAACGAGTGACTACTTATAACAATAATGATATATACATATGTAATTATATATGTATTAGTAAGAGTGACAAATGTAAAGTAATGCATATGTATAGGTTACATATACATATACATATATATATATATATATATATATATATATATATATATATTTAAAACATAAATGATATCTATAATTTCCAATTATTATAAACAAATTATATTATTATACTATTACTACTACAAGGTACGTGTAGAGTGATGGATATTTACCCTAGCGACTACTGGAGAAAGTTTAGCGGAGTGTCCGCTTTCACCATGCAGTACGCTCTACCCATAGTATGTTTTACCGGATGCTATGCCTTCATAATAAGGAAGCTCACCACCAGTGTTTGTAAGCAGCATTATATACTGTATTATATCTAGTAGTGAAAGACTCCTTTAATATTACCCTATAGTAGTCATGTAATAAGATAATATTTATTATATTAACATTTATATATATATAGAATATGATACATATAGCGGATACAAATATACTCCTCTAGAAGTCATATACGTGTACATGTCATAAATAACTGTGAGTGGCCCAGGACAATACAATAAGAGTAACATTTGTGTTCTAGTATTTTTATTTATATTTAGCTACTTGAAAAACAAGATAAAAACTATAAATATCTGGTTTCTTACACGGGACCTCTCGATTTTCAGCAATATACTTTTCCACTGATCCGTACATTCTAGGCTAAATATAATATTTATGTTATATTAATGAATGTTTCTACGGTTTAGAATAATTTATAAGTACATTAAATATAAGTTTACACATTATATCGATTATGTAATCATTACAAATTAACACGTGATCATTATGCAGTCTACACGTGGGAATACATCTGAAGAATGTAATGCGGGTAGTAACCCTGTTATCATCAAACAAAAGGAGTTAAGAAAAGATAGACAAGTTATATATATGGCTATTAATTGTATTCTGGATTTATATGTGCATAAATCCTCTTTTCCATATTATTTTATATTAATTTCCCTTAAATACATTATTAACAATTATTGAAAATTTAATTACAATCTATATACTGATGATATTTACATAAAGACGAAAACATAAAACTAAAACTTTGACATGGGAAATATAAATATCTGGTTTATTAATAATAATTTCTAAGTTAACCACTTACAGTAAATACATTAATTACATTAAATATATCTTAAATACAATTTTAAAATGTAATCATAATATTCCTGATAACAATATATCTAAATTAACTTGTATATACTTTAATATACTGATTTTAGACTAATTGCATTGGTATTTCTTGATTAAACCAACTAATTTTCCCTAACCATATTAAAAATTTAAAATATTGTATATCTCATCATGTATATAACCCTAATAAACTACTAACATACCGAAATAAACATATTATATAGCATTAATTATTTTTAATAGAATGAGGGTAAAGTAACTGAATATGGACACTCTCAGTATCTCAGAAACAATAAATCCTTCAAAAAAATGTTTAATAAATTAAATATTCATAAATATATAAATAGTATAAATAAGATTTTATATTTTTTTTATTATTTAACATGATAAAAGTATATCCAATAAACTATTTTTGTATTACCTTTTAAATTTATAAAGAACAAATTAAACTTAAATCTATGTATAAAAACAACAATATATTATTAATAAATAAATAATTCTAAACATGATATTCATAATTTCTATATTTTTAATCAAATTTTAATTACGTTATAAGAATATATCTTAGTTAATATACATCCCTAATACTGATACTATTAATGCACTAATACGGATTAATACGAATTATGTATTAATATGCATTAATACGAAGACCATATAATAAAACAGAGTGTGAAATATTATAATTTTCATAAAAACCGCATGTGTTATATGAATATCACCAATAAAGCTATATATAATAATATTATTATAACATATGTTAGATACTCCACTTGTAATTATTAATTAATAAACTAATACAAATTAATTACTAATTAAATTATATTAAATTATTCTTAAAATTATGTATAAGTAATATTACTGTTATATTACTTATATATATATACATATTTTAATTATGTTTGTATTGTAATATTAGTTTAAATAATAATATTATAAAAAATGTTATCTATAATTTATATGTAATACGTTTGACCTATTTTGTAGGCAAAATCAAAAAGGAATGTGCACATGACATTGGCGCTAGTTATTGTGTTCTGCGTCATCTGCCATTCTATCAATCAGATAATATTCTTAGCTTTTAACTTCGGGTTTGCTATCGATTTCTCAGGAATTCTATATCATATATCTGTTAGTCTTAATTCACTTGACTAACACCACATCATTAATTTATGCAAATTCACTTCAAATTCTAAATATTATATAAACAATATTAATCTAAAATTATAATATATATATATATATATATATATATATATATATATATATATACATTATTAAACTATCTCAGAGTATATATTTATTACAATAAAGAATAAAATGTTATAAAATATTTATAATTTTTTTAAACTGATATTACTTCTCTATTATTTAACCTATTTTAAAGAATATTTAAAGCTCCAAAACTTTGTATTTACATGACAAATTATTTATATAACACTTTTATAACGTAATCCCAATAAATATCTCTTCATTGATATTAAGTATAACCTATAAGTAAAATTTAGTTACTGGAATGACTGAAAATTAATGGAAATGTTTTTAAATTAATATTATGTATTTCTCATTCTCATCGGCATATAATTATCATATAATTTTATTAATATATATATATATATATATATATATATATATATATAAACGAAATTGAAAGACAATAACAAATATAATATATAAAACGAATAACAAATATATAGACGATAATACATTTAAATACAAAATAAAATTCTACATATGGTTAGGCATTTGCAATCAACCATAATTGGATTCTAAACAATTTGTGTATGCAGATATATCGATTATATAATACGAGCGAAATGAATTAAGACCAATTCACGTAACTATAAATTATATTAAAGTAATCGATATACCTGCATACTTACTTTATTATACATATATATATATATATATATATATATATATATATATATATGTATATATATATATTTATATATATAAATTGATACATATTTAAAAATAGTGTTATAACATATATTTTTAAAATACATCCATTAGTATATTACAATAATATACACGATTCAATATATTATATTAAAATATAAACAGCAGTTATACACTTTGACGCTTTAACACAACTCATTATAACGATACACAAACTACACGTTAGGTACTGATGGTATTCACGAACTGCTGCGTAAACCCCATAGTGTACTCGCTGAAGTACGACGAATTCCGTAAAGCACTGAAGCACATCCTGTTGACAAGAATACTCGGTCGTACGATGTCGATGTATGTAACTACCGTTGAATCTTCTGCAAGTAGTAATGTCTTGCATTTGTAATTACGGGCTTACTAATTATCGCGATAATAGGATCCTCGTCTATATATATATAAGCGATATATTGTGTAATAATATTAAACTAAATACTTTTCGAAATAAATAACATTCCCTAGTTAAGGGGGAAGACTTTAGTTAAAATATATTTAATATTTATTTTAATAATTTTGTATTACATATTTTCCATGTTTAATTTATAAATTTGTAAAATTTCTCAAATTTGTGTTGTATATTTACGTAATCGATATAAAAATTATTATAAATGTATAAGAAATTGATTTTATTATATTTACTTAAATGTTATATATTAAATTTTGAATTTAATTTTCTCAATTTTTTACTTTCCCAAATTAATCCTGTTGTAACCTTGTAACCTTGTAACCAATTTGTTTAGACACTGCGATCAACATCAGTAATGAGTTTTCGGCGGTGTATCGTATATTAATTATTATAAGCTATATTAAATAGATGTGTTTTCAATTTGACTTTAAAGGTGTGGTCAGAAACTATAGATCTAATTGAGTAAGGTAGGGAGTTCCATAGTTTAGGTGATATTATAGAAAAAGAAGATTCCTGTTTTTTATTTAGTGATAAAGTTATTGGTATATTTAGTTTGTATTTATGTATTGTTCGTTGTGGTCGGGATGACTTGTAGTTCGTAAGTAGTTCAGTAAGATAGTCAGGTTTATTATTATGGGTGGCATGGTGGGTCAGTAGGAGTAATTTGTATTGTATGCGGTAAGGGATGGGTAGCCAGTGAATGGATTTCATATAAGGTGTGATATGTTGTCTTGAGTATTTTGTTATCCTGAAAATGGTTCTGATGGCTCTATATTGTAATTTAGTGAGCATTTTGATAGTATGTGCTGGGAGTGAATTTAAAGTAGAGTTACAGTAGTCAAGTCGGGGCAGTATTAAGGAAGTAACTAGTAGTTTGGCAAGTTCAGTAGTTATAGAAGGTATAATAAGTCGGATCGTATGTAAGGTGTAATTAATGGACTTCGATATATTAGTTATATGTGGTAGATAAGACATCTTTTGGTCAAGTGTGAGGCCGAGGTTTTTAGCTTGGTTAGAGTATTCTATAATATAATATGTTGTATTCATTATTATATTTTTTATTAATTAAATAAATGATGATAAACTTGCATTTTAATGGACAAAATAAAATGTAAATATTTAACTAATTGTGACTATTTTTTTACACCATTTTAAATTAATTATATTTATATAAAGACAGAATATATATGATGAAAGTATCCATTGCATACAAAAAATTAAGTAAACATTTCTATTAGATATTTATACGTAGAGTTTAAATATTGAGCTAAAATAGCATTGTTTAGATGATCTCCTTAAATAACGAAATTAATGTTATTCCCCTCCACTGCTGGCAGTAGTATCGAAATCACTGAAATAGATTAGGTTTGAAATGATTTATAAACTAGAGGGTTTTTAGTATTAAATTAAATGTAATGCATAATAATTTAGAATTTACTCACCACATATATATGTATAGAATTAAAAACCAACATATCATATTACTTTATTATATATTAGTATTATATATTAGATATTAGTATACAGGAATATGGAATGTTCGAACCCTACAACTATGCGATAATATAAAATAACTGGAATGGGAAATAGATAAGTAGGGTGGTCTATCCTATGTCTAGAAGAGGATAGATGGAAAGGTACCGGTGAAAAAGTAACTGATAATGGTAATGTGATATGGTACAGTGGGCGTAAAGATAAACACCAGCAAGGTGTGGCTTTTATAGTTAAGAAGGAGATTGTGAAATCAGTAATTAAATTTGAACACATATCAAATCGAATAATATATATATATATATATATAATGATTACAGCAATACCAATGAATCTGTCAATCATACAATTATATGCGCTGACATCTGACTATAAGGATATAATTGAAGAATTTTATGAGCAAATAGAAGATACCTAAAAACTACAAAAATACCTAAAAGTACTATATGATAATTCAAGGAGACTGGAATGTAAAAGTTGGCAGCAATGGTCATTAAATATGATCTAATGCATGTTTATCTATAGACTAGGATATACGATATGGTATACACTCCAAACGTGCCTATCAAACACTCAAAGCTTTCACAAATTCTAGCACGAAGAAGAAAACTAGAGTAATTGAAAATAAATATGGCGATACTATAGAGGATACTGAAATAGCAAAAAGATGGACAAAATACTGTAATGAACTTTATAATAAATCCGGACACAAATCACTTTTTACTCGAGAAATAGAAGCCAATAATAACTAACGATTTAAAGTCAGAAGTGTAGATATTATAAATATTGTCATCTGTGTCACAGTTATTTAAATCTTTAAAGTCTCCTTTACATATTTAATAGGATAAAATGGAGCTGATTTCATTCAGTAAGGTACCTTCGTACTACGTAGTATAGAATATTTGAAATTATGGTTTATAAATGCGCGTATATGCAGCTCAAGTACATATACTAATTTGTAGAGAAGAGCAAAAGGTAAAGGATGATTAACATATATAGATTTTGTGGATCTAATTAGTTTTACTGTAATTTCAGAAGATGGAGCTATGCATCTATCAACAATTGGAAAGGAAGGCGGAAGTACATTACATAACATTAACTGATAGAAAGGTAATTATTATGGATATTTTTGTTTCAAAATATTTCGCTAGTTGATAAGCCCGTGTATGATCATCTAGATTAGGAAGAATGCGCCGGTGATTCCTACCTAATATTTCGTTTGATATTTTTAATAATATCTTTAGATCGTGTTTGGCTTAAATTATACGATTTAAGTTCAATTCTGATTATTGGTTTTAATTAAGACACTATTTCCACGCCTAATATTAACAAATGCAATTAAAATATTGTCAGTTTTTAATATATGATATTCGTTCACTTAGTCTAAGTACATTTTTATTATTGTCAAAAGCTGTAGTATATCATTTGTAATTTAATCGTTCAGTTATTTTTATTATATATATATAAATGTGCGATTCCATGCAGTTCTTGTTTTTATCTAGTGTTTATCATGAACTTAATAAATGTTAAATCAAAACACAATAAAAAAAGTAACTATTTCTATTGTATTGTCCAAGGCCCTTCACAATTATTTATAACATGTGTAATATATCTATGAATTATTTAGGGTAATATATAATTCCATTTGCATCCGCTATTTGTATTGTATTCAATATATATATATATGAGAATTCAATAAATAAATAGTATTACTATTATTATATATATATATATATATATATATATATATATATATATATACTCTATATATATATTACATTTATACATACATATTTATTGAATAACAAGTATAAAAGTGTTTAAATACATTTATTATATATAATACTAATATTTATTTTTTAGTAATAACTTTTTTAATATAAGAATATAGTTAGATATATTTAATGACAATATTATGTTTACTTCCATGAAACCCATTGTTATAAACATTTATTAATACATTTCGATGAACTAATTCTAATAACTATATTATTTATGATTAATATAAATATATTTTTGAAATAACTGAACAATAATATAAATATAATATAGAACGAATATAATAATACATAATAAAAAATGTATTTTTTATAAATAGGGGAAAGGTGGATAGTAGTGACAGGTGTATAGTAATGACACCCCACGTATCTCAAAAACTACAATTAAATTTAGTTATATACGAAAGTTGTGGGTATTCACAAGCTGTATTGACATAAGTATTTTTTATTTCTTTAATTTTCAATATAAATTAAATCAATTAATCGATTTTGTGAATATATTCTTAACAAATTACGTAATAAGTTTTTATAAAAGTATTTTTATTTTTAATTCCTTGATATTTAATGGAAAATAGAAAATTAAATTCTTATACTAAAGATGAATTTAATATCTACAAGAACATATAATTCATATTAATTTATGATTATTGGGGATGATTATCTACGATCAATTATGATCAACATGTCATGACTACTCTCGGGGTGTCATTACTACCCGTATTGGAGTATAGTAGTGACACCCTCGTTATCTCAAGTATTAACGATTATATTAAAAAAATTTAATAGCAATTATTTAGATAATATTAATTTATATACAATATAAAAAAACATTATATAGAGGATCAATAGTTTAGGAGTTATTGCAATATATTCAAAACTGTCACTACTATCCACCTTTCCCCTATATCGACTAAATAAGTTATATGAAATTTTATTAATTAAATAACAACGAATGTAAATTATTTTTATAATGAAAATATAAAAATTTGAATAAATTCCAACACATTAAATATAATTTCATAATAAATTATAATTTAAATAAAAAAATTAATTAGTTTATATTATAATATATGAAAATAATAATAACCCATTTATTTCATGAAATATAGATAAAATACATAATATAAATACATAGTTGTTTGTACTTATTAACATAATGTAAATTTTAGTAACTTTATAATAATATCATGTTTATATCGATAAATTATTATCAATTTCGCGTATTTTGATAAATTAATCTGTTGTTTTTTATTCAAGTCCTTTTTCAAGAGATTCTGCTATGTGTATCTGAAATATTGTATAATTATCATTTTACATGTATATAAAAATAATATTTAGTGCATATATAACAAATAATTATCGTCATTTATAGGTAATATATACCTATACATATATTCAACTAATTGATTATTTTAAAATTTAAATTTGTTAAGTGTACGTTTTTATTATTTATCAATAATTATTTATATATTTAAAATGTAAATGAATATTTCCAATAATGTAAATGTCGTTAAATAGTAAATATAAATATATTATTTGTGTAATATAAACATTCTTCTATATAAAATATAATATATACATATATATATATATATATATATATATATATATATATATATATATATGTCATATTTATTACACACATACTTTTATAATCTTATATTTCGGAATATTGTTTATATAATTGTTAATGTTGATTCCACCATTTGTAAGGTTTAATAATTATTTAACATATTTTCAGAGTTTATAAATATTTATAGAAGTTATGTATTATATTTTATTTATATAGTTTATTTGAAATTGCTTTAAAATTGTGAGTAATTGTCTCAAGAAACTTTAGTTTCTATAAAAACCTGGGAATATATGTAAATATATACATATTTCATAATTTAATTTCAATTAATAATACATTCTTTGCGCATATTAATATATGGTAATATATTAAATATTTATTGTAGTTATATTATTTAATATATCAAGCTAATTATTGTAATGTAATTTTCTATTTTTTTTATTTAATCGTTTTAAATGTGAAGATATTTGAAATAAAAATAAATAATGTAATATAATAAATGTATGATGATATTAAATACTACTGAATATTATTTGTAAAATAATTATTATAAATAAATAACGATTATAATTATACTAATAATTCAACACGTAATAAACCAAATATTTATAATAATAGTATAAATTTTACATTAGTATAACCATTAATAATACTACCGTATAGTATTTACATTATCATGCTAAAACCTATCCCATGCTACTAATAATAGCTATAGGGTACCAAGTACCCGGTTACTACATCGTTACATATCACACCGACCGTAGTATTTTTTGAAGTGTCATCCGTCGACAATATAGGTGGCGCTTTCTTGCAGTCGAAACATTTCGTCATCAGCAGATGCTTCAGTGCTTTACGGAATGCGTCATACTTTAGCGAGTATACTATGGGGTTTACGCAGCAGTTCGTGAATACCATGAGTACCTGAATTTGATAATATATCGAGTTAAATATAATATATTTAAATAAACTCCCTTTCAATCTCATCTTAATAATAATAATATCGATATTGACACATACAACTCCGAATTATCTTCAATAATTCCTCTAGACCATGATACAACACAACTATATCATTTTCCTACCATATCCCATTTACTGATAAACAATATATATATATATATATATATATATATATATATATATTACTGATTCATAATAATGTAGACTGCCAATCTTCTATAATGAAAATACTCATCCTTGTATTAGAATAAAAGTGTTTAAAATACCCTAGTTCCTGAGCACTCTCTATATATATCCAGTGAATTAATAACTACCAAACAACCCCCAAATGAAATAAAAATAATTGTATGAAGTAACAAAATCATGTACTATAGATCCTATCCATATACAACGTATTAAATCATAAAGTAATCATAACCTCATAATTAAAAAAACCTTAATTAATCACTCATAGCTCAAACATTATAATCCACTTTTCAACTTATCATTCATTCCTAAGACTAATGAACGTATTGTTTAATCTAAATCTCTTACCTATCTATTAACAATATTACCTATACTTATTAAATCTTCTACTTTCCTTTTACACAAACTGAAATGACCTTTTCAATATTATCGTATTATTTATAACGTGGCCTGCATATTAATTTATATACTATATTGTTCGTATTAGGTCTTTCCTCCGCATTAATATATATTGGCCTTATTATATATCGCGTATTAGTTTTATCGCCTTGGGTCAACACAAATATATTTATCTTACCACCCCATAATATTATTAAAACAAATGTTTATTGACTAAATAAAATATAATTATTTTGTATGCGTCATATAAATGAAACGAAAATAACTGTATAAAAAACAAAACGAATAAACGAAAACATGTTATTAAAGTTAAAGATAAAGTTGAAGAGGCGGCATTTAATATTAATAAAGTGTTTAATACATAATATACACTGGTAAATCGGTCCATAATCTAGGTACCGCAATAGCAAAAGAAGTGTCCACATAATTTGACACTGATAAATTCAATAACAGCGAGGGCGATTATTAGGTATAATATTAATTATGTCGGCAAGGTATGATAGTGAATTCATATACATAGCTTAGTAATAATACTTTGTAATAATCTATGTTTTTATAGTAATCTTAATGTCAACCATCGCCGTGATCTCACGTGATAGCCACGATTGACCTACAAGGTCACTTCTATTAAGTTTAAATAATATGCGTAATGCTGGTTATAATTATAGGTTATAGCCTGGTCACTGTAGGGGAAAGTAACCGAATAAGGACAGTGCCCGAATACGGACACTCTCGGTATCTCAGAAACCATAAATCCTACAATAAAATGTTTAATGAATAAAATATTCATAATTATAAATATAGTTTAAAAAAGTATTTTTTATTTTTGAATTATACAAATTATTCCTAATATATCCAATAAACTGATTTTTTTATTACATTTTTAAATTTATGAAAAAAAATGTCAACTTAAACCTTCTCAAGATTATACAAATGTATCGATATAAAATATAACACTATATTATTATAAAATAAAGCATTCTATAAATTGTATTTTTAATTTCTATATTTGTTATCAAATATTCATTAAGTTATAAGCATATATATAGAGGTCATATAAATTCCTAATACGGACACTCTAAATGTCTTAATACGGACACCCTATAACCAATCAACGCGCAGCGTATGAACAATTCTGATTTGCATAATAATCGCCTGCGTTATAATAGTATTACCAACAATAAAGCTAATCCTAAAAAAAATATTATTTAGATACTTAAATTGTATTATTAATTAAAAAATAATAAAAAAAATAAATTATTAACTAATTAAATTAAAATATATTTTTTATAAAATTAATTATATATAACGTAATTGTAATTTGTCTGATTGATTCATCAATAATATATAGTTTATCTAGTGGTATATAGGGTGTCCGTATTATAACACAGGGTGTCCGTATTCGGACATGGATACCGAATACGGACACCCCCGTTATCTATAGAATTAAAAGATTAAATAAAATTTTAAAATCACAATAATGTCTAAAATCATATAATATTAATATATTGTAATTTTTGAATAAAAATAGTGAGTCATAAATAGTTTAGACCATTTATTATTAAAGTGTCCGTATTAGGTTACTTTTCCCTATATAACTGATTCTATGAAGTATAGATATACAGTAATCTATTCTAGAAAACAATTAAGAATGTATTAATGCTTTGGTAAGATGAAAAGAGAGTTAGGTGCAAGATTTTAAATATTATAGATATGGTAATTAGAGGTATGGATAATATCGTATATATGGGTAAAGAGAGAAATATTATAATTAAACGTAATTCTGAGAGTAGTGATATATGAAGAGAGTGTGTTAGAGGTTAGATGATTAGTACTGAATTATGATGTATGTGTAGTAGTTACAGATCTGACAAGGACAATATAATCCGCTTTTGAAAGGTTAGCAATAACGAGTTCATAGAGAACAATGGATGACAGTCATATAGATAACAATCAATTGATGAATATTTGGAAAAATCTATTTTAATGTAAGAATGTATATGAGGACAAGTATGATAACGTATACAGAAACTTGTGGTATACCTATGTCTTGGAGAAAGAAACACAGTTTTCGTTACTAACACATTACTACGAGATTATCGATGGGTTATTAAGGACCTGAACGATGAATGAACTTGATCATGTATACCGATCTTATATAATTTTGTAGTAAGGACGTCGTGATTATATGTATCAAATTCACTTGGTAAATCAAAATAATCAGATTACAATCATGAGTAGTATCGAGTATGAAGTTAATATAATTTAATACCCGATCTATCGCAGTATCTGTACTAAGATGAGATATAAGAATTCTTGTCTATCAATTATCACGTATCGCGGATATATCCTTACTTGGATACTATATCTTCATATATATATAGATATATATATATATATATATATATATATATATTATCCCACTCATCGCTATTATAAATAAATACCGATACATATCATAATTATGTATTAATACTCATACGCTGATTATATCCAATTATATAGTAAATATACTGATCAACAATCGTATATTTCCGATACACCATATATATGCATCATTAACATTAAAAACATCATTAACACATATCCCATAACTCCAATTCCCTTAAGTCCGAATATATGTCTACACCTGTACACAAATGATTTCCCTTTACCATAGCCACCATAAATCACATGTTACAATTATACTATTCAATAATCGTGTGTTCAATCACATGGTCAATATCTGCCTGATATATATATGGATTCACTCCGCACTCAGCCTAATCATTTCCATATCTGCTGTATAAAGCAGTGTAAACCTATTTTGTTTAGCAATATATTTCTATATATTGATCATCTGATTGCTCTGGCAGTATAAGACTCTAAACCCATAAACGTAACAAATATATAAGTATATATTATATGTAAGTACTATATTATATACAAGATATTTTCAAAATTATATATATATATATATATAAATATAATTTATATATATTAAATATATTTATATATAAATTACAATATTTGTGTATATAAATACTTACACTATATCACTAAAACAGTGTACAAATTATACTGGTAAAGTATATACTATTATATATATTAAATTTATATTATAATATTATTATAAAAAATAATATTTAGGTTTAGAAGTGAATTCGTTTAAATTAATAAACGTTTTTAGTCATGTGATAAATAACTAACAGATACGTGATATAGCATTCCTGAAAAATGTATCGTAAATCCGAAATTAAAGGCTAGGAATATGAACTGATTGACAGAGTGGCATATGATGCAGAACATTAAAACCAGCCCTAATGTTACATGTACATTTCGGTGAGCCTTTGCCTATAAAATACATTAAATTAACACATATATGTAATATAATGAGGTTGTATTTTAGTATTACTTTAACTACTGTTACAAAACAAATATAACTGAAATAAAATACAATTTGTAAATAAATATATTTATATTAAACATTGAAGTTAATATTGTAGTCAACTATATATATATATTATATAGTAGATGAATATGAACTGATTTAATACTATATTATATATATATATATATATATATATATATATATATATAACTTGTCTCGCTTTTCTTAATAGTCTTTTTTCATTAATTACAGTGTTACCGTCCTCCATATATTGTTCTGATTTGTGTCCAGATGACGACTGCATAATTATCTCGTTTTAAGTTATAGTTATTATATAAAAGATTGGGATAGTTAATGTAATACGATAATGTATTGTATTTAAATTAATAGATGTAATATTGTA
Source organism: Osedax fenrisi (assembly GCA_964019155.1). Lineage (NCBI taxonomy): Eukaryota > Metazoa > Annelida > Polychaeta > Sabellida > Siboglinidae > Osedax > Osedax fenrisi. The sequence continues at coordinate 84,352,695 of OZ025241.1, read as the reverse complement.
ATATTGGAAAGTGTATAGTATACCTACAATATATATATAGTTTCAAATAAATCTGTATTATAGTGAATACTTATAAACTAATACTGCTCTTATATTATCAGTTACAGTATATGACTAAATATCAATCGATTATTATACTGGCAATATTATCGAATTACAAAGAAATAACACTATTTATTTCTTTACTATATCAACTAAATTATACTAATCATATACTAACGGTGATGGTGAGTTTCCTTATGATGAATGCATAGCACCCCATGAAACATATAACAGGTAGAGCGTACTGCATAGTGAACGCTGCAACTCCGCTAAGCTTTCTCAAGAACTCGTTAGGGTATATCGACATCGATCTACAGGTTCCTTTTAACATAATACAATGATTAATTGTATGACTGCATAATAAATCATACTTATATTTATCATTTATGTTTTTTTTAAATATATATATACATATATATATATATATATATATATGATTATGAATATACTATTGAGTGGTCCAAGTAAATGTCAATATAAGACTCAAAATTATAGAATTATTCGTAGTATTGTTTACACTTTTATTAAATATAAGACAACAAATTATATACTAATTATGTTAAGGAGTTAAGCTTATTTTGAAAATTATTGAAAATTCAATGTAAAAAGATTGGGTTTTTTATATGTTTATAATTGTCAATAAGTTCAAAAGTCTTAAGATATTACAATTCTTTAAAATGCATATTATGGGAAGACTTCTCTGTATAGTTTGCTATAGCATAATGATATAAATATAGATGGACAGGTTATATTAGTTTACTTCCTATAGTATGCGATATTATCGATTGTTTTGTATTATCAATGGTTAAAATTCATGGATCAATTTGAATAGAAAACATTACTGTTATAGAAGTAATGTTACATCCCTATGATGAACTTATCAACGTAATATGTAAGTAAGTAACTAATACATGTATATATATATATATATATATATATATATATATATATATATATCATTATTTGTATTGTATATGTAAGTAAGTAACTAATATATATATATATATATATATATATATATCGTTATTTTTATTATTATTTTAGATTTATCCCAGTATTCAATACTCGTGTTTAACTAGTATTTATATCAAGTTTAAACTCGTGTTTAGCCTGCTAATTTGGTAACATTATTAACACCAGCTAGATCCAATTTAACTCGAGATTAATCTAAGATAAATCCAAGTTAAATCCAAGTTTAACTCTAGCTAAATCCCAGTTAAATCCAAGTTTAACTAGAGATTAATCCAAGTTAACTCGAGTTAAATCCAAGTTTAAAAATAATTCAAATTTATATTTATATTATATCTATATATTATTTATACCTATTAATATATTATACCTGTTAATTTATATTATATTGTTATCTATATTATGGCTAGATAAGTAATTTACATATTAGTAATTTTATATCAGTTTTAATTTGGAGAAACTATAGATCTATAATATTATAATTATATGTTACATCATGTATGATATGTTACCTATATCCACTATATATATATAGTGTATGATCCCTAAATACTTATATGATTTTAATTATTTTATAAGTATTTATAAATATATGGTATTTTATATATATATATATATATATATATATATATATATATATATTATAGTTATACCAAAGATATTGTGAAGTAAAGATATTGCACTCCCTATCTATCTCTAGTACCTCAAAGTGTAAATTTAAAATGAAAAAACAACATTAACACTAGATGGCGAAATAGTATATGAAATGTTAAATCATGTAATATTTTTATTTAAATTTCTTGTTTTCTAATTATATACATACATTTAAAATCATTACAATATAATACAAATTATAATACAATACATGTAGTTTTTTTTAATATTATAATTTATAAATAATATATATTTATTTTTTACATTAAATTACATAATTACTAATTAGTTTAAGTTCTTGTTTTTTTTAATATTATGATTTATAACAATATATTTATCATTTATTTTATTTGTTTATATTAAATATAACTAATGAGTGTATTCTATTGTTATATAATCATTTTAAAATCATGTCAATACATATTATAATACAATATACATGTATATTGTATATAATTTATTATTTACAATTACAATAAATATAGAAAATTCTTATAATCAGACTAATACCGCTAGATGGCCATATCGAATTATTAGGTTACACAAATATACACAAGTGCAATATCTTTCCTTTGGAAAATCTTTGGTTATACACTGTTATATATATATAGGTTAAATAAATTGTTTTTAAAAAAAAAACATTTTTTAATATGATAAATTTATCAAAAAATATTCAAACTAATATTCCACTAAATAACTTGGATTAAACTGTGATATAATGATCCAAGTTTCAACTAGTTAAATATGGATCAGCTAAATCCAAGTTGATCTCAGTTTAAAAAATAACTTGGATTAAACTGTGATATAATGATCAAAGTTTCAACTAGTTAAATATTGATCAGCTAAATCCAAGTTGATCTCTGTTTAAAACCATAAATTTGATTAAACTGGGATATAATGATCCAAGTTACAACTAGTTAAATATGGATCAGCTAAATCCAAGTTGTACTCAGTTTAAAAAAAAACTTGGATTAAACTGTGATATAATGATCCAAGTTTCAACTAGTTAAATATGGATCAGCTAGATCCAAGTTTATCTCAGTTTAAAACAATAACTTGGATTAAACTGGGATATGATGATCCAAGTTTCAACTAGTTAAATATGGATCAGATAAATCCAAGTGTACACCACCTAGATTCAAGTTTGGACCATATTCCCCCAGTTTCCCAGTTAGATCCAAGTTAAACACGAGTATTGAATACTGGGATGGAGTCTATCTATCTAATCCGGTAGCTTATATATCGTTGTTCACGCATAAAAGAATTGCGTTAATATATTAGTATATCGTTAATGCAAATAGTATTTTGATACTCAGTAGAAGGCTAACGTTGACTTATGAACTTGCTAGATAACGTTGTTGATAAATGTAAATGGTTGATGTTGTATTCATAAGTATCATATTCCCCCAATAACGAACTTGCGAAAATAAGTAAGTAATATATATATATATATATATATATATATATATATATATATATTACTATCAATAGTAAATATCTTAATAAATGAGCTATCGGATAATTCTCTAGACCGATACTTTATGCTCGAGATTAGTAACCTCGATGTAAAATCATCTCTACACAAAAATACACATGTTAAGCAACACTTCGCTCTAAACAGATGTTGATTGATGAACTGCTCATTTAATTATGCTAAGTGGTATTCCATCATTTATTGGAATACACGGGTGAATATATATATACATATATATATATATATATATATATATATATATATATATATATAATATAGATTATTACATATATTAAAAATATCCTCAAATGATTTCTAATTTGTATTCAAATATTATAAATATATTATATTACTATACAAATAGTATGTATTACTATAGTAATCCTCCTGTCATATATATAATTATCTATATATATATATATATAATTAAACCTCCATGTATATTAAATCGATAAATATAATTATATAGTAGAACATCAATTGTCAATGAAATTTATAATAGTATTGGAGATATATATATATATAACGTGTTGATAAATATGTTGATACATTGTTGATAGTATATTGAATATAGATTATATGTATTATAATATATAATTATATAAACAAAATAAAATATTAAATGTATAAATAATGTGTACTATATTCACTATATATATACATGTTTAATTAATTAGTTATTTATTTTTTTTATATTTTGAAATATTAAATGATTTATAAAATAATATAAAAATAGAACATATCTCAGAAAATAGTAAAGTTGGTGCTCTACAAAATGTCCACATAATTATTTATTATTTTGAAAACATAATCAGGTAATATTACATATTATAATTAATTAATAATTACATTGTAATCTGTAATTCTATATTAAAAAAAATGTCTACTATTTTATTATATTTTTTACTGACTCGTTATGATTTGACTATATATAAATATATATATATATATATATATATATGATATATAATTTTGATTAAGTATATACTAAATAACTATAGTATATTAATTTGAACACAAAACATATAATAATATTAAATGGAAGTGTTTTGTATATTACTATTGTATTATAATTTATCAGTTGTACTAACCATCAATGACCCCAGTAGGCCATGCTGTCAATAAGAGGTTAAATACTATTATAATGATCCACATTAGCAAAAAACAAAGTAATGTCCATTTTCGATTTGCACTAAATATAAAAATATGTATAATTTATTATATACATAATTTAAAAAAATATAATGTATGTATATACATTTATAAATATATGTAGAGACTATATATTAATTAATACTTATATATATATTATA
>OZ025241.1:84295743-84345743 GCA_964019155.1 Osedax fenrisi | reverse complement strand
AGATGCGATAAGGTCAATGAAACTCTGATGGACGATAAGAAAATCCACTCTTCTTCTACGTAATTCTCTAGTATTCAATATAACCGTTATGACTAGTAGGTTTCCTATGATACCTAAAGGACTGGAGTAATATTTTAAATATATTATAATATGTCATTTATTTTATTGTACTATATACTATTTTTATATGCTATTGGTTTATATATATATATATATATATATATATATATATATATATATATATATATATATATATATATAGGGTAGATATTATTATATAAAGCATACTTCAAATTATATATTTGAAGTATTCTTTATATAATAATATCTAACCTATATAATTTGAAGTATGCATTATAGAATAATATCTATATATATATATATATATATGATATGGTATGGTATGGTATCAGATTCTGGTAAACCCCAGGGAAGATAAAGAAGCCAAGGTAGTTTTTTTAGTTATCAACCAATTTTAATTTTATATAGTTCATAAATACAATAATAGATTTAACTTCCTGTTTACAATAATAAAATAATAAAATTTGAACTGTTTAAAAAAAAATCATCATATTACCGTTAAAGATTATACCATTTCAATTATTTAAAACAATTAACCAACAAAGGATAAATAAATTAAATAAAGTATATTGATAATTAAATGTATGTTCTAAAATAAAAATAAAACTAAAAGAATAAAACTAATAGAATAAGAAACTAACCAGATTAAGAACTAAAAAGATTGGAAATTAAAAGCAATGTACATTAGAATATGTTATTGTGTACAATTTATAATAAATATGTTTTTCTAATATATAAAAACTAAAAGAATTATGAAAATAAATGACCAATAATACTGAAGAAATGTAAATAAAAAAGTCATATAAATCCTATAATGGATATATACTAGACCATTAATACTGAAAAAATATAGATAACAAATATTGAAATATACTAGTTTAAGATGAGATAGTTTTTCAATTTATTTATAAACTTATCGAGCAGTTTAATTTCCTTCGGCTCATCATTAAGTTCATTCCATATAGTAGGTCCTTTGATGTATAGTGTATATAAGCATTTATTTGTTGAGGTAAAATGAATGTAGAGTTCATGTTTTGTTCGTGTATTATATGGTATGATTTTCTTATTGAATAAACTAGAGTTTGGACTAACTCTGGTATATATTATGCATACAATTACATGTTTGATATTTAATTAAGTCAAGTAAATTAATATATTTGCTTGTATAAAAAGAGTATCCGTGTTTGTAAGTTTTCGTTTTTCATATAACTTAAGTTTGACCTTGATTAATATCAATAAACGTTTATTTTATTTTGATAATCTAAATATATATGTGTATGTATTCATTTACAGTGCTAATACATACGTTAAATATTATTCTAATAATTTTTTTTTGAATTATATATACATCATTAATATTAGATTTATAGTTATTCCCCTTATAATGTTACAATAGTTTAGATGTGGTAAAATTAATGAATTATATAATAATATTAACATTTTAAAATCAAAGAGTTCTTTATATTTTTAAAAATCCATATTATTGTATATGATGATGATGATGATGATTATATTACGTTTATTAGCACTAAATTAGGGTCATGTAGACCCCTTCGCTCGTACGGGAAGAAAATAATAATAAAATAATAGTAATACGATAATAATTTAATAATAATATACCACGGACAACAATACTAAATAATATAAAGGACTATTATATACTACAGTCTGCATTGATATGGTGTAGTGTTATATACTACAGACTGCATTGATATAGTATAGTGTTATATAATAATAAGATAATAATAATACAATAACAATTTGATAATGATATAAATTTAATATAACAGGGACACAAATAATAAGTTGGATGATTTAATGATTATGGTTAGAGAGAAAAGAAGAAGTAAGATTTATAAATTTGTTGTGGGATCTAATAGAACGAATGGTAGGAGGGAGGGTATTCCATAGGGTTGGACCGGAATTTTTAAAAGCTCTAGAATTTAGGAAATTTAACTAGAGTTATGGGAGATAAGTAGAGGAGCATTTTGATAACGAAGAGAAGATAATATAGTACGTTTTTAATTAGATCAGAGATATAGCTAGGGGTGAAAGAATATATTGATTTATGGATTATAGATAGTATACGTAATTTACACCTGAGAGAGAAGGGTAGCCACATACGAGATGATTGATGAGATGTTGTAGTAGAGTGATCCAGTCGAGTTAAACAGTAAGTAGTACGTATTGAAGAACGGATAATCCGATTAAGTGGAGCAGTAGCTTTAGCAGGAAGTAAATTCAGTAGGGAAGAACAGTAGTCAATTCGGGAAAGTACAAGAGTATTAATTAGGGTTTTAGTAAGGTTTCTGGAAAGTGATATCCGTATTTTTTTAATTCTGAAGAGAAGAAAGTTGGAGGATTTTGTAATGGATGATATATGATTCTTAAATGATAATTTGTCACCAAATACTAATCCTAGGTTTTTGGAGCAATGAGAAGGAGAAATAATCATGTTATTTAGAGTAAAGTTTGGAAAGGAAGTTTCAGAAGTAGATATGTTGAGTACAGTAGTCTTAGAGGAATTAATTAGTAGTTTATTGGAGAGGAGCCATAATCTTATGGATTTAGCACACTCGATTAATTCAGAGTTAATGGTATTATGAGAATTTATAGGGAAAAAGGTAAACAGTTGAATATCATCAGCAAAAATATGGTAGTGAATATTTGGAAATTTCTTAATTAGATCAGCAATAGGGCTGATATAAATAGAAAAGAGGGATGGACCTAGAACAGATCATTGGGGAATGCCGTGGTTAAGAGGAGAAAGAGGCGAGTAAGATTATTGTCAATCATAATAGAGATATTTCTGTTAGTGAGATATGAAGTAAACCATTGTAATGCTAAGTCAGATATACCTATTAAAGTAAGTCGCGAGATTAATATGTTATGGTCCAGGGTATCAAAAGCAGATGAGAGATCAAGTAGGATTAGCTGGCAACACGTGTTGCTATTTAAGGTAGATAATATTGTGTCAGTAATACGGAGGAGAGCTGTTTCGGTTGAATGGTCATTACGAAAAGCGCTTTGAAACGGGTAGAAAAGATTATTTTTATTTACATGGGCGATGAGTTGTTTGGAAACAATTCTTTCTAATATTTTACTTAATAAGGGTAGGTGGGAGATCGGGCGATAATTGTTAAATGAGTTTGGGTGTAGGTTTTGTTTTTTTAGAATAGGGGATATTATGGCAGTCATAAGACAGGGTGAAACTTGGACAGAGTTTAGTGAGGTCGCAATAATATCCAAGAAAATAGGAGAAAATAAGGGTGAAAGTTTTTGATATAATGATAAAGGTAGGGGATCAGTGGGGGAGGTACAGTGAGATTTCATGAGTAGGTCATTTACTTGATACAGTGAAGGGATAGAATGTGCTTAATGAGTCAATATGATGGGTAATATATATGGTAGGATTGAGTATGGATTGAGTAGATGCGCAAATAATATTATTAATGCTTGCAATTTTATTTTTAAAGAATTTTTCAAAAAGAGAACACAGTTGAAAATTTGACGTGTTTGGTAAAATGTGGAGGATTTTTTCATCTGGAGGTGAGAGAATTTTATTTGCTATTTTAAATAATTTGCGAGAATTGGAGGAGATCAATGCTATCTTTTTGTTATAATAGATAGATTTTGAACGAGATATTGTAGATTTGTAATTTTTTCTAGCTAATGATAGAGCTAATTTAGTTTCAGTAGAAGGATTTTTAAGAAATTTCTTTTCAAATTTGCGAACACTCTTCTTGAAGATGAAAAGTTCGTGGGAGAACCAAGGAGAAAAAGGGCGGTCGGTAATTAATGTAGTTTTTGTAGGTGCATGTATATTGATAATATTTAGGAGAGTGGAGTTTAGGAGTACCTGCCAGAGGGAAGTTGAAGAAGAGATCTCAGTTTTGATATTGTTTACAAATCTTGGTAAATCGATAGACTTAAAATCTCTATATGTAATACATTTTCGTTTAATCTTTGAGAATTTTAGATTTATAGAGAATTTAATAATAAAATGATCAGTTAGTAGTTCAATTTTTTGGAAGGAGTTAGGGTTTATACATCTAACAAGAGGACTGGATAGGGGTGTAAATATCATATCAAGTGTATTACCACTAGAATGGGTAGGAAATGATATATGTTGGCACAAGGAAAGAGAATCAGTTAGGAGATTAAAGTCACCATGGGGATAGATGGGAGAATTATAGTGAAAGTTTAAGTCACCAAGAACTATTGGTAGATAGGATGAAGATAAAGCAAGTTTATGGATAAAATCATGATATTCATCAAAGAATAAAATGGTTTCAGGTTTTGGGGGACGATAGATAACGGTGAGATGTAGAGTTAAGTTAGGAAGCTTGAGGGTCAGCGAAAGACAATCACTATATGAAAAGGGGGGAATGAAATGGATGGAGATAGGTAAACATCATTACGTATCATAAATCCTACCCCACCACCACGGCCCGTTTGTCGTGGAGAGAGATAGAGTGTTTATCAAAAGTCCAAGATGGAGGCAAATATATCAGAGTCATCATTAGTAATCCAGGTCTCAGTCAATGCGATTATAATACATTTTTGTAATTTAAGATATGGGAACAGAAGGGATATATTTGATCTCATTGAGCGAATATTGATCAATGCTATATTAGATGATAGTCAGGCTTGAAAGGAAGAATTATTTATAAATGATTTCTTATAGTGATCAAAAGAATCAAACTATTTTGTTAGATCAGATTCAGGGATGAGAAAATGGGGATATGAAAGAGGATTTGTTTTATCCCTTAGTTCAAATGTTTGGGAACGATTATTAAAAAATACTTTATACAAAATGGGCGTGAGTTTTTGTTTTAGGGCATTATATAATACCTTACCAAGAAGTCTAGTAGAGTCAGGTAAATAATGACGAATAAATATATGCTTAAAATTACTATGTGGTGAGATTTTTAGAAGGGAGGAGAAACATATGTCACGAGCAGAAATATTAGTGAAACGTAAGATAGCAGTACTGGTAAGAAATGAGGCAGAAGTAATATAAGAATGGGGAAGTTTTATATAGTCAATTAATGATTCAATTAACTTATATTTAACTTCAGAAGGTATAAGGTGTTCAAGTACTAGTGTGAGGGAATTATCTATGGAGCGTATTGATGAAGATTTTGAGGAAGTTTAACTAGATAATATAGGGGTTGTTGTGTGATATGAGGAAAATTTTAAGTCCATTAGCTTTGGAATGTTTCTAGGAATATTAGCATTGGGCTGATGCTTGGGCTGGATATTAATAGTCGTAGTAGAAGTATATATATATCAGAAGTTAGATTTGGCGTTACCTTGGCACAAGTATTATGTATAGATTTGGCAGTTAAAGTAGAAGGTGAATATGGCATAGTAATGGGTGGAGTAGTTGTATGATTAGTCGAAGGAAACTTATTTAAGGCTAGGCATGAGGAACATGAGAAGGAGAAGTTAGGTGAATTAAATATAGCAATAGCATAAGCGGGAGGGGGGTTTTTAGAATGAAACCAGGATTTAGAAATAATAGCTGCGTGGTATAAACAATTATAATGTAATATAGATGGACATGTTTTACATTTGAGATAATATTCGCATGCGGGAAGGTTACAATGTGAACAATTTGAGGACATGGTATAATTGAGATTATGGGATTAAATTTATTGAATGAAATAAATAATAATAAATATAATAATAAATGTATAAAAACTGGTCGTAAATGGGATATTTTGGAAGAAGTTTGGTATTCAGTCCGATTTTCTATATGATGAGATGACTTGACAAGCATCTAATGACTTTAGTAGGCTCCTGATATGCTTGGTGGCAGCCGGGCAATGATGGTCCGATTGTCAGAGATGTAAGGCAGTATATCGTCCGAGATAGAATTGATGGATCTATATGTAAGTAAGTACAGCAGTAGACTATCTAGGTGTAATTTGGTAGCTAACCTCAAATGAAGGTTGGTAGATCTGACTACCAAAAGCAAATTCCCAAGGGAGATCCACGGGAGAATATCAGTTATAGATATTATTATAAACTAATAATTAATCAATTTTATAAGTAGTGTATAATTTGTTTTAATTGCTGCTATTTATATTTCTAGTTTAGCTTGTGATATATTATTACACCTAAAAATGTTGTGTATTTTACATAATTAATATTAATACCAGCTATATTTAGATGTAGAATATTAATATTCTAATTGGATGAGTTGAAAATCATATAATATGTTTTTTTATAATAATTGTTTTTCAAATTTATAGATAGTCTATTTGAATCAACCAGTTATTTATGTTTACAAGTTTATGATTTACATTTTCCTGAAGTATAACTATGTTGTTGTCTTCTAAAAATAAAGTAGTATTGCCAGCAAATATTGTTAATTTTAGAAGTTTAGAACTATTTATAATGTCATTTATATGTATTAAAAATAGTATTTATCCTAATACGGTTCCTTGAGGTACACCACAGTTTTAGAAATATTCATTTGATATTTAATCTTTAAATTGTAGAAATTTAGGTATTTTTATTAAATAATTCTCAAACCAAAGTAATGGTAAGCCACGTATACCATAGTGGTGATGTTTTTTAATTAATATTTCGTGATTCACAGTATCGAATGCTTTTTTTAAATTTATAAATATTGCTGTACATATTTTATTGGAATGTATACTTCTAGAAATCATAGTTTCTAAATTAACAATTGCATTGAGAGTTTTTGCATTTTTTCTAAATCCAAATTGGGAATCTGGTATGATGTTATATTTATCTAAAAAAAATGAATAGTCTATTATAAAATAATTTTTCAAGTATTTTTGAAAATATACAAGTCAATGAAATAGGCCTATCATTTACAAAAATATTTTATTTCCGGATTTATATAAGTGAATAATACGAGACGCTTTTAGAATAGTGGGTTTCACACCAGTTAAAAATATAGAGTTAAACATGTTTAAAAGTGTAGAAATAAAATATGGGGAAATTAACTTGATTAAAAACATTGATTATTTATTTATATCTAAAGATTTCTTAGGTTTAAAATTTTCAATTACTCTAATTAATTCGTTTTCTTTAATTGGTAATAATTTAAATTTGGTTGTTTTAAAAATTTATTAAAATAATATTTACTAGTGGGTGGTATTTCTACACCTAAAGTTTCTACAACTTTGCTAAAATAATTATTGAAATTATTTGCAATGTATGTATTATTATATATTTTATATTATCTTTTACAATAAAGTCTGGTTTACTTTTCAATATATTATTTATTACATTCCATTTGAATTACAGTTACATTATCATTACAGTTATGTAAAAGATTGTGATAATATTCTTTTTTATTTTTTTAATATTTAATTGGAATTCTTCTGGAATGTTTTCACAGTTTTATAATTTGATAGATTTTCAGGACTTTTATTTTTTATATATTTGATATATAATGTATGTTTTAATTGACTGTGTTTTTTAAGGTCATCGTTACATCAAGGGTTATCAGATATCTTATTTTTTTACAATTATAAGAAATACAATATTTGTTATATTTATCTTTAATTGTATTCATAAATATGATCCATGTTTCATTTACGATCTTTGCTTTTTCAAATAGTATATTACAATTTATTTGTTTTAATTTTTCCCTTAAACATATAATTGTATATGTATTTATCTTATTTCTAATTGAAATGTTATTCTTTTGATGTGATCTATTGTAAATGTTTTTTATTATAATGAATATAGGATAGTGATCCGATATGTCATTTAAAATTATTCCAGTTTTAATATTATTAAATGATCCATTATAAAATATATTATCAATTAGAGTTGATGGTTACTCTTGTTGGTTTATTGATTGTTTTAAAGCATCCAATTTCATTAATAGTATTTAAAAGTTATTTCCATATAGGTTATCACCTTTATGAATATATAAATTGAAATCACCACATATATTATATATAATTAATTTGTTATTATTAAATGTATTACAATTGTTTAAAATTATATTATTGAATTCAGAAATTGCTTCATTTATATACCTAGTTGCTCTATAAATATCATTAATAATAATATTTGTATTTTATTCTATACATACTTCTGGTGTCATACAATCTAAAATATTGTTATAAATGGATATTTTATTCGCAATTTTTATTTTAAAATTACATTTGACATACAATAAAACACCTCCTCCTCTATTATGTAAACTATTAGTAAAATAATGGTTATAATTGTTAATTTTATGAATAAATGGTAAATAATTTGTTAACCATGTTTCTGTTAAACAAATTATATCATAATCTGCTTATTCAATAAAGATATTCAAATTATAAACAACAAAATTAAACTTCTAATATATAGATTAAATAGTTTCAAGTTACATTTTTTATCTTTATGTTTTTTTTATATAAATGGTAATATATTTTCGTTAATATACTGAGTATCAACAACACATATTATTATATCATAATTATTATTATTTTTATTTAAATCAATGGTGATTTTCTATAATTAGAACCTATTTATAAATACAAATAAAATATGTATTAATATAAAATGATTTAATATAAAAATGATTAAGATAACAAAAATAAATAAAAATAAATAAATAAAACTCTACCAGAAAAAAACTAACAAATGGAATATAATTTTTGGAATAATAATTTATATTTTTATTTTATTTAGAATTGGTCTAGACATTCAATTTGTATTTTTGTTGTCATTTTCTTTATTTTTTATAAATGTAACTCCATTTACTGTCTAACAATTAAAAATCTTATTATCTTTCCTTAACTGTCTTGCTCTGTAATATATTTCAGAGTTTATTATTGTCAAATATTCGTTAATTTAAATGTTTGTATTTTTGATTTTTTTTGAGTTTTTTAATAAGTTGAATTTAGTTTCGTTAAAATAAAACTTCACAAATGTGTTATATTGTTTTTCATTTCTTGTAGGTAGTATATGAATTTCAACACTATCTAGATAATTGATTTGTGTGTCCAACTTATTTTTTTGCAAATTTAATGAATGTCTAACGTGGGTTTTCGGTTTCCAAAAAACCGAATTATCAGTTATAATTATATTAGACTTTTTGAGTATTGTTCTAGTTTATTTATTCTATTTTCTAGTAAAGTAATTGTAATGTTTTTAGAATTCACTGTATTGTCCAGTATTTCAATGTTGTTGGTTAGTATCGAAACTGTATTGTTTAGACTAGTAATTATATCTTTAATACTAGAAAATAAATGTACAACTTCAGATAGTTCTGTAATTGTCTTTTAAAGATGATCAATTTCTACTTTTTTCATACTAATATAGGAAGTATAACAATATAAATAATATATATATATATATATATATATATATATATATATATATATATATACTTCTACATATGATTTATATACCTATATATAAATTGGTGAATATAGATGTAGTCCTACACTTATCTATACTAAATTTGTATTACATATACATATATAAATATTTATATATATATACAAAAATGTAATTCTATTACACGAAAAGAATAATATAGACAAAGTAGGTATTGATATAGATATATTTATATAGATATCAAAATATAAGCATAAATAGATGTATTAAAATAGATATAATTATTAATTGTTAATAGATATAAAAGTTAAAATTTAAATTGTAAATAATATAAAAGTGAATGTAATTTCAATACAATGTCTTAATTTTAATTACTAATTTCTATTTTCTATTTCTATACATAAATATTACTAAATCAGTGAAATCACTGAAGCGTGAATGACAATTTGTTATTAATTTATAAGATATTACAAATTACAAATTAATTGAATTATATGAAAATATAAATAATATAAATCAAAATAATATTTTATTTATACAGATATAATATCTAATAAATAGTATATGTAAACATAATTAACAAATTACTTATATATTTATACAAGGAAATAAACACGACTAATAATAATAATAGTGTAAATATACTTCCTATAGGAAGTGTATACATATTTATAAAAATTACAAAAATATGAATTATACATTAGATATACATTTAATACTTGTTCAATATAATATATGTGATGATATATGAATACGATTATTATATGTAATTAATATTTAAAAGCAAACAATAAAGTTTATAGAACCATGTTATATGTATTATACATATATATATATATATATATATATATATATATATATATAGTGATACTCCTAGAAAAATATTGCATTTAGGTAAATGTGTATTGTATAAACATATGAATTTTCTCAAAATGGCTGTAAACCTAAGTTGACAATATGAACGATTTTAGGGTAAAGTCTCCTATTATCGAACCCTATTATACTGACACCATCTTGTATCTCAGTAACTATAAGATATATTAAAAAATTATATATATATATATATATATATACATAACATAATGATACATATTTATTTATTAATAAAATATGCAATCATACAATTGTTATTTTATAAAATGTAATATTCTGGTTTTACTTTTTAAATATTTGAATAATAACTTTTATAAATCATTGTAAATACATTATTAGTTAAAAGAACATTTAATTCATTACATAATATTGTATATCAATTAAATTTGTATAAAAATTATAAAAATAATTTAACTTGAATAACTATTAACCAATATATCTTAATTATAGAAAACCATATTATTTTCCTATTACCGACCCCATGTTATTTATAATATACAATCAATATAGATCATATTTTACTTTAAAATATTTCATAATTTGTTTGTGTATCATAGATATAGATTTAGGATACATGATTCCAGTTATTTATATACATACTGATTAATACATAAATATTAAATAATAATATACACTATTTAATATAATTACTATAAAGTTTAAATTTAATATTACTATTAAAACATAAATTCAATAATAAATACATTACTTGCATGTTATAATTAATTATATTTATATATATATACTATTTTCATTGGATATTATATTACTGTAATTATTTATATCACGATTATTTTAGGGTATCTTTAAATAGGAAAATGGGTCGGTATTAGGTACATGTATCCAATTACCGAGCCCTGTTTATTCTTGTAAATATAATTATATCAAAAATGTATAATAGATACATATTCATTGCCATAATACCCTAATTACAAAATTTTAAATAAATATATTTAATATAGAAACAGTTATTATATATAATCATTTAGGGGTCGGTAATAGGAGACTTCCACCTACTGTATATATATATATATATTGTAAACATTTATTATTAATTTAATCATTGTTTATATAACGGATATATATTCACATATATAACCTAATAATAAGGTACATTATTTTCATAATTCCACCTAGAGAATTGTGTATGTTTCCACTGATTAAATCTTCATCACCTAGACTAGTCCCGGATGCTGTGGAGTTGTCCATCTCTTTATACGTATTGCGTCTTTAAGTCTATAAAAGAATTAACTTGCTGATGTTGTTTTTACGAAATATAATGAGTTATAATACGTTATGTGTTGTGGTATTAAACATACAAACACAAGTACACATTACTCAACTCTCCTCTGACGGGTATAATACATCGTCATATAAATACAAAAATATCATTTTAGATACAAAAATAGTAAATGTTATATTTATATATGAAGTATTACATTAAATAATAGTAAAAAAAAAGTCATCAAACAGTATTGAATTCAGTAAAGATACTATTGTATAGGATGAAGATAAACTATTAAATATGTTTTTGAAAAATAAATAAAACCTATATGCGTAAATCATCAGAATTTGCTAAATAGATATTTGTAATGATTTGACTATACGTGTTATGATACATAACGTATGATGCACTATTAATGTTGGGAGCCGATCGTGTAGATATACCTGTACTGGAACGCCTTATCGTTTTGTTATATCCGTACAGAGGAAATGTAGTTTTGTATAATATACTTGGACTTTAGTTTCCAGAAGTAAGTTAAGGTGACACCTCATATTCAATGTATATTGTTTACCATGTGAAAATAATAAGATAAATGCACTATTCGTAAAGCTTACTCCTTACAGTTGTGGAATAGTTTAAAGTTTCTTTTTTCAAGATTTATGTCAAATGATTTTAATAAGAACTACGAATTGAGTCATGTAATATATTAGATAATATTAATTATAAAAGTAACTCATTGTAATCATTGAGAACTACATTATATATATATATATATATATATATATATATATATATATATATATATATATATATATATATATGTAACTTGCATATTAAGTTGGAATTGGAAAGGAATATAATATATATGAAATCGATAGAATGTAAATGAATTAGAAAAGTGGTCAAACGATAGATCTATGTAGATTTATATGATATTCGATAAGCAATATATGTAGAAATCATAAATATATGAGAAATAAGACCTAATATATAATAGGAATAACAATACATATATTTACCATTACTACTAATACAAGACATTCGAATTCCATTACCAATAGTATCATAATAACTAGATAGATAGGTTAAGAAGTATGAGTAGAACATATGTTCAATTATCACTATAATATATCAATATACTACAAGTATGTTAAGCAACTAATGTGTAAGCAACCTATATAAAATTGATATTATTAATACGTATTCAGATATTATTCGACCTATCGAATCATTTTTGGCTAATATTGTATCAATACGAGCATAATAAGTTATAGTATTATACCGTTTATATGCATGGGGATATTAATTGTCTGATACAGGTGATGATATTATATAGTGTTGAGAATTGATTAGAGAAAAGGTTGGCAGATTTAATATATATTTATATGAATATTATCAAAATTGTTTTATATGATTTTGAACCTTTACTTTACATTTTTAATCAAATAATACATACATCTAATATTGTTAATCAAATGAAAATTGCAATTATAATTCCTATATATATAAAAATGGAAAACATGAAGACATACATAACTATCTTCAAATAACTGTATTACTCCAATTATTTAAAATATTTGAAAACAATTTCAGTATAAAAATGTTATTATTTATTTATAGAAATAATATTTTAATTAACATCAATATGGTTTTATTGCAAAGTATTCAACAGTACACGTACATAATTATAACTTTATGATATCTGGTTTCCAAAAAAATAAAGGCTTCTATTTTCTTAGAATTAAAAAAAGTATTTAATACTATAAACCATGATATACTTTATAAAAAGTTAGAATATTATGGTTTCAATGACAATATTTAAGAGCTATTTAAGTAATAGAAGTCAGATCACAAAACTAGGTGAGAATAGTTCTTCAGAGTTTAATATAAATATAGGAGTTCCGCAAAGATCTATTTTAGGACTAATATTATGTATGTTATATATAAATGATATACATAATTGTTTAGACATATTTGATTATATAAATTTGACACTTTTTACTAATGATACATCTCTTAGCATTTGTAAAAATAATAATATATATTTAACTAATCAGTTATTATCGGACTTGACTAACTGACTAATTAGATATGTATTCATACATAATTGAAAATTATACAATAGTTACTCAGCGGCACATATACCTACATTTCATCATTGAATTGCGAGTGAATATAATTTAAATTATATAATTACATATCGATAATTTAAATCAATACATTTTTATATGATAATAATTCCTTAGAATACAATTACCAAAATCGATGCATATCAACATGAATGCAACTACATTATGAATTAAAAAGAGTAGATATTACTAGAATATATAATTAATTACGTGTTTATAAAAGTAAAATGTAGGCATGGATAACAAAATAACAAATTAGAATTATTCGACAGCGCGAACACCTTATAAAGTATGTATACATAAGTATTGTTACAGTATATAAGCAAAGTATCGATAACTAAATATGAGGACGGTGACGTTTATAATCAATTCACAGAACTACATACCAATTTCCGATTGGTTATATATTATCATGGATGTATAGTTTGCCTAGATTGGTATTCACGTGAGTTTTATTTAACAGACCTGATTTATGCGTACTATCATATTTAGAGTAGGAACCCAGTTTTTAATAAAATGTTATGTTTTAATTATATTACAGTATAAATATATAATATAAATGAATATAAATATGTTGATATAATCTAACCGCAATTCATAAGCATATAGTATATATGAGTATATAGAATAATAATAAATGAATATAACAAATAAATATTATTTATTTGAATATTTATTATTAAATGTATGTGTCATGTGATGGAAGACTATTTTAAGACACATAAATAAGTCTTCAGGCGTGTTGAAGAATGTCCATAGTGATCACTATCTCGAGATATATCAACACCGAATTAGGTCAAATACAAATCTATGCATATTACATATGTTCATATTTATCTGCTCATGTGCAAACATATATTACGGTTTTTGTAATGTAATTATATATATTTTATAAATTTTAATAATGTATTAATAAATATTATATTTATTGATTTATTAATATTATTCCGAATACGATCACTCTCGGTATCTCAGAAACAATAAATCCTACAAAAAATGTTTAATAAATAAAAGGTTCATAATTATATAAATAGTCTAAAAAAGTATTTTTTATTTGTTAATTATTCAAAATATTTCTGATATATCAAATAAACTGATTTTTTTATTACGTTTTTAAATTTAATAAAAAAAATGTTAACTTAAAACCTTCTCAAGTATATACAAAATATCGATATAAAATATAACACTATATTATTAAAATTAAATCATTCTAAAATAATAAATATAATTTCTATATTAGTTATCAAATATTCATTAAGTTATGAGCAATATCTAGAGGTCGTATAATTCCATAATAAGATGATGATGATGATTTATTTAAACACTAATTCAATTATAAAATTCTTATTGTGTGACAATAATATATAAAAAACAATAAATAAATGTAATAATAAGTACATATAAGTGTACAACGTGTCGAAAACGAATATATTTCAAGTTAAAATATCATTTACAAAGAAGTACTTCTTTAGTTTATATTAGAATGTTGCTATTGAGTTATTGATGGTTTTGAGGGATTGAGGGAGTTGATTCCAAAGGTGGCTGGCGCAAACAGAGTACAGAGGACACTCTAGATGTCTTAATACTGACACCATATAGCCAATCAGCGCGCAGCGTATGAACTATTCTGAGTTTCATAAAAATCGCGTGCGTTATAATATTAATACTACCAATAAAACTAAATCTAATTTTTTTTATTATTTATATACTTAAATTGTATTATTATTTTATAAATAATAAAAATAAATTAATTATTAACTAATTAAATTAGAATAAATTGTTCCTAACATTAATCATAAATGATGTAATTGTAATTTGTCTGATTGATTCATCAATAATATATAGTTTACCTAGTGGTATATAGGGTGTCCGTATTATTACATAGGGTGTCCGTATTCGGACATGGGTACCTAATACGGACACCCCAGTTATCTATAGAATTAAAAGATTAAATACAATTTTAAAATCACAATAATATCAATAATTATATAATATTAATATATTGTAATTTTTAAATACAAATAATGATTCATAAGGGTTAATAACAGTACTTTCCCCTGTGACCATATGACCATATGACCAATGAAAATACTTCATTCAAAAGTAGTATTTTAGAAATAATATCACTGAATTTTAATGTGTATGTATATGAATACGTTAGATTAGATTGTATGGTGGATATAACCTGTATGAGTGAGTACACGAATATAACGTACGTTATTAATATATACATTATAAGTATCTAATTATCAATTATATGATTATTACATATTATTCATGAGTATTCACTTATATATATATATAAATATACACATCAGTGATTCAAATGAAACCGACTTTTGTGGATTCGAAACATTCTAAACTTTCTTTATGTTGGTTTCCAAACAAATGAAACCGGATAAAGTTAGTTTCGAAACAATTGAAACCGGGTAAAGTTGGTTTGGAAACAAATGAACTCGGATAAAGTTGGTTTAGAAACAAATGAAACCGGATAAAGTTGGTTTCAAAACAAATGAAACCGGATAAAGTTGGTTTCGAAACAAATGAAATCGGATAAAGTTGGTTTCGAAACAAATGAAACCGGATAAAGTTAGTTTCGAAACATAAAATATGTTAGTTATAAAATCAATATTACAATAATATGATATACAAATAATAGGTAATAGTATGATATTATGGAACTTAACAGAACGTTGTGCTGGAAGGTGACAACTATACGATGGAACTTGACAATACGGTGTTTTAGTATAGTTTGCAATACATATCTATTCATTAATAAATAATATCAATAATTTCATAATATAATAATTATTAAATAATATTAAAAATAAATTATATATTAATAATTAAAAATGTATTATATATTATTGATTATATTATTTAATTAATGATTACAAAATAAACAACTATTATATACTTTTTTAAATTATAAATATTATACTATTTAAAAATAATTATAAATAAAGAGTTTATAAATATTAAATCTAAAGTATGAAATAATATTTTAAATTTAATTATTAATTAATAATTTAAAATATGTTATATATTTTATAATGTAATTAATTATCATATGATTAAATTGTATATTATAATTATTTATAAATTAATGTTAATTACACTATACTCAACTTGACTAAACACTTGATACTACAAATAAAGAGTTTTAAAGTAATAATACATATTGAAAGTAACAAATTATATTTATTAAAATTATTGATATATTTATTTAATAATATACTATCGATATTTAACGATTAATTAATATAATATACTGTTTTATAATTTACTTTACTATTGTATCAAATGATATATTGATATACGTTGTATTATATATTAATTATACAATCGGGGATTATATAAATAAAAATATAATATTAAAATAATTGTTAGATAAAATTAAAATCTATACAATTCTTATTCTTTTATATCACTTGGAAATCTAAATTAATGTTATTCCTTATTTAATTTCGAGTGATTATAACAATTACTTGCGGCACATAAATAACTTTTTATATTATATTAAGAATAATGCATTGAATAATATTTGTAATTACCATTATCTGGGTTTTTATTCATGTGATAATCAATTACAATCGAATCATCTAAATTATTCATATTTAAAAAATTATATTTGATTAATTTAAATTTAAAATTTAAAATAAATCCTATTAATAATATAATGTATTGCAACACATTGTATTAAATAATTGTAATCATTTAAAAAGGCTCGATATAGTTTTAGTACGACTCGACTAGAATCGGACTCTGACTCGAATCGAATCGAAAAATATGACTCATTTGAATAACTAATACACACGTGTGTTATTATATATATATATGTATGCATTCGCTTGTATTCGTATTAGTTAATATATAAGAGTTATATTAACTAAGATGTTACAAATAAGAGTTATATTAATGTGTAAGTATGTATGTTAATTAATGAAGTCATATTCATGCGTACGTAGGTATGCTATACTACGCATAGTCATATGTATTGAAAGTATTGCACACCTGGGTGTGGATTTTAATTGTTTATATGTATATATCCATATTAACATTATATATATATATATATATATATATATATATATATATATATATATATATATATATATATATATATGCATACGATCATGTATGTGAATTTTAAATTATGTATGTAAGCATATATACACATATACATGTGCATACATTATAAAGTGAATGTATACCCATTGGGCAATAATATATCCCACCATAACGAATTATAAACTTATATGTTATTTGTTATTATAAAAAAGTTGGGAATACGGATAGAAAGACAAGATACCAAGTTATCATGCAATTTATCATCTAACTGTCGTGTTCATTTGACCAACTTTACTTTTACAAATATCATACCCTAAGTTTACAATACAGACTAATATAGGCTTTTAAATAATGCAAAACAATAGGTGTTACATAATAATTATAGTTCTTTATGATATAAAAATTGTGATAATATGTCATAAGAATGTCCATATTATACTCCATATTATATATATATATATATATATATATATAATATGGAGTATAATATGGACATTCTTTTTTAAATTCCTAAACGTATGTTAATATTTATTTACAAATTGTAATTCACTCAGTTAATCGTGATACTACTTACTTCAACTTTAAGTCCCGTGACTCGGAAATCGTAGGGGGAATCAATTCAGTCCTTTCTGCCTTAACAACACACTTTCTCCAGCCATCGCGAGTGTGAAATTTGTGTAATAGTTGGTTCGCGTCCATCTTAGTATAATCAGATATATTGTTGAACCATTGACGCTTCGGACAACCATGCTTTCGCGAACCGTCAACAATCCCTTGCATTATCGTTTTTCTGAGACCGTCATGTCTGGATATATGCCCATATCATTTTATTTTGCGTTGTTTGATCATGTGTAACAGTGGATCATATTTGCCGATTATTGCTATCATCTTCTCTTTTACATACACATTCATATTTTTGTGATATTTTATGCCCAGCAGATTTCTGTGTGATTTGTTTTCAAATGCTTGCAGTTTCTTCTGCATTGCTGTGCTAACGATCCAGGCCTCACATCCAAACGTTAATATAGAAAGGAAGAGTGCACGGTATAAATTGTATTTTAGCTTAAAATGTATGTGTATGCTGTTCCATATAACATATAGTCGTATCATGGCTGAAGTCGCAAGAGCTATTCGTATTCTGATGTCAGTTTCACATGTACCATCCTTTGACATAATTGCTCCTAAGTAGCAGAATGAGTTGACTTCTTCCAGTTTATTATCATTTAGTGTGTTATTATCATGAAGAGAGGAGTCATTACTATTAACCATTATTCTGCTTTTTTCTGAACTGATTTCCATGCCAAATCTGCTAGATCATATATACAGTTGATTGGTCATATCTTGAAGCTCTTTATTGGTGGCCGCTATTAAATCAATATCATCTGCAAATTTCAGTTTCCATACTGATCTACCACCTATTGATATCGATGGCGTTAGATTATCTTGTACTTCAGACATAATTTCCTCGATGTATATATTGAAGAGTAAAGGTGATAGTATACATACTTGACGTACTCCAACTGTTGATTTGAACGAATTTCCTATGTTGTTACAATCAGGACTGAACTGGAATTGTTATTGTATAAAGCTTTAATCATTGTAATTAATCCATTATCGATACCACACTTTAGAAGTGTTGATCACAGTCCTTCATGATAGACTCTGTTAAACGCTTTCCTGAAATCAATGAAGTTATGGAATAGGTTCTTCTGGGAATCAAGATGCTTTTCTATAAGGATTCTGACATTTGTTATCTGTTCGACCGTAATTATGCCTTTCCGAAATACTGCTTGTTCCTCAGATATAATTTGTTCACCTTGCGGTGTTAGTCTTTTAAGAATTATTTTTTAGTAATAATAATAATAATATAAAAATATTTATTTATTGAATCGCACATATAATAATATCGGATACAAATGGACCCCTCAAGAAGTCATAGACTTGTACATGTTATAAATAACTGTGAGGAGCCCCGGACAATACAAAACAAATAGTAACATTTTTTTTCTTGTGTTTTGATTAATCTTTTTATTAAATTCTTGATAAACACAAGAGAAAAACAAGAACTATCTGGAGTCGAACCCGGGACCTCTGGCTTACTAGCTTTTGGTTGTTCCACTGAGCCATCGACCCCAGACTTATACCCACAATATCTTGCTTGAATGACATATTAAGGGTTCTATAGTTTGAACATTTGTTCGGGTCACCTTTTTTGGGGATGGGTATTACCAATGACTGGGTCCATTGGGTGATACTAACGTATGTGATATATGTTTCATTACATAAATGATAACATGGTAACCTACTACATCATTTTTAAATGTAATCCGACTCTCAAAATTGTTAGATAATATTGTAACCTTTATATTTTTTTTATAGTTTTTGTATATAATAAGTGTATATATAATGATTTATGGAGTATTTCATTATAGCATAATAATAAATATACTTTTAGTATATTTCTATAAATTATGCCTTAATATTTCTCGCTATTCAAGTTATTAATATATAACTCAGAAGATGTAGCGAACTACTGGGTAGAAAAAAAAGCAAGGCTTATCAAGTTCTACCCTGTTAATTATTCGAGAATGGAAAATAATTATACAAATATATATGATAAAAAATAATTTATGATTTTAATAATGATAAATTTTACAAAACTAAAAAAAATAACTAAAAGGATGCAATCTTATTTGATAAAATTATATAAATAAATAATGAGTTATTCAATAAAACAACGATATTGTCATATCAATATATTATTTCCATAAAATATATATGAATATACATATACATATATATA
The DNA here is from genome assembly GCA_964019155.1 of Osedax fenrisi. Taxonomy (NCBI): domain Eukaryota; kingdom Metazoa; phylum Annelida; class Polychaeta; order Sabellida; family Siboglinidae; genus Osedax; species Osedax fenrisi. Next base: position 84,325,234 of record OZ025241.1, on the reverse strand, counting down.
CACATATACACACAGTATACGTATATACACCAGTGATATATTATATAACACGATATTTAATTTAATATTATGATCAAGTACATATATATATATATATATATATATATATATATATATATCAAGATATTAAATATAGAAAATATACATTGTAAATATTACCATATATAGAACATTTTAAATAAATATTAGATCATATAAATTAGTTATATATATAATTTATATATATATGTACTTGATCATAATATTAAATTAAATATCGTGTTATATAATATATCACTGGTGTATATCGGTATACTGAAGGTCGTATAACTTAAGTTTGACCTTGATTAATATCAACAAACGTTTGTTTTATTCTGATAATCTAAATATATATATATATATATATATATATATATATATATATGTATGTATTTATTTACAGTGCTAATACATGTTACACGTTACTATCATCCATTATATTAATTCAGCGATATCGATTGAATTCTTAGAATATATTTCAGTTAATAATAATAATCATATACAATACTTACCATAATTAATTCTATAGTGTGTATTATTCCAATTATTTATTTTTATTATATATATATTTATTTATTGATCACTCGTCGTAATATAATTATATAATACGCATTTATATAATATACACATTCTACAATAGCGTTGGCTTATTGTTGATTATATTATTGTGTTTAATAATTCGTCATCGTCGTCGTCATCATACAATAGTATACTGTGTGTGTGAGTATGTGTGCGTGTGTGTGTGTGGGTATATGTGTGTATATTGTGTGTGTGTGTGCGTAATGTGTTGATTGCGTGTTATATAAATACATTCCTCTTTTTAATAAAAATGTATTGATTACTCTATTTACTAATAACTAAGTTAATATTGCCAATGATAATTATAACATACTTACGTAATAACTTACATAATCATTTAGACAGTTACGTAATATATGTACAGTTTAACTGTTACGTAATTAGCGTACATTCTAGAATGTCCAACATTCGCGGATAATTATTATCTATATCGAGTGTACTTTACCAATGAATGTGCAACGTTTAATCATGTTCAGCTGCATGTGATAATATTACATGTAATACTACTACTAATGATATAGCAAAATATATTACGCAATTAGATGTTGCGGCTTAAGTCAAGATAAGTCTATAATAGTATTACATATATGTATATTTATTTATATGTGACCACTAATCTATTTCTAAAGTAGGTATAGTACTTACACCGTATCTTTATTTACTCGCTTCAAAGAATAATATTATTGAAAATATATTATCCATATGAATATAATATGGCATAAATATTAACGCTATATATAATATTTAAATAATGATTATTTATATCAAAATAATGTGTTTTAATGAACAATCGAAACAAAATATAAAAAATAACTATGATGTTATAGTATGATCTTAAATATAAATTCTAGAAAATTAGAATTTTAAATTTAAAAAAATGTTATTTAATTTTTATTTAAAAAAATATAATTTTAATAATATTTAATTCTTCGGCTCCTTTGAATTCCATTTATGTTATTGAAAACGAACATTTATATATCTATAGAATAATAACAATAATTATATGTATGGTGGTGTTTAAATGGACAACATACTTACATCGAGATTATATGCACTGCAACACACTTGTCGAATAAATAGTCTGATCGGGAAACGGGAAATTATATTTATAGAAAATATTTTTAAATTATGATTAGAGCAAACACAATTAGAGAAGTAAATTTGACCCATATATAAATCATTTATATCTACATTGTATAGTTATAATTAATTATTTAATAATTTATTAAATTAATTGTATATACATACTACAATTGTTATTGGTCCAGTTAAATATATACTTATTTAATTATTTAAATATTTAATAATATATATATATATATATATATATTATATAATTTGTATATTATATATATATATATATATATATATATATATATTTCAATATATATATAACTTAATGTTACGGATCATAATCAGATGGAGATAATATTAAGGGTATATCGAAGCATTATGTTCACATTAAATTGGTAGTATCAATGCATATATATTAGATATATATCTTACATTTATATATGTTATATACTTACTTATATAAGTGTAAATAGTTGTATAAATATATATATATGTATATATATATATATATATATATATATATATATATATGTTGTTATCATTAATAGTGTTATATTTATTTATTTAAAAATGGTTTGTTAACTTTTAAATCACGTGGTGGTTATGGGCATATGAGAGGGAAACAAAAATAAAATAAATAGTGTAACATAAAAATGAAGGAAAATAGTAGGTCACAATGTTAATAGGTGCGTGGATAGTTTACGTTTAAATAGTGACAGAGATTTCAAATACCTAATTTCATATGGTAAAGCATTGCAGTATGTTGGATCAATCATAGAAAAAGCAGATTCAGAGTGAGCAGAGAGAGAGTCGATCGTTGCACAATAATCATCGTGTGACATTTCCTGATAGATCGATTAAGGGTCTGAATATTGATCATGTCTGCTAGGTATTCAGAATATCTAAGATAGATCACCTTGCGGGTGATGCATAGTATACTATAGTCTTACCTGCAGAGATACATAAACTTAAGCCAGCCGAGTAATCGAATTAGAACCGATATTGATACTATTCACTGTTAAAAATTATGTTCATGCGAATTCAATTTATAAAGGGTACAGATAGTTAAAATATCACAATCAACAATCTACCATGTACCCTAAATATGGTACATGACTGTTAAATGTAATAGGGTACACTCTTTATATTTATTAGAGTACAGCTATGTTAAATATTAGGGTACGTGATTATTATATTTACATATAATGCAATTCATTAATAGTACATATCATACAATTGCATTAGGGTACACGGTATTATATATTTAGGGCACAACCAGCTAAAATTCTTTAGGGTACAGTTTGTTCATTTTTAGGGTACTGATCGTATTTATTCAAATTGTACCCTAATTAGGGTACGGCTATGGGGACACTACTTACACCCTAAAAAGTCACTAGATGTACCCTAATTTTTAACTATGTTGAAGAGAACTTCAGTTTATAAAGGGTGCTTATAGCACGTAATTGTATCATCTCAAGTGTAACCATAAACTTTAGTGGTAGATTACATAAAATTGAGCAGCAGTATATAAGTCTACTGAAGACTAGCGAATGTATTAGACGTTAGTCATTGAAAAATTCAATTTATTGCGTGATTTTATAATGTATATAACACATTTTATAACACATATATATATATATATATATATATATATATATATATATATATATAGGTATATATCTATATATATATATATATCTATATATACCTATATATATCTACAATGTAGGAAATATGCTATAACGAGTATTTATAATGATAATTCGGCAATAAGGACACCATTTCGAAGGAATATTTTAAATGTCATTCAATTATAACGATTTTATAACATATTTTAGAATAAGTAATCATATAATTATTAAATTTATAATATGATATATATATATATATATATATATATATATATATATAATAATAACTGCGTATTAATTAACATATATAGAACAAATCCACATTTCACACTATATTGTACTGAATCAGCATTTAAATATGCAGCATATCCACATAATATCATAAACTGTTGTTGTTATATCGAAAATAAAATACCAACTGACCAGTGATATTATCTTTACAGGTATTCAAGATTCATAACAATAATGTAATACTTGTCTCATAACTATTCGCCATACACTATCCTACTCCATACACATATATATTCTATTATACTCTTATGTCAATACTAACGTTATCGATATGTTCATAATAGTAATTTGTTTGTTAAACTCTACATTATTACCTCTCGGTACATTTACATACGCTAGGCACTAAGTATTATACATCTATTAATAGCAATTTATGGAATTGTTTACTATTATTTACTACGCAATTTAATTATGCGGATATAATGAAACGAGTTCTAATCACGCAATATGGGTAGGATATCGACTTTCATGCAGTGTTATGATTCCGTTGGGATCGAGTATTTAGGTTAAATACGTTATTACTCATGGCTATTATTTTAAATATAGAGACTAGGTTCTCGATTTCACCGTCGCTTTTATGTTTGATAAACGTATCTTATTTGTACATATAATGTATATTAGTATCACTGGACAATGTCAATACATACATTAATATTATCATCATAAAGTAATATGTATTTACATATTTAATACACAACTATATATATATATATATATATATATATATATATATATATATATATATATATATATATATAGTATATACAGATGATAGTATATACAGGAATATCTCTCATGAAATAGTATATAACAAACTTATATAACATAATCACGTTACGTCTATATATATATAGATATATACGTATATATATATATATATATATATACGATAGGGGTAATTGTCTCGATAAGCAACACCTCTTCTATAATTACCATGCCATTGCTAAAATCTGATAATAATAATAATATCACGTGATATTAACAACGTTGTTATATGGTCCATATTAGCAACAGTCAGAGGTCGGACCTAAAGTAACTTCAGCTATTAATAGTGTAGTTCCCACTAATACATTCGTAGCAGTAGAATCCAGTCATATATGAAACTCTATGAATGACTATGACTGTATATTAACTCTACTTGCTACACGCGAAATGCGATATGACTTAATATGAGTTAATTTTAAATTAAAAAAATAGTTTCAATAATTATATAAATAATGTGTAAATAAAATCCTAGAATAATTTTTTTAAATAATGTAATGATACAATTCATATAAACTATATATTACAGTCGTTCTAAAAATATAATGTATGTATCTATTTATTTCTATGGGAAATACACACTTATGTAATGTAATGCTAATTTCCTTATATTTACCCATGTATATTTTTACCACCTTTTATTCTGACACCAGATTTGTGGGTAATAAACATACAAATATAATAATTTAAAATGTATTATGATATACATATATATATATATAACCGCCTTTGAAGTTTAATAATATCCATAATGGAAACATTATGTTTCATCACTCTTAGTGCGAGTCATTCAAGTTCAATTTATTTTCATAATTCATAATGTATACCCTTTGTATACGTTTTTTTTAAATGGGTATGATTTTGTAATAATGCACAAGAACAACAAAACTAAATTTGGTACTTAATTTAATCACCATATCTATTAAATACACCATGAAGCAACTGAATAACAATAGTATCATCACCCCATAATGCGCATGTGCGATTCATGTTAAGAATAACATTTATATGGCTTGTTTATATCGACATGTACATCTAGTATATTGAATAGTATCTATTGTAGTTTATCGACGAATTGCAGCAGTTGTTGTATACAATGTAGTCATTATAAACAACACTGTAAGTATGATTGTTATTAATTACTATAGTAATTATATATGTTATCTATAGATATATATAGATATCTATTTATCTATCATGTGTGTGTGTACGATATCGGTAATTATACGCATGGGAGAGTGGTCAACTAGATAATATCTTCATTTATATAATTATAAATATATATATAGATTAATTAGAAATATATATATATATATATATATATAGATAAATATATATATATATATACTACTACTACTACTACTACTACTACTACTACTACTACTACTACTACTACTACTACTACTACTACTACTACTACTACTACTACTACTACTACTACTACTACTACTACTACTACTACTACTACTACTACTACTACTACTACTACTACTACTACTACTACTACTACTACTACTACTACTACTACTACTACTACTACTACTACTACTACTACTACTACTACTACTACTACTAATGCTACTGCTACTGCTACTGCTGCTGCTGCTGCTGCTGCTACTACTACTACTACTACTACTACAACTACAACTACTACTACTACTACTACTACTACTACTACTACTACTACTACTACTACTACCACCACTACTACTACTACTACTACTACTACTACTACTACTACTAATACTATAGTATTATATCAATACTATAGTATACTACTACTACTATTAACGTATTAACCATTAAAATAAATACAAAATTAAATAAACTAAACATTATACATTGATTGTATATATAACATATACTATAAACTACATATAATATATTAAATAATAGAAACATTTATAATTATGTATTAACATTAATAAATAATTTAATAAATCTCATATTTTGTCTATTAACAGTGAACTCCAGATAATATAGCATCGAAAGGCAACATATGTTAAGGAGAATATATATATATATATATATACCTATATACGCCATATATAGCGTTGATTATGTTTCACGCATGTATTTATTTATATATAAATATGTGTTAAGCACATGATGCTAATTAATTAAAATCGATCGCGTTAGTTACTCATGTGAATTTATCATGAATATCTAAATATAGATCGAATGAATATTTTTAACCAAACAATATTAGCTAATTCGTTAGTATATAATATGAATAAATACACTGAGACTGATAATAATAATTAGTCAATTAAAATACATTTTAATTATCTAAGTTATAATACATATATGTATATATAAATATATATATATATATACCCAGGAAACCAAATGTAGTTGAAAAAACTAGTTTAAACTAGTTTATTATCAACGTTGAAATATATGGGTGAATGTGAGCAATTTAAACTAGGTTATATTAAACATATTTTAAACATATAATAAAACTGAATTTTTTAAATATGTTTATAAACTAAGTTAAATTAAATATAAATATAAACTGGATTTTTTAAATATGTTTATAAACTAAGTTAAATTAAACATAAATATAAACTGAATTTTTTAAATATGTTTATAAACTAAGTTAAATTAAACATAATTATAAACTAGATTTTTAACTATATATTTAAACTAGGTCAAATTAAACATAAATATAAACTAGATTTTTTAACTATATTACTAGGTTAAATTAAACATAAATATAAAATATATAATTTATCTATATATCAAAAGTAGTCCTAAGTAAATATACTTAAATTATATATATATATATATGTGTGTATATATATTATAATATACTACATATTTTGATTAAATAAGTGATATTACCATTATCCTATTAAAAGAAAAATAGTTTTTAAATATATATTTATTATTTAAGTAATAATATCATCGTCATTTTCAAAAGCTGTCACAGATTCGTTTTGTTTTCCTGCAAACATTTAATATTATTATTATAGTAAATAATATATATATATATATATATGTATATTAGTGTTATCATTGAACACTAATGTGTGCATATATGGTAACTATAGGTATTAAATATTGATTTTAATTTCAAATTTTAAACCAATAAAAATTAAGGGTGTATTAAAATATGAGGCGCGTATTAAAATATGATTAATATTTTTATTTAACAAAAAAATTTTATTACATATTTTAATATCTTATTTATAAATTTGTAAAATTTCTGTAATTATTTGTGAGTATTTATTTTAATAAGTAATTTTATAAGCGTAATCGATATAATAATTATTTGAAATTGACAGGATTTTTGTAAATACTTGTCACATTTAATTATATATTTCGATATCGTATACAAATATTTTACTAAACAAATTTATATTTTTACATTAAGCATAGATTATTGATAAAGTATAATTGATAAAAAAATCACATATGTATATAACAAGATATCATTGGTTGAAAAGAGAAGCTTCCAAACAGAAAATTTATAAATGTTCTTTCTATAATTAGCTGTCTACGCAAGACGTTATATTCTTGTATTAATTTTATACTATTCATTATTTATTTTGTATACTACTTTATAACTATTATTAAACTATTACTATAAAAATAAATTAATATTTTTCTATTTTATAACTTCTATACTTATATTTATTTGTATATCTCATTATAATATTTATATAAGTACTACTCTATAATAGTACCAGGGATGGGGTCAAATATATATTTGTATTTAAATACGCTGATGTTGTATATTTGTATTTGTATTTGAATAATTAATCAGTGATGTATTTGTATTTGGTGTATTTGATCAAATACATTTTTAAATACAATTTAAAAATTACTTTATGAGTTAACAAATTAACAATAATTTATATTAGAAAATAGAATATATATTTATAATATAAATGTAAATGTATATGCATTAATGTTAGTCAGTATACATGTACGTGCGCTTTACCAATTACCAATTACATAAATTGTCACATAAACTAGAATAAATTGGTATTAGAACATTTAGTAAAAATCGCAGAAAAAACATAGACTTTTACATTTTAGGAATTAATAAGAATTCCATTGCAAAATGTCTTGAATAGATTTCTCATGTGAATAGCGCTTTATAAATTATAACTTATAATATCCCAAACAACAAGTCTATTGTTTACAGTTTTTTATTTTATTGATTTTCTTTAGGAATTAAATATATTTAAAATATATTTCAATTAATTATTATGCAATCTGGTATATGGATAAGGATTATTATTTTAAATCAAATATGCCCATATGATTTAAAATATGAATAATTCAAATGATTTAATATTTAATGTATTCATATTTTTATTTTATAATTGTATTTGTATTTGTATAAAAATTTAATAAATATTTGTAGTTGTATTTGTATTTGATTCTTTAAGAAAAATGTATTTGTATTTGTATTTGATAAAGTGTATTTGACCCCAACCCTGATTAGTACTAATTAATATTGTTTCAGTGTTGTTTATTTACCATTATATTTTACTTGTCATTTATATATATATATATATATATAAATTTAATACATATATATATATATATATATTATAATATTTTGTAATTATTAGTTTAAAAAAACTTGAAATTATCTCCATTAGTTATTTATCATTAGTGTTTTTAGATAGAGCTAAAATAGCATTGTTTAGATGAACGCGTGCCTCCCCCCTTAATGGGAATATTTTAATTACTGAATATTTTAAATATCAATTTGATAATATAAGATATAATTGAAAATAATAACATTTAATAATAATCATAATAATAATTATATAGAGTTACCTCTTATACATTAAGATATTCTTACGGCGTATACATGGCAAAGCTGATAGACTAACTCTTTAGTAGCTAGGCACAGTTGGCAAACTCTTTAGAAGATTGGCATGTTAGGTGACCTCTAGCAGCTTGATACGGCAAGTGAACTCTTTAGATAGCACGAATCTGCTGTGATAATAGATTTTTTGAATATGAAAAAAGTTATTATACAAGGATTTTTTTTAATGTAACTAACTCTACACGAGATTTTAATATTATTGAATTACATTGAGGATTTTTAATAAAATTATAATTGATATTAACATTTAATAATAATCATAATACTAATTATATAGAGTTACCTCTTAAACATTAAGATATTATTACGGCGTATACATGGTAAAACTGATAGACTAACTCTTTAGTAGCTCGGCACAGTTGGCAAACTCTTTAGAAGATTGACATGATAGGTGACCTCTAGCAGCTTGATACGGCAGGTGAACTCTTTAGATGGCACGAATCTGTTGTGATAATAGATTTTTTGAATATGAAAAAATATTATACAGCGTTATTTTTTAATTTAAATACTAATACTTTACACTAGATTTTAATAGTATTGAATTTAATTGAGGATTTTTTAATAAAATTATAATTGATATTAATATTTAAAAATAATCATAATAATAATTAAATAGAGTTACCTCTTAAACATTAAGATATTCTTACGGCGTATACATGGCAAAACTGATAGACTAACTCTTTAGTAGCTAGGCACAGTTGGCAAACTCTTTAGAAGATTGACATGATAGGTGACCTCTAGCAGCTTGATGCAGCAGGTGAACTCTTTAGATGGCACGAATCTGTTGTGATAATAGATTTTTTGAATATGAAAAAAGTTATTATACAAGGATTTTTTAAATTTAACTAAGAATACTCTACACGAGATTTTAATATTATTGAATTACATTGAGGATTTTTTAATAAAATTATAATTGATATTAATATTTAAAAATAATCATAATAATAATTATATAGAGTTACCTCTTAAACATTAAGATATTCTTACGGCGTATACATGGCAAAACTGATAGACTAACTCTTTAGTAGCTCGGCACAGTTGGCAAACTCTTCAGAAGATTGACATGATAGGTGACCTCTAGCAGCTTGATACGGCAGGTGAACTCTTTAGATGGCACAAATCTGTTGTGATAATAGATTTTTTGAATATGAAAAAAGTTATTATACAAGGATTTTTTAAATTTAACTAACTCTACACGAGATTTTAATATTATTGAATTACATTGAGGATTTTTTAATAAAATTATAATTGATATTAACATTTAATAATAATCATAATACTAATTATATAGAGTTACCTCTTAAACATTAAGATATTATTACGGCGTATACATGGCAAAACTTATAGACTAACTCTTTAGTAGCTCGGCACAGTTGGCAAACTCTTTAGAAGATTGACATGATAGGTGATCTCTAGCAGCTTGATGCAGCAGGTGAACTCTTTAGTTGGCACGAATCTGTTGTGATAATAGATTTTTTGAATATGAAAAAAGTTATTATACAAGGATTTTTTAAATTTAACTAAGAATACTCTACACGAGATTTTAATATTATTGAATTACATTGAGGATTTTTTAATAAAATTATAATTGATATTAATATTTAAAAATAATCATAATAATAATTATATAGAGTTACCTCTTAAACATTAAGATATTCTTACGGCGTATACATGGCAAAGCTGATAGAAATCTATTACGGCTCGACATGGTATGTGAACACTTTAGAAACTCGATACGGCAGGTGAACTCTATAGCATATTGACACGAAAGACGACCTCTTTAGCAACTTGACACAGCAGATGACCTCTTTAGCAGCTCAATACGGCAAGCGAACTCTTTAGATTGGCACGGATCTGTTGTGATAATAGATTTTTCGAATATGATTATTATACAAATGTGTTTTTTAATTTAAATAAGAATACGTACATCAGCTATATTACGGCTCGACATGGTATGTGAACACTTTAGAAACTCGATACGGCAGGTGAACTATATAGCATATTGACACGAAAGACGACCTCTTTAGCAACTTGACACGGCATACGACCTCTTTAGAAACTCGACACGGCAACCAAACTATTTAGATTGACACAGATATGTTGTGATAATAGATTTTTTGAATATGATAAAAGATTAATATACAAATTTTTTTTTAAATTTAAATAATAATACGTACATAAGATTTTAATATTAATGAATTTCGTTGTGGATTATTTAATAAAGTTATAATTTATAATGGCAATTCTTTATGGTCGTCATGTAGTGATTTTAATAAATCACTACAAAATTCACGCAATCTTTCTACATTCAATATATTACTTAAATTATGGCTACGTTTTACAGATTTATAATATTTATTATAATTTGATACAGACATTATCAAATTTAACTTTTAAATGTTAATAAAATATTTGTAAAGTATTATATAAGTATAAACAAAATTATGTACAATATAGAATGATTTTATAGTTACAATAATATTGTAAAGTTTTATTTAATTAATTAAAAACGTATACATTTAGTAATTTTTCATTTACCTAATAAAAATTAATAATCATTATAATTTACATATATTAAAAAATGAGGATCAAGAGAACTTTACGATCAATGGACAAATTCGATGGACATCGATATTATTCATAGATTTCCACATCTATGAATATATAGATATATAATGTATATAATAATAACATTACGATTAGCGGACATCTATAAATATAAAGACATATAATGTAAATAAGAGTAACTTTATCAGTGATACATCTATAAATATATAGACATATAATGTATATTATAGTAACTTTACGATCCGCGGACAGTTGTAAATATATAGAGATAGTATATATGAGTAACTTTACATTCATCGGAAAAATCTACTGACATTGAAGTCTGTTGATCATAAAGTTCCTTTGATCCACAAATTATAATAATAAAATTTGGAAAGATAACATAAAACAAATTATTATTCTAATAATAATAAGTATACTTTATACATATCAGAATTTATATAATATGAGCTATTGTAATTATAACAAAATTATTCTTATAGAAATTATTCTTAGAATATAATAAATTATTATCAAATAGATTTATTGAATACATATGTAATTAATAAGTTATGCTTTAGTGATACAAATTATATTATATAAACTATATTCGTATATGGTAAAAGTTCCTCCAACACATTATTTTTTCTAGAATATATTTATAATATTATTATAATATTATAATAATTATATATATTTAATATAATATTATATAATATAAGAAATAATAATTATGGATATATAAATGTATATGGAATTTCTGGATCTATTTCGCCATTTTTAGTTATTTAGAATGTTTACCACGTAAGTCTTGCGTGGTTCTATATATAAATTGTATTTAGTAAATACCCGAAGCTATACTATAGTCTTATAACTCTGATAACATATTTTACTATAACTATTGAAACAAAGTATATATGTATGTATAGTATACATTGTATACCATAATATTTTAAAAATAATTTTAAAAATAAATAATATAATATTAAAATTATTAAGTTATGCCTTAATTATTAAACATTGAGTTACAAGTTATAAATATATAACAAATATATCAAATATTGTTTAATTCATATATTATTATAATAATTATTATATGAATTATTAAATTTATTTTATCTTTTAAATATCTAAATAAAACCTTTTTTCTTTTTTTTCATTAGTCTTCATGTGTTTAGATATTTTGCTTGAAGTATTTATATGTTATAATACAGAATCTTATGTTTTACTATTATCAATATAAACATGATAATATGATAAAAGTATTATTTTAGAGTTAAATAAAATTAAAAAATATAGAAAATTCTGGAATGATACGAGTGGCATATTTTCACACGATATATTGTGGGCGGGCCTTATGAGAGTAAACTTCGAGGTCATGAATATTATAATCAAGGAATTGAACTATTCTGCGCGTTAAAAACAATTAATTCGATATAGACTAGTTGAATTAATGAATCATTGACTTTACAGTGATATATAATGTATATTCATACACGATTATTCAGATATAAATAATACGTATTCGCAACGCACGTCGAATATGTATATATATATAAATTTCATTTTTGATTAAATTTAAATTATTACTATTATAAATTATTCTTTATATACGATTATAATTCGAATATGTTACGTAAACATGAGATCGATATAGTTTTAGAATGCCTGTTTAATTTCAAGTAGAACCAATATATTATATATGTATAATAATATAATCCCTCGCGAAGTTTTCCGTTATAGTAACTGTACAATTAAATGTTTGTTAATAAATTTGATTTTTTATTAAATTTCAATTATTAATTAGAAAATATGTTATTCTAATTCGAATATGTTACGTACAAATTTGATCGATATAGTTATAGAATGCCCGTTTAATTTCAAGTAGAACCAATATATTATATATGTATAATAATATAATCCATCGATATGTTATCCGTTATAGTAACTGTACAATTAAATGTTTGTTAATAAATTTGATTTTTTATTAAATTTCAATTATTAATTAGAAAATATGTTATTCTAATTCGAATATGTTACGTAAAAATTAGATCGATATAGTTATAGAATGCCCGTTTAATTTCAAGTAGAACCAATATATTATATATGTATAATAATATAATCCATCGATATGTTATCCGTTATAGTAAATGTACAATTAAATATTTGTTAATACATTTTATTTTTGATTACATCTAAATTATTACTATTAGAAATGATAAGTTTAACTAAAAGTTACTATAACATTTAACGGTTAAAATATCGATGGATTATATTATTATACATATACCTATATAATATATTTGTTCTACTTGAAATACAGCATAATAGCATAATGTAGGCTAATCATGTAAGCTTACATCATCATGATGATCATGTCAAATTGACATACTCAGTATGTTAACAGTATGATACTGTTGACAATACCTATGTAATACATGTAAGTATACTTAATTATTTCAGAACAAATATATAGGTAATACCTTCACATTATTATTAAGTTAAATGACAATTGCATAATAAGGTAACACCATAATAGGTAACAATTTATATTATGAATTATATTAGATTAAAAAATGAATAATATTATATAATTATTTACCAATTTATATCTACAACCACTTTTCTCTATAATTATATCCCACATATTTAAATTATACGTAAATTTATATAAATAAAAAATAGTGATTTGGCCAGGAGATCTAGCGTGATGTATTATAATACATCACGCTAGATCTCCTGGCTCTCCTAGATCTAGGTTCGAATCCCCACCGTTGCATAACATTTTTATATTTTTAATATTTATATATTTATATATTTATTAATTTATAAATTATATAATTAATTAATTATATAATTTATAAATTAATAATTATTCAAATAATATTAATATTATTAATTCATATATATATATATATATATATATATATATATATATATATATATATATATATATATATATTATTTTAATATATTTAAATAATTTATTTTTTTAAATACATAAATAATATTAATATTAATTGTTAATGATATTATGTTGCTATTATGTTGTTATTATTATAATAGCAAAATAATAGCAGCATAATATACATTTAATGGCAACATAATAGCATCATAATAGCATTACAAATTAATAACAGAATAATAGACTTTTAATGGCAACATAATACAGCATAATAGCACAATATAAACACTTGAGTTTATTATATATGCTATTATGTTGCTATTATGTTGCTATTATGAAGCTATTAGTATTTGCTGGGTTATTATAAATATTATAATAATATAATATAGGAATATAATACTATAACAATACTTTAATATACTATAATAAGTAAATATTATTTAGGACCATTAAATAATAATATAATTTATATTAATATGTTTCATACTATTAATTCTAATATTACAATTACATATGATACATATAGGTGATATACCCATGATACATATATATATAGATTCTATTATTCAATTATATGATATGTATTTATAGTTGCAGATAAATAGTATTTACCTATATTATTCAACATATTTATTAATAAATTTATTACAGTTTTTTTAACTATATTTTATGTTTAAATGCAACCAAAATGTTATCATTCAATTATAAGAAATGTATTTATAGTTGCAGATAAATAGTATTTAACTACATTTTTCAACGTATTTATAAATAAATTGATTACAGTTTGTTTAACTATATTTTATGTTTAAATGCAACCAACATTTTATAAATATATTTATAAATAATTATATTTTTCATGTGAAGTTGCACAATAAACATATTTATTAACTTTTGCAACGTAATTCAACCAAATGCAACGTAAAAAACCATATTTGGTTTCCTGGGTATATATATATATATATATATGCAGTGATATCATTAACAGGCAATTCTATACAGTTTATATAGTTATATATATATAAAAATATATATATTACATATTTGAAATATATATTATCTATTTCTTAACAACCTAATGTGTATTTTAAAATGTTAGATATGTTTACATTACAAAATAAATAACATTTATTTCGAAATTAAGAAGTTATACTTATTATATTATACTAATTAAAATATACTTTATTAATAAATTATTAAAATATTTAATGTTTTAACAATACATGTATTATAAATTATTATATTATATATATTGAATATGCGGATATCATGAAAATAACTATAGTTATCGTATGTTATATGTAAACAACATTTTAATTATTAAAACAAGCCTATAGAGATATATACTGAACGGCCGATTGCTTTATAAGCACAGTTCGCGTTCCGAAAACCAAAAAATTTATGTATGTATGTATGTATGTATGTATGTATGTATGTATGTATGTATGTATGTATGTATGTAAGTATGTATGTATGTATGTATGTAAGTATGTATGTATGTATGTATGTATGTATACAATAACAATATAAATAAACACATCTAACCTGAGATTCAACAAATGTGTGTCTTCCTAGAGTGCAGGTGTAATATCATCATTTATTAGAAGAAACCGCTACTTAATGTGCATTTAGTAAGTGTGCTATCACTGAACATAGCACGATAATAAATATCACATTTATGTGATTCAAAGATATGTGCATGTTAAACAACACATTATATATATATATATATATATATATATATATATAATTCAGTATATTATTGTCAATCGTAATTTAAATGATATATATATATATGTTACTCATTATTATAATACACCATACAAATAGTATGTTCTTATCCTTGTATTTTATATTTCACTACTAGTAATGTGTTTATATTATAAACTGTATAACAATATTATTAATACAATATTAATATACTATATTAATATATATATATATGTGTGTATATGTGTGTGTATACACAAATGTGTGTACATATATGCATTAGATGCTATGATAAAATGATACTTATCCCATATTATAATATCATCAAATATAATACAATATTAAATATTTAAATATATTATTAAATTCCTTGACATATTATAATGTAATATAATATATAAAGAAGTGTGTTAATAATTATCATGTATAATATTATATAAAATACCGTAATTAGATATAACAATTCAGCTTAAAATGAGTAAATAATGTTTTATATGTTTGTAAACTAAAAATAAATTAAAAATCTATGTATAATATACATATTTATTAATATCCACTGATTTTAATTAGAATTTGAATTTCACATATAATGAGTCAATAACAGAACAGATCAATAGAAACATACCTGTTTAATATTATTTCAATACATTTCCACATACAATTTTAAATATTATACATAATACTGAAACTAAAACAATACGAACTATATTTAAATGATGAATAATCCTTTATTTGAAATAAATGAGAGAAATATATCCGATAAAGTATTATATAACAAATATTTAATTTTATTTTCAATATAGTTATTTACAACAACATAGTAGTATATTAGGGCACATTTTAATAAACATATATACATTGTAATGAACTCCTAATTTAAAATATGTGCATATGTGGATGTATATAACTAGAACATTCAAAATAAACATTCATATTATAGGTATGATATTTTATGTATATTGATAAATTTAAAGAACTTATAAATTTAAGAAATGTTACATTACATAATATGTAATAAATATTAAAATTTGCCTGAATGGCTCAGTTGGCAATGAGTCAGACACACAAACAATAGGACACCGTTTCAAGTCCAATTAGGACCATTACAATAGGTCTTTCTATAATATTTAGAAAGTGAAAGTGAAATTATATAAGTGTGTATAAATAAATGATATGCTCTCGTTAAAACCATATACTCCTTAAGATAATAGCGGATTCGAAAAGCCATATGGTTATGAGTGACAATTTCATCTAAGTTACATTCGAATTAGATGAATGACTCCATCAAAATAACAATAATAACAATAACAATAACAATGAAGTTGCAGGCAGGATCGCGATCACTGATCTGCGAAACCAGATCGCTAGATCGAATAATAAACAGTTGTTCGATATCGAGATAAGTTAGGATATTGTAACCAATGGAAGATCGTTTTGGTGAAAGGATCAAATGAAATATTTTATTATTCAATTTTATAAATACAATGTTATGTTATTTTAACATTAATACATTTATTTATAGTATTAGCTTACACAATAGAAATATAAAGATATATATATATATATATATATATAAATATATATATAATTGATTATATGATTTATCCTACATAACTGTGTTATTAGTTATTAAAATTGAAATATAAATAACCTAACACACCTAGCACGGTATAATTACATATTCAATATAGAATTATAGTATTAAGTTTCATTCTATAAACACATAATTATTAATATATATATATATATATATATATATATATATATATGTAAATATGTATATTTAGGTATATATGTAAAATCGACTATGAATGAATGAAAGTATTATGTGTATACATATAATATAGCAGGTTCCCTGTGAGGATAGTATGAAAACATATATCGACCCTAATGCGATCACTCGGCTGGCTTAAGTGTAGATATCTCTGCAGGTACAGACTACTATGCATCACCCACATGGTGATACATATTATATCTCCCTAGTACCTAGCAGACATGATCAGTAGTAAAACCCTTAGTCGAGGTAGCAGGAAATGTCACACGATAAAAATTGCGCAACGCTCGACTATCTTTGCTCACTCTGAATCTGTTTCTCTGTGGTAGCTGTTGGACATACTGGAATGCTCTTCCTTGTGAAATTATGTGTTTAAAATCCCTGTCAATATTTAAATGTAAACTCTCCACATCCTTTTAACATTGTAACCTACCCTCCCTTTTCCTTCATTTGTATTGTAATTTATTTATTTTATGTGTGTTTCATCCTCATGACGCCCATAACCACCATGTGATTTTGTAGTCAATAAAATATTTTAAAATAAAATAAAAATAAAACATGAACTATTTCTTTTAAATAGGACGATTGGATCTTTCATATATTATACGATTGTATATTTCATGTACATGTTACAACGGAGGATAACGGATGATAATTGAATATATCTAATACAAACAACCCCCATATAATATAATTTCATCCGATATTCTGATTTTCTCTAATATTACTCGACTTTTCAGACGATTCGTGTGATATAGGTTATACCTACAATCTAATATTAAATAGTAGATACATCGATTTCTAAATGAAAATCACTTATCATTATGTTATATAACATATCTGTGATAATATGTTCGCGACGAATAATAATTTAAATACAAAATATATTAGCGCGTTTAACACTTTCTAATGTTTTATATCAGTTTTATTGATGTCACTAACAATTGTCCACAATACTATATTCTAGATACTAACACATCATTACTAAGATTTTTAGTAATACGGTAGAGCATTATTTCTAATATTGTCGATCCTATATAAATGAAAGTTATCAGACTTTGTTATAGAAACTATATTAATACCAATATATAAGAACTAGGTTGAATAATGACTCTGATGTTAGAGACTGAATTAGAATGTTGTATCTATTGTCCATCATTGATCACATATGGGAAAGTTGATGGTTCCGAGAATACATTTGGTGATTAAACTGTCAAAGACTAATCAGAACATCTTATCTAAGCAACATTCATATTATATGATATTATATATCATATTATCATATCATACATTCATTCAGATGATCTAAATGTTAGGCTATGATTAATGCAATTCAGAGAATTCAGTAAAAATATATATACTTAAATATAAGACCTATGATGACGATGTTAAGGATAGTTATAGGGAAATTAAAAATGAAATAAATACAATACATGTTATAGAAGATAGAGAAGTAGTTAGTAAGTCAGCATCACTAATACCAAAACTAATGCCACCATCCTGACCAACTGTAACCGAAACCAATAGTCTTCCAGGCAGGGGACACTAATCATTGAGGTTTACCGGAAATAATACCTGTTATTTGATTATAATGGTAGATGATATAAAGAAGAATATATTCTTGATTCTATACAAATAATCGATATAGTGTGAATTATTACAGGTCAATATTAATTGGTAAATTTTAATTCGAATATAATTAGAATGCAATTTAATAGAATAATATATATATATGTATATTTATATATATATACCTATATATTATAAATAATAATATTATTATTTTATGGTTGGTCATTACTGTTTATATATGTTCTTATATAAATGTAGTATACTATATAAATTAATGATGTATATTTATATAAACATATACCTATATATATTTATATTTATACTTTTATATAAATATATATATATATATATATATTGTATACAATATCAAATAACATAATAGAATATAATATTATATAATATTACAAATATTATCAAAAAATAATATCTTAGTCAGGTGAACCTATCTATGTATATATATATATATATATATATATATATATATATATATACAATAAATAATAAATAATGTTTATTGAGATATAACAGTTCGTATGAAATAATAAATATAAGTTATAAATTATAATGTATAGTTATTTTAAATCTCAAAAGGCCACATAGTTAAGGTTCCGTTGAGGTCCTTTTCTCATAGCTTTTATATTATTATTATATGTTTTTCCCCAAATGTAATTTCCATAAGTTAGATGTGGTAAACATAAGTTATTGTATATAGTTATCAGAGTTTTAGTTTTAAGTAGTTTAGAAATTTATTTATTGAGTATAATATTTTTGAAATTTTCTTATTTATGTTTAATGTGTGTTTATGAAATTTGAGTTTATTATCAATTATTAGTTATCCCCAGGTATTTGTATTCGTCTGTTTTTTTATAATGTTGTTGTTAAATATTATGATGTTGTCTGGGTTTTTGATGAGTTAAAGTTTATGGTTTCTGTTTTGGTAATATTAAGTTTAAGTTTATTATATTGAAACCATTTTTCAATCTTTAATAATTTTGTTAATATCGTTTCTCAGAAGTGTTGTTGTTTTCTGTAAATGGTATTGCTGTGTCGTCTGCATATATATAGTTAGTTTAGTATTGGGTGTGTATGTAAGTATTTAGTCTTGTAATTGGTTGGTTTATAGAATAAATAAAAGTGGCCCGAGGATAGAGCCCTGCGGGACACAAATAGTATTATGTTTACTATTTGATTTTTCCGATTTAAATTTTGTTGTTTGTTTCCTATTTTGTAAATAATTTAATATGAGCTCGTGATTCATTTAATATAGTATATATATATATATATATATATATATATTAGTTTAGTTATATTAGATTAGTTATACTTTGTGAACTTTAAAACAATTGAAGAACATATAATTACCCTACTAAACTAATATTGACCAATTACCCTCACAAATCACAAATTACTCCTTATACTCATGAACCACTACTTACCCCTTAACTTCCCAAACTATTGATAATACCTTACCTTATCAAACTACTAATTAAGCCTTATACACACCTATATCATATATCCACAAAACCAAGTATGTTAAAATCTAGTATATACATACACTAATGATACATTATTATCAAATATATATCTTATTATTTCCTCTAAATCATATTGATATCATATAAAAATCATCCCCCTTAAATGTATTGCATTAACTAACAATTTTATTCAGGTGGCTTGAATATATTCTATATTGTCCATGAAATTTGTGATTATCTTTTACAACTCCTCTAATTAATAGAATAATAGGTGGTATTGTAATTATAGTCGATTTTATCTATAGAATCCTATTTTTATGTATCCTCAGTTAGCATACACTATATGCCATATAGTAACTGCATTACAATATCTTTATTAGTATTCTAACATACATTTTCTAGTTATTATTATTTATAGAGCCCCTACATATTATTATAATGTTTTCATAAGCGAATTTTATGATTTTATTTTATATATACCTATTTCACATTAATACCACACAATTACCATCAGAGATTTAATTTTAAATTTCACTCTTACGTTCTTCTTTATTCTTCATTTATAAACCTTACTGACTCCCTTTCTCTTAAGTAATTCATTATTTGTAATATATACTACCTCTATATGACATTATTTCATAATTTATTGGTGTGTCATTGCCTAATTTATCCTAATCTAAACTGTACTTTTTCATATTCATCTTTTCCTAATTGTCAACTTAGTGAATGTGACTCATGCATTAAAATATAGCATCTTTCCACTAACTTAATATTAAATATATCAACAAAAATACTTCTTATCATACATATAAACTCATCCGTAATACTTCCATATTTTATTATAGATATATTATTATACACACCCATCAATTTAAACCTCTATTTATTCTTCGTCTGTAATCTCTCCTTCTCCCAACATATTTATAAAGTTTCCAAACGAAAATTATAATATTTTATGTTACGTCATATTCTAAACAAATGAAATTTCTCTCTTAGCACTCTTCTTGTTAACTATGTAATTATGTATAGCTTAAATGATTGTTCTTATATATAATAACTATTTAAATAGAATAATGCTTTATTGTATTCATTTAGTATTTAATATATGTCTTATATTATATAATATAGGTCGTATACTATATAACTGGTTTTCATTTAATAAATGTTCTGTTATAAGGTACAACATAAATATATTCATTCCTCTATTCAGTTTTACTCAATGATCATTTACTGCAGTCAAACTATGGCTTCATCATTGTTCGCATGCATCTTCCCGACAATTCCAAAAACGCATATTCTCATATATGTTCCTACTATTATGTATTCACTTTCCTTATATATCCCATTTATCTCATCGTACCCTTCTTTTACTACCAAACTTAGATAATATTTTATATTGATATCATCATAATCATAATATATCTATCATACATATGGTATGGTAATACATTATTGGATTAATGTAATCATTAATTCGATTGTATTATTAAATTGAATATTTTTGTTTATTCATGGTGTTATTAATATTCAATATATACAGAAATTAAAAATATACATCTTGATTATATAAATTCAACCTATTATTTAAACATGGATGATTAACAAACAATATAATAAGTATACACTTTTAATAATAACTAAGTAATTAAATACTAGGATACTATAGTAATTATATCTCCTAATTTCATTTTCCTAAATTTCTAGGGATTTTCTCACATATGATATGTGTAATATTCATTAATATCGTATGTATTTAATATATATCCATGCTTTTTTAAATAATTTCACCGTAGGTTAGAACAGCTAGTAAATATACCAATTGATACATATTTAAATAGAATATATTCGGCATTTACTTTCTTTTCTCTTATTTATTAGATAATATATATTTTGTTGAACAAAATAAATATTTTTGCAGTTATAAATTATCCGATTTATTAATGAATTACATTATAAAATCTATCATATACTGGAAAATAATGATATCATTATTTACGATGATAAATGCATGTAATTTACACCCATATTTTTGTTAATAATTGATATTATGATTATAATATACTTCAAAAATGTTGTAAATATAATTGAGCTCATATAAATTAAACAACTTTTACTCAATATATAAGTAGATCAATATAGTATATTTATATATTACTGCAATACATTGCAATATAGTAATATTATATATAGTATACTATACTCTAGTATATATAATCATATAAATGCTATTAAATATATGTATACATAAATAATTTACCGGGATCAGCCTATGATCGCGTGACGGACTTAGGATCTAATCTAGATTTAGAGAAAGGATCGGCATTTGAATCGCTGATTTCAAATAAAATATCGGTGACCATCACTACAATATACCATATAAATATTGACACAAATAATAAGATTAATATATTTATTATAAATAAATAACGAATTATAACTTTCACCGTATAACCTATTTACAAAGTGAGAATGTTATTATAAAATAACATAAATTCATAAGTAATGTAAATATTTAAATTATAAATTGGATATTTGGATAAATAATATTAGGTACTCAATAATATATATATATATATATATATATATATATATATATATATATATATATAGTAGGTAGGAGTAGTAAGTAGTAATCTTAGTAGGTAAACTTGTAAATCTACAAAGTACAGAGTACACCTACAAAGAAAAATCCAATCCCTAGGTTATTTATCATAAATAATATCTAAAGTCGAGATCATTTGTTAATGTAGAATACATTTATTGAACTTTTATCAACTTCGTACGTATACTATTAAATAGATATCGATAGAAAACACGTTCACGCGAGTTAACGGGAGTCTAACACGCGTGTATATGTTAATTGCGGAGTTCGTAATGACATACAATAGCTGAATATCTGTAATATTAATTGTAATTAATAACTGGATTCAATTGTTTATTGATAATATATATATATATATATATCAAAATCTAAAATTATTAATATCTATAATAATAATAATAATAATAATAATAATAATAATAATAATAATAATAATAATAATAATAATAATAATAATAATAATAATAATAATAATAATAATAATAATAATAATAATAATAATAATAATAATAATAATAATAATAATAATAATAATAATAATAATAATAATAATAATAATAATAATAATAATAATAATAATAATAATAATAATAATAATAATAATAATAATAATAATAATAATAATAATAATAATAATAATAATAATAATAATAATAATAATAATAATAATAATAATAATAATAATTGCAACGCATAGCAACCAAATTTAAAGTCGCATAAATTTAACGCGTTATTTCTACAAATTAAAAAAAAAAATTCTTTAAATCTAATTAATTTCGGTATACATTCGGATAACTAGTTCTCTATATTATACGGAATTACTTTCAATATTTACGTAGTCATTTCAGTAAAGGATAAGGTTTTAAAATCGATTTCGAAAATAAGAAAATTGAAACAACACAACGCTAATTTATTTAGTAAACAAGACACATCGAATTCGGCAATTGTTCAATTTAAAATCATAAGGAAACAGTTTGTTAAAAATATATATAATTTCTAAAACTATATGATTGTAATATATTTATTACATTGAAAATGGATTGTAGTACATGTAATTTAGAAATAATAACGAAAATTATATAATATGTTCATGTGGTAATAAATACCATTATAAGTGTATAAAGCTATAAACTATATAAAGCAAAAATTATGAAAACAAATTGGTCTAATAAATTACCGTCAAAATATGCTATTCAGTTATTTAGATCACCAAATTTTACATTTAAATGTAATACATGTATAATTAATAATAATGATAATACACCAATAAATCTACCTATTTTAAATAACGCATTACCATCGTCTAATATTATTGATAATAGTAATATTAATAATTTAATAAAAAGCACAGAAACAAAATTAAATATTTTATTATCAAAAATCACTGAAATAAGTGAATTGAAAAATCATACGCTAATGTAACCGCTAATGTAACCTCTACTGTAACCAATTCTGATACCTTTACTGACAATTTGGTAAAATCAGTAAATATTATTAAAAATAATATAGATAGCAATAATGAAATAATTATTCACAATATAAATATTCCTAATAATGATAAAACTAATTTCTTTAAATACTTAGTAAATATTATTTGTAAAACAGTAGATATTAATAAATCGTGTGTATTATCAATAGTTCAATTATCATTTAATAAATTAAAATTAATTTTAGATAATGTGGTCACAAAAAAAATTATTTTATCAAATGTTAACCAATTATGTAGATTACGAGATCTTCAAAATTCATTCATTAGAACATCTCTAGATGAAATATCACTAGAACGTCATCAGATATTATACCATGTAGTTAAAAATAAATTAATTAAAAGTAAAAAAGTTATCAAATGTTTTTGTAATTCTAGAAGTAGTTCCTATGAACTAAGATATATTATAAATAATAAAATTGACTGGAATATTTCAATTAGTGAAGATAATTTTAGCGTATGGAAATTGTCATATATTACATATAAAAATTCCATTATTAATCAAAATAAAAATAAAACTACAGGTTCTAGATGACTAACCGGCAATAAAGATGAAAATATTAAAAATAAAAATTTAAATATATATTATGCAAATGCTCGTAGTATTAGAAATAAAATAAATTTTTTGGAATTTTTACTTTCATCTAATAAATATGACATTATATGTTTAGTTGAAACATTCTTAACAGTAGATGATAGAGATTATCTGTATTTAATCGGTGGAAAAAATTATATACTATTTAGATACGATAAATTAATTCATAGAGGAGGTGTTGCGATATTTTTAAAATCTAATTTATGTCCTGTAAGTAATTTTATTTCACACATAGTTTAATATATACATTTAAAAATTAATTCAAAAATTCCATTTAATATTATATGTGTTTATAGACCTCCAAATTGTAATGAAGTATCTCATGAACAGATATGTAAATTATTTGATATAACCCAACAAAATTATAATTCTTCTATAATTATAAGAGATTTTAATTTACCAAATTTTAATTGGAAAGAATATACATTTCCTAGTTACCCAAAAAGTTATGCATTACTTTACGATTCGATTATTAAAAATTCATTTTCACAATTAATAAATAAGCCAACTCGTAATAATAATATAATTGATTTACTTTTTACTAATGCAAAACAATTACTATCTAATATAAATATTGGAGACTATTTCGGATTACATAAAAATATAAGTGACCACTATTCTGTTTCATTTAATGTAAATATTGAAAAATACCCATATAAACAGATTTTAAAATCAAACAATTTTGATTTCAATAATGCTAATATAAAATTGATTAAATATCATCTTTCTAAATTTAATTGGGAATATCTAAATTCAAATGATTATAATATCGATCAAAAAGTAGAATTTTTTAATAATGTTCTAAATAAATTATTTATATCACATATTCCTAATATAAATAATACAATAAAACAGGTACTTCCGAAGAATATATTGAAATTGAAGAAGCAAGTAAAAAATTTATTTCGAAAATCTAAAACTAATTTATAATATAAATATAATTGGATAGAAGCGAAAAAAAAATTATCCAAAGAATTAGAATCTTTAAATTTTAAGAGAGAGATTAATGCAATTTATTCAAAAAATAAATTAAAGTTTTATAAATTTATGAAAAAAAGACAAAATTTAAAATCTGCAGTATCTCTAATTGATATATCAAATAATAATGTTTTATTTTCAGATCTCGGTAAAGCAAATATGTTAAATTCATATTTTAGTTCAATTCAACAAAATGATAATGGAAATTTATCCGAATTTTATAATTTAACTAAACAAAATTTTGATAATATTGATTTAAATCTTGAAATAATGAAAATATTTTTAAATAGATTAAAAATTACACATACTTTCGGAACTGATGGGATACAATCTTCTATGTTAAAATTAGTATCTAATGAATTATGTAGGCCTTTATATATTATTTTTAATTCATCTTTATTATCGGGTAATATACCGAAAATTTGGAAAAAATCTATAATCACACCAATTTTTAAAAAGGGTGAACCATCATATTAAAATAACTATAGGCCTATTTCAATAATATGTGTAATGTGTAGAGTATTAAACGTATTATTTCTAAACAAGTAATTTTTTATTTAAAATCTAATAATTTATTAACAGAATTTCAATATGGTTTTATAAGTGGAAAATCCACAGAATTACAATTAACAAAATGTTTAAAATGTTGGTATAATGAATTGAATAATAAAAAATGTGTAGATATAATATATATTGATTTTGCAAAAGCTTTTGATGTTGTTTCTCATGAAAAACTATTATATAAATTAAAATCATACGGTATATATAATAAAATAATAAAATGGTTTGATAATTTTTTATCTAATAGATCTCAAATTACACGGGTTGAAAATTCATTTTCAAATAGTTCTATTGTAAAATCTGGAGTACCACAAGGATCGGTTTTAGATCCAATTTTATTTTTATTATATATTAATGATCTTCCTAGTATATTCTCTTCAAAAATACATATTGATTTATTTGCCGATGATACAAAAATATATATTTCTTACGCATCTGAGAGTGAAAGATTTCTTTTACAAAATAATTTAAATTTATTTTCACAATGGGTAAATAAATGGCAATTAAATATTTCATTATCAAAATATGCAGTTATGACTTTAGGGAAGGTTACTCCACCAAAATATTTTATAAATAATATTCAATTAGAAAACGTTACTTTGTATAAAGATTTAGGAATAATATTTGAAAATAACCTTTTATTTAATAAACATATTGATTATATTTGTAAAAAAGCTTATTTTTCTTTGAATTCAATTTTTAGATGCATTACTACAAAATCCCCTAGAGCATTATTAAATGCATATAAAATTTATTGCAGACCAATTTTATTATTACTTATCACAAAATACATGTACTAATTATAATTAATTATTGTTACATCTACATTAAAATATCAATTGATTAATAATAAAATCACCCAGTAAACCAATGTGTTCATGTAACGTGCTTAACATTAAATCTAATATTAAGGGCACCAGCTACTTATAAACAGTATACATGTAAAAGATAGGGAAAATAGCATGTTTTAAAAATGTATAAACTCTTATAATATTAAAGTTTTTGTAATAATTTGTTAACAATCTTATTATAAACATATAGCTTTATCATATGGTTGAATATATTTTAATAATTATTAACATAAATAATATAAAAATGATTAATTATAAAAAAAAATAATTAATTAAGATATTTATCACAAATTATCACTAAATTTACAATTTATATAAATTTACATATATTATATATATATATAGAATAATTAATCATACTGTTCATTTATATATTATATATAATATTGTGAAAATTTGAAGAAAAATATTCAATATTGAATAAGAAGAGACATTAATTGGAGATATACAAAATGCAAAATAATTATTCTGAGTAAATCAAGTTTCAAATATAATATATGAATATAAACAATATGATTATATAGGTACAAATAATATAATATAAACAAAATGAATAATGTAATGAACATAATTTAAACACCATTTTTAAGATAATATTTTGTATAAGTTACATATAATATAAAAAAAAAAGTTTAAATAATTTTTTTTACATAATTTGAAGGGTAGCCCGTCCCCTTAATGTAATATGTCACGAGTTGATCACTTTTTATTTTTTAAATGCTCGTAATTCTTAATTCATACATGGTTTTAGAAAATGTTATGGATATATAATATATGTATGACCTATTATAGATAACTATAATATAATAAGTAATTGTATTACAAATGATTTGTTTTCAAAGGTGTCAAACTCATAAAAAATGCTTTGTGTTAAGCAATGTGTTAATTGTTATTGTGTTGTTCTATATAGATATTATCGCACAAGAGAGAATTTAAGTAAATATTAAATATTACTGAAGTATATCAATAATATGTTATATATATATATATATATATACATATATACAACAAAATACATCGTTACTACACGTTCAGGCTGGCTAAATATGGAAAAAGAACTTATCAGCATAATGACAACTACTATGGAATGGTCTAACTCGAGAGCTATGACTTACGACATTCATATAACGTTTCAGAAGTAAATGCAACCTTGTATTATTGGTAATGTTTAATATTCGTATATTTTTATTTTATATAATTTTATTTTGTTCACGTTTATTAATCAACAATCATA
>OZ025241.1:84260543-84295543 GCA_964019155.1 Osedax fenrisi | reverse complement strand
AACAATCTTTCGATTGCATATCTATTTTATACCTTACAGAATAATACTGAAACATGAAAATAAATCCTGTACATTCAAAAAAAATCAATTACTACAATAATTTATAATGTATTATATATATATATACTTTAAAATATTGTTAATATGTTCATTCATATGCATTACTATTAGTATACTATTAAATACATTTAATTTATAATCATAGTTTATTATTAAATAATACATATTCATTTAATTGTATTTTTACTTAAAACAATTAATTATATAATATAAATTATTCCATTTATTTATATATATTATATATATTTATTTATTTATCATTCGTTTTAATATAATTGTTTATATTAAAATAGCGTATTGTATATATCATAATACGGATATATATATAACTATGTAAAAATGTATAATATGTTCAATTTTTCTATTACGTATATCTATATATATATATATGTGTGTGTGAGTTCGTGTGTATGTGTATTATTAATATTCTATAATACATTATAATATCTAACTTGATATGTTGGTTGAGATACAGTAACATTATACAACGGTGTAAATGACGTAACATCTAATGGAATATCCATACTGGGCTATACTACTGTACTTATAGTAAGGTATTGTTCATATGTATTTACGTATGTATATATATAAATATCTAATTTATTCTTTATTTATACTTTTAAATATAATTACAATTTATTGTTATATTTACAATATAAATAATTTTAAAATATATATTTTATTTATATTATCATATTATGAACTGTTATTTTTATATTAAAATGCCCCTTCACGATAAACTTAATTAACACTTAGACTTAAATTGCCCTTTTCCGGTATAACATAATAGTATATTTGGTAAACAAACTATTTAACTCAATATTTAAAATATCATTCTTAATGTATCATTTGTTATAAACACATATTTAAATATTTTAATAATTATTATAAAATGATTATCTAATATTTAATATATTACGTTATTAGTATACTATAGGGGAGAATACTCGAATAACGACACCCTAACAATACATCACCATAACTTTATTATTTCTCAATTAAATATTTCCAAATTTTATTTATAAGTATTAAGTAGGTATATATATATAATAGATATTTTAAATTTTAATTTAGTTTGTTTAACTCTAATATAACAGGGGTGTCGCTATTACAGGCACTGCCTCGGATACCGACACCTTGGAACATAATACTGACACCCTAAATATATCAATATTTAGATATATCATATATTATTAAATATCCACTATCTAATCAGAATTAAATGTGTGTTACGTTTAGTTAACACACGCAAATCATACGTTGTTTTCCTATAATTAATTTTCGAAAATATTTAATATTTATATTATATTATAAATATTAAGTTTTAAATTACATAATGCGAATATTGTACGTATACTATGTATACATAGTAATTTAATATAGTTTCTGAAAGACTATTTAATTCCAATTAGAATCAATTCCAAATATATGTGTATATTATTAGGTATGTCTATTAATTTATGAATATTATCATAACGCACGCACATTATAAACAAATAACGCTGATTGGTTAAAGGGTGTCTATATTACATTCAATTAGGGTGTCGGTATTATGAAAATGTGTGTTGCTTAGGTAAATGTCAATAACTTTGTAACAAATTATAAAAAATACAAAAATTTTTCGTCACATTGTAAAATATAATTAGATCTATACGATGTATTTAAAATATATAAAATATATAACTTTTCAAATGATTGAGAATCGATATTCTACTTAAAACATTTCATACATTCAGAGTTGTAACGAAAAAATCAGTTTTTTGTTTATAATTAAAAAAATATAAATATTAACAAACAAAATTATACTTATATGAATTAGAATTATATTGATTAACATTTCATACATTTATTATTTTTCAATTTGAATTATATTTTAGGAGATATCTAGGGTGTCGATATTACGTGCATGTCGATATTAGAGCACTATCCCCTATATACATTTAATATATCAATTATAATACATATCATGTTTATTCAATTAAATAATAATATAATACCGTTATGTTATACTTCATTTACCGTCATTATTATACTACCCATTGTGTTTTAAAGTGTAATATTGAAAATAAAAAATGTAAATATATTCAAAAAATAATGCATCCAAATAAGGTATTAAAATAATCTTTTTAAGCCTATGTAACTTCTTAAAGTAGATGGATATTGTGAATATAGAATACATAATCATCATTGATATTTTCTAAATCCTCATCAATAAACAAATATATATTCTAATATTTCAAACGATCATACCTATGTACCTAACTATTTCTTCAAATAGAAGTTTGCTCGTATAATTTGAATTATTCTTATAATAGTTGTATGATACATGCATATGATTTTAAATATAAATATATTATCAAATAAATAAATTTATTTCCATTAATTGGTTTGAAATACTTATTTTGTCACAACTCTAAATTTTATAAATTTATCCTATACATTATTTAATAACTTTATTAATCCATAATATATTTGTCTTTATAATTAATAAGAAACTATTACAATAATGTTATCTATACAACATAATATACTATAATGTATTATAATGGACCTAAACGAATCATCTTAGAGGGACCTCGGTGAAAATCAGAAGAGATATCTCAAATAATAACCGATTACATAACTTCTTCAGCAATCGGGTATCGGTTACATTGAATAATCTGCCAGATCATCTAACCAAAATGAAGTATCTTCACTTATTCAAATCGGATGTTTCTGCGATATTGTCTGGTAGATGATTAGTATGTTCATTCTACCTTGTTAATTTATTTATATATTTTTATTTATTACCTTATTTATTTGTATCCTTGTATGTTATGTTAGGACAGTGTTAGGGGTTTTCACAGTTGTCAGGGAGTAAGGATATCCTTATGGCATATGCCAGCGTGGAATCTACTGGTCAAATTTTCCACCCCACGGCATAGGAAATGATTCACAATTTCCTTAAAGCTGAGATCTGTCGCGGCCCTGTTGGCATATCATTAACATATACGCGCCAAACTGTGGCATATGTAAATCAATAATGTTGATACATTTACTTATTTTTTATTATTAGTTTTGTCTCCTGTTTTATGTCATTTTGAATATCTATTTTCTATATTCAATAAATTGTATTATTATTATAGTATTATTATATTATATTATAATATTGCAATACCTATTGCAATCTACTGATGCCAAATACTCTATAGAGTACTATAGTAGTGAATACTTTAATAATACTCCAAGATATTTAGTACAATCACTTGGAATGATATCAGTAGATTCAAAGCTAATAAAAGAGCATCATCAAAGTTATACACGTATTAGTAAGTATATTAGTTTAGACAAATTGATAATATTTTATGAAAAATAATCCATTTTATTACTTTTACAGGCATACGCATTTAATGTATTAGGAATATTACAACTTACAGTATTCAATTTCCTGACTAATTGCATATCATTAAGGTATAATATGATTACTCGATATATAATACAGTTTATTGTATGAGATTTTCAAAACTTGATAATGATTAGAATATACAACATACATAATTATTAACTAAATTCAGGAAAAAAATCGAATATTCTATATATATATATTTCCTTTTTAAATATATAGGGGAAATTAACCGAATACGGACATTCTCGGTATCTTTGAAACCATAAATCCTACAAAAATAAGTGTAATGATTACAATATTCATAATTATATAAATAGTCTAAAAATGTATTTTTTATTTTTTAATTATTAAAAATAGTGCTGATATATCCAATAAACATATTTTTGTATTAGGTATTTAAATTTATGAAAAAAATATTCAACTTAAAACCTTGAATATAAAATGTATCGATATAAAACATAATATTATATTATTAAAACTAAAGAATTCTAAATATTATATACATAATTGCTATATTTTGTATAAAATATTAATTAAGTTATAAGCATATATCTAGAGGTCATATAATTCCCTAATGCGGGCACTCTGGATATTTTAATACGGACACCCTATAACTAATCAGCGCGCAGCGTGTGAACTATTATGATTTTCATAAAAAATAGTGTGCGTTATAATATTAATACCACCAATTAAGCTAAATCTAAAAATTGTATTATTTAGATACTTACATTGTATTATTAATTAAAAAATATAAAACAAATAAATAAATTATTAACTAATTAAATTAGATTAAATTATTCATAACATTAATTATAAATAATGTAATTGTAATTTGCTTTAATTGTAAAATGCTTTAATGCATTATTATATTGTTAATTATTAAGAATAAATATTAATTACTTGTGTTCATTAAAAGTAACGCCCATTTAAATATGATTGGATATTGAATATTAAATAATATATAGTATATCTAAATATAGAAATATTTAGGGTGTCGATATTATGTGCCAAGGTATCGGTATTCGGGACGTGCATATAATATCGAGACCCTTGTTATTCCAAAGTTAAATAAAATACATTTAATTTTAAAATAGCTATTATATGTATATACCTAGTTTATATATATAAATAAAATTTGGAAATATTTAATTGAGAAATAATAAAGTTATGGTGATTTATTATTAGGGTGTCGGTATTCGAGTAATCTCCCTTACTGATGAACTTTATTTAGTATTATACAACTCATGAGTAACTAATAAAGTAATTAAATTTAAATTATAGTATTTTAACATAGCTACTATATTGTTTATTAACTTAATAGTTGAGCCAGGGAGGATAATTTCATTTGTATGAAATACAAATACAGTAGTATCAAGAGATTCCTCTTTAAACATATGAATTATGCATCATGTGACTGTTGCACGACGATATTTAGCATAATTGTAAAATTGATCATATAAATGAGTTGTATATAAATAAATATATATATATAGTATTTATGATACTATATATATAATTTTAAATATACATAAATAACCGAATTATATAAAACATCAATAACCGGGTAAACTCAATTATATACATATATATATATATATATCATACTCTATTTAAACATAAATAATATAATTATTAGCATGTTAATTGCAATAATAAAAATAACCTGTATATGAAACATAAAAAACATAAAGTAAACTATAATATCAGGAATAAAACATTTATGTTTTCAATGACAATACCGCTTTTACAATTTATAATATTAAGAACGAATGTAATGATAAATATCTAGACAGATAGTTTAATCATAGAAATCATACTTATAATTTATAATTTCTAACGACTTATCCATAGTACATTATACCATATCTGAATAACATATTTACTACATTAAATCTACTATATTAAATGTTACTATGTTATATATATATATATAACTATGGAAAAAATATTAATAAAAATTAGAAAGTATTAGGTTGTGAACTATATATCAATTATAATAACTATACCCTATAAATAGATTAATATACATAGGATTAATTTTAAACAAAAGATCAGATTATTGTATATCTAAATCAAATGACATTAATATAGATAAGCTAATATATATATATATATATATATATATATATATATATATATGTATGTGCATTAGCAGATTAAGAATTAACAACTAACACAGGACACCATTATATACCGTATATTACGAAATATTATTAACACATATGAAATGAATATATTAATTATTTCAACAATTATGAAGTAAACGATCTTCCAAAAAATAAATACCGTATTATAAAGTATCATATCATATATATTTTTTCAAAAAACAACTGCTCAAAATTTATTATAATAATAACTTCATTTATAATTATTGTTTTATTATTATTTTTTTTTTATTATGTTTTCTCAAATATTCAAGTATAGCATATACTATAATATATATATATATATACAATTTAAAACTATATTATAGATTACATGTTCTTATAGAGTAATACACTTAGGAATAATATTTAAATGTATTTCAAAACTCTTCTATTTATAAAATACAAGAATGATGTATATATTATAATGTATAATTATTACAATTAATCCTATCATTAATAACCATTTATCAATTAATACTATAATTAAATAAAATAATTATTTGTCTTTAAAAATGATATAACTATTTTATTATTTATACTAATACCAAAGATTTTCCGAAGGAAAGATATAACACTTACGCGAAATCGTGTAATTCGAATTTGTATACAAAATACCCTGGTGCCACCTATAGTGGGTTACTTTTAGGAACTATGTGTTGTTTATAATGTAAATTCGTATTTAACTATACACTTTTAAAATGTTAAATAATATGCTTTAAATTAATATTTATATGATGAAAACTAAGTGTTCATTACTAATATATAACAAACAAATATGATATGTATGTTTTAAATGCTATAAGTATATATTTAGTGAGTAAAGGCTAATTTATATTGCATGTAATTTAATAGAGCAATGAAAACATTGTTGTATGCAAACAGAACCGAACCTAAATCTATTTCAGTGATTTCGATACTACTGCTAGCAGCGGTTGGGGATATTACTAAATTACGTTGCATGCATAGGGAGTGTTATATCTTTGCTTCGCAAAATCTTTGCTAATAATAAATTTAAAATGTACTACGTTAAGAATCGAAACCCAATCATTGCCAATCGTAATCGTTTGTGTCAATAAATAATATGTTATGAGGTATAAGAATAATCAAAGTATATACATATATATATATATATATATATATATAACTGATGATAATAAATAATACGAAGTTATTAATTCATCGTTTATGAATGAAGATTAATAACTTGGTGACTAAGATCGAAATAATCGCTAGAATCGTCCTGAATCTGATGCCAAGCGCCTCCGAATGGTCGCGTAATTACCCTAGTTGATTTAGTGGGCGTGGCCTTCGGTACCGGCGTATAGGCGGGCGGTTGTCCTATCCGTACGCTGGTCAGAGGTATTCCGGACAGTCCGAACAGGGGTCCCGAACCGGCGATTAGGTTAAAATGATGCAGGGGTTGTATAGCGGCCCCCACCGTCGGGT
This sequence comes from Osedax fenrisi, assembly GCA_964019155.1. NCBI lineage: Eukaryota > Metazoa > Annelida > Polychaeta > Sabellida > Siboglinidae > Osedax > Osedax fenrisi. The sequence goes on along the minus strand of OZ025241.1, from coordinate 84,288,505 downwards.
TAATAGCGGTGGTCAACGGGCTGGAGGTGACCGGGTTATCGCCGCTACCCTCCCGCCGGGTATCTTCCATGCGCGCCATGTACATGAGTAGACAGCCTACGAAGCAGACACACGCGCATATAGAACACACGACGATTAGCATTCCTATCATGATGTACAAGTACATGCGCATGTTATCCTCGGTTACGGATTCCACTTCTCCGGGTAGCTGAAAATTAAAGGTGATTTGGGTTAAGATAATTATTATAAAAATCATAATAATCGTACCTAATTATAATAATCATAATAAAGTTTATTAGAATAATTTGTGTTTGTTTTCTGTTAGTTTTCTAGTTTATAATAGTAATAAGATTTGTCTCTTACAGGGCTTCGACATAATATATATATATATATGATGATGATGATATACATTTTATTAAGCACTAAATAGGGTCATGTAGACCCCGTTCGCTCGTGCGGGAAGAAAATAATAATAAGATAATAGTAATACGATAACAATTTAATAATAATATACATTGAATATAACACGGACAAAAATAATAAGTGATATAGATGAGTGGTATATACTAGAGTATGCAGTGATATAGTGGAGTATTATATACTACAGACTGCATTGATATAGATGAGTGTTATATAATAATAAGATAATAATAATACGGATAAAGATATTATTAGATAAGTGGGAAGTATTATTTTAGTTTGTTCTGTAATATATTTTGTTAAAAATTTATTTTGTTATAGAAAATGCAGGCTGTTTATATCTATATTTCAAATATACAATAATATAAAATTAATAATTCATTATTATTACAGATAAAGTGGGAAGTATTATTTTCTTTTTGTTTGTTCGGTATTATATTTTTGTTTTATATATATTTTGTATATATGTTTCAAATGTATTATATTACTAAAATACAATATTAATAATTTTCTATTATTTCAGAGTATAGTAATAAGTATTATATTGTTTGTTTCATAATATTATTGGTATGTTGTTTTATTAACGTGTTCTGTTTTTGTATGGGTATATTGGTTTATTTATTTGTAACGTGTTCTGTTTGTATATATATATATATATATATATGTTTCAAATTTATTATACAATTAAAATATAAAATTAATAAAGTACTACCTACTATTATTACAGATGTTGGTATGTATTACATTATTTGTTTGTTTCATTCTAGTATTGGTTTAATAGATTTTTAACATGTTCTGTTTATAATATATTTAAAATTTAACATTTAAATATTAAACTATATAACTAATAATGTATTACTAAAATAGGGTACAAAGATAAGAAGAATTATATAAAGTTAAAGTAGAAATTTTTAAAATATTTTACAAATATTTCGATGCCACTTACAAAATAATGTATTTTATTTCTATTTTGTTTATTTTTACTATATGATTTATTTCTACTTTCGATTGTTTTTCATTTATTTTTATGGTAACTGTAAAACATTTTAATTTCTTTAATTTTTTAATTTAGTATTATTCTTTGTTTATTTCTATAACGTATATTATCGTTAGCAAATATTTATACTTTATACTTTCGATTATATTTTCGGCTATGTTTAAATAAATTATCAATCAATCAATCAATATGGTAACAATTTAATAATAATATGCGTTGAATATTACGGACAAAAATAATAAGTTGGATGATATAATGATTAGATTTAGAGAGAAAAGAAGAAGTAAGATTTATAAATCTTTTGTGTGATATAATAGGACTAATAGTAGGAGGGAGGGAATTACATAGGGTGGGACCGTAATTTTTAAAAGCTCTTGAATTTAGGGAAGTTTTACTAGAGTTCTGGGAGATAAGTAGAGGAGCATTTTGGTAACGAAGAGAATTAATATTGTATGTTTTTTAAAATAGATCAGATATATAGCTAGGGGTGAAAGAATATATTGATTTATGGATATTAGATAGTATATGTAATTTACACCTGATGGAGAACGGTAGCCACATACGAGATGATTAATGTGATGTTCTGTGATCCAGTCATGTTATACAGTAAATATTGAGGAATGGATAATCCGATTTAGTGGATCAGTAGCTTTAGCAGGAAGTAAATTCAGTATGGAAGAAAAGTAGCCAAGTCGGGAAAGTACAAGTGTATGTATTAGAGTTTTAGTAATGTTTCTGGAAAGTGATGTTCGTATTTTTTTAATTCTGAAGAGATGAAAGTTGGATGATTTTGAAATGGATGATATGTGATTCTTAAATGATTTTTGTCATCAAATACTAATCCTAGGTTTTTGGAGGAATGGGAAGGAGAAATAATAATGTTATTTGGACTATCGTTTGGAAAGGAAGTATCAGAAGTAGATATGTTAAGTACTGTAGTCTTAGAGCAAATAATGAGTAGTTTATTGGAGAGGAGCCATAATCTTATGCAGTTAGCACACTCGATTAATTCAGAATTAATGGCATTATAAGTATTTTATAGGGAAAAAGGTAAACAGTTGAATATCAAAAGCAACAATGTGGTAGTGTATATTTAGAAAGTTCTTAATTAGATTAGCATCATGTGACTGTTGCACGACGATATTTAGCATAATTGTAAAATTGATCATATAAGTGAGTTATATATAGTATTTATGATACTATATATAATTTTAAATATACATAAATAACCGAATTATAAAACATCAATGACCGAGTAAAATAAATTATATACATACATATAAATAATATATATATATATATATCATACTCTATTTAAACATAAATAATATAATTATTAGCATGTTAATTGCAATAATAAAAATAACCTGTATATGAAACATAAAAAACATAAAGTAAACTATAATATCAGAATATAACATTTATGCAATGACAATACCACTATTACAATTTATAATATTAAGAGCGAATGTAATGATAAATATCTAGACAGATAGTTTAAACATACAAATCATACTTATAATTTTTAATTACTAACGAAATTACTAACTAATTTATAATTATACCATATCTGAATAACATATATACTACCTTAAATCTACTATATTAAATGTTACTATGTTATATATATATATATATAACTATGGAAAACATATTAATAAAAATTAGAAATTATTACTAACTAGTGAACATATGTTTACGATATTAGATAATGATGAATCTATTTGTCAATTATACTAACTATACGCTATAAATAGATTACTATACATAGAACATAGTATTGTATTTCTAAATAAAACTATTTAATATAGATTTTTTTTTTTTTTTTTTTGTTTTAATACTCAGAGTTGGCTTAAAAGCCTAGATGAATGAAAAAGCAAAAGCTTGTCTGGTCATTCACCTATTTACGAAATTACGAGAAGTATATTAGTAAACGATAATATATAAATAAAATATATATATAAAAATATATAAAAATATAATATTTTATTAAAAATGTATTACATAAAGTGTATATAATATAAAATATTAAAAACAATCAATCTATAATACTATTAAATTAAATATAAATTAAATAAACATAATTTTTTTTTAATTAAACAAAATTTAAAAAAAATTAAAACAATACTATATATAAGGCTGCTATTAAGTACAACAAATGATAATACCATTGCCACCGAGTATACCCAGGATGCGTAGAATATCAACTTTCAGGTAAGGGTGCTCCAAATCCTATATCATTAGGGATTACACCATTGCCAGAGGTGTAAACGCTGATATCCTTATTCCCCGATGCATACTATACATCCCTAATACACCCAATGACTCAAGCATATCCAATCATGTACCCAAACACACCCATACATACTAATATATACTAATATATGATAAAACAAAAAAACAAAAATTATACATTATAATGATAAATATAAAAAATATATAAATTAAATTAGAAATTAAAATAAAAGAAAATAATTAATAGTACACTACAATAATTTTAAAATAATATTAAATAATATTTCTCGTAATCTCTCTCATCATGTATAAAACATAAATATAAATTGTAAAATACTAGATAACTTATAATAACAAATAATAAGTAACATAATGCATAACTGTAATATATCCTACATATATATATAATATTATATAAATTAATATATAATATACATGGAATACAAATAAATCATAGATATATAGAAAACATATAATATATAGAATAAATCAAGAAAAATATTACCATAATAAAAAAATAATAAAAGAAACATTTTTTTTAAATCAAAAAAAAACAAAATAGATTATATATTTTTCAGTAGAAATATTATATTGCATGCCACCTAAAAAAGCGAATATTATTTAATTATAAAAAATGTAATTAAAAGAAATATTAAAATGTTATAAATAAAATGATATCTTTAGTTATAGTTGTATAAAAGTAAAAGTAAAAGTTCATAATATGTAATGTAAAAATATATGTGTAATTATATAAAATATATATCATTAGTCAATTAAATGAAAATGATAATAAAGTAGAATAAAAGTAAGTTTATATAAAAATATAATATAATATTTTTTTAATTTGTAAAATTTAACATTAGTCAATAAAATAAAATTGTTAATAAAAGTATATCATTAGTCTTTATATAAACTTATTAAATATTTTTTATAATTTTTATTAAATTTATTTGGATAATTATTGTATTTCAGATTTATGTTTAGGTTATTCCATAATTTTGGTCCAACATTAGTCAAACAAAAAGCTTTTCGATCTGTTCTGAATTTTATTCTATAAAATAGATTTTTATTATAAGTTTTTATTTTATATAATTTCTGTAAATTTATAGGTAAAATTGTATTATTTGCCCTGTTCATAAATGTAGCTGTATTAAATTTCACAATATCACTAAATTTTAAAATGTTGAACGTTGAATGCAATTTATTTTAATTAGAACTATTATACTGTGTACCTAATATGCATTTTAACGCTCGTTTTTGTATAATAGTTATTTTTAATAAACTACACACAAAAGTATTTCCCCATATATGAACACAATAATTTAGGTGTGAATAAAAAAAAGAATTATATAGTAAAATTAATGTTTTTATATCGAATTTATGTTTTACTTTATTTAAAATAGCGATTACTCTACAAAGTTGTGTTGCTACATAATTTATTTGTTTTTTCCAATTAAGCTTGTCGTCAATATATACACCTACAATTTGTATATAAGTTACTTGTTTTAATTTAATATTATTAATATATAAATTTAACTTTATATTTTCATTTTTATTTCTGATATTAAAAAGTAAGACATTAGTTTTATTGATATTTATAGATAATTTATTTATATTAAGCCATTTAAATAATTTATTTATATCTGTTTGCATTTTATCTTTAAGATTTAAAATTGTTTTATCATAAAATATTAAGTTAGTATCATCTGCGAATAAAATAGGTTTAAAATTATTTGAAATTTTCGGTAAGTCATTAATATATAAAATAAATAAAAGTGGTCCAAGAACAGATCCTTGTGGAACTCCACATGTAATATTATTATAATTTGAATTTTGACCATTTTGGGATACATATTGTTCCCTTTCAGATAAATAACTTTTTATTAAATTAAAAGCTGTACCTTTAATCCCATATATAAAAAGTGTATTTAACAATATGGTATGATCTAGTGTATCGAATGCTTTTCGTAGATCGATTGAAATAATTGCACATTTTTGTAATGATTCCAATTTATCACTTATGATCTCAATTGTTTCAGAAATAGCATCTGCTGTTGAAATATTATTTCTGACACCATATTGGCACTCACTAATTATGTTGTGTTTATTAATGAAATTCAAAATTCGATTTTTTATCAATCTTTCTAATATCTTAGATAATTGTGGGAGTAACGATATAGGTCGATAGTTCACTGGTTTTTTTCTATCTCCTGATTTATATAGTGGTATTATTTTAGATTTTTTTAATATATTCGGAAAATATCCATCTGATAAAGATCGGTTAAATAAATGAGTAATAATAGGACAAATTTCTGTACTTATATTTTTTATAATATACATATTAATGTCATTGAAATCAGTACTATATTTTATTTTTGTATTTGATATTTCTTTTTGTATTTCAGTTAAAGTCGTAGGTAATAAAAACAATGATTCTTTAGTATTTTCATTCATTGTTGAATATATAGATTCACTACTAGGTTCATTAATTATTTGTTTAGCCAAATTCGGTCCAATACTACTAAAATAGTCGTTAAATTCTATGGAAGTTGGATTATGTAATGAATTAATTTCTTTTTTGTTTGTATTTATAACTTTATTTATAATAGCCCATGTATTTTTTATGTTATTATGAAGGTTTGTTAATTTTGAAGAATAATACAAATATTCAGATTTTCGTAATAAAGTTGTCAATATATTTTTATATGTTTTATAATAAATAAATTGTTCTGTAGTTTTGTTTTTTAAAATATTTCTATACAATTTATTTTTTTTATTTATGCATTTTATTAGACTAGAATAAATCCATGGTTTTTTTATTTTTTTATTATCTTTTATTTGTATAATAGGACATTTATCATTATACAATCTTATTAAATCAACATTAAATGTATTTAATATATAATCTATAGTATTATCTGTATAAATATAATCCCAGTTATGTTTGATTATACTATCTTTTAAATTATTTAATGTTGTATCATTAATTTGTCTAATATATTTATATTTCAATTTGTTTTTTTTATAATTTGTTGTTTCACATTCATATACAACATATATAGGAAGGTGATCACTTACATCGCTGATTATAATATCGTTGACTATAGGTTTGTAATTACAATTACAATATATATTATCAATTGATGAGTTAATATGTATTCCATATCTTGTTGATTTTGTAATTAATGGATAACAACCTAAACTGTAAATGTTATCTAAAAAATATTTAATTTATTGTTATTTATTAAAATATTAATATTAAAATCTCCCACCAAAAAAAGGTCTCTCTTAGCCGAAAAGTAATTAAAATGTGTATAAATAAAATCACTAAAATCTATTATATCAGCTTTAGGCGATTTGTATATACCACTAATTAAAATGTTTTTATTATTAATATTTAAAGAAATCGTAAGCATATCCACAAATTCATGTTTTGATATGCATAAATTATCAATAGTATTATAATTTAAATGGTTTTGTATAAAGATAGAAACGCCACCACCTGCATTGTTATTATATGTGGTATTTATAAAGTTATTACGTGTTATATGGCATGTATTATAATTTTCAATTTGATATAAATCTTTATTGTATTCTTGTAACCAAGTTTCGCTTATCACAATTATGTTGAATTTAATTTCTATGGAATCTAATAACATTATTATTTCATCAAAATTGTGTACGAAACTTCGTGCATTTAAATGAAATATTGATAGGCCGTGATTAGATTCATGTTTTATTGATTTACATTCAACATAATTGCATTCTATTTGTATATTTTTATTTAAATATTCATCGGACATATATTCATAATTAGTAGGTGTTTCATTATTATTATATAATTCATTATTACTGTCATAATAGTTATTATTATTGTAAACCATAATATAAAATATAAATTTATGTAATTAAAAAAGATTAAGTATATATATATAAATAAATAAGTAACGTAAATAATAAGAACAATAAAAACAAGAATATAAATATAATACAAAATTTAATAAAACTACAATATAGAATTAAAATCACTTACATTTAATAAATTTTCCTTTTCAGAAGATTCTGTTTTTTTAATAAACGTTATGCCATTAACTGTCCAACAATACTTTATTTTTGAATCTTTTAGTAGATTCCTTGCTTTGTAAAATATTTCAGAATTATATTTGGTTAAATGATCGTTTATATATATATTAGTATCTTTTAATTTTTTTATATTTTTAAAAATTTTACTTTTTGTTTCATGAAAATGAAATTTTACAATTGTTTTATAAATGTCCTTATTTTTATTAGGTAACTCGTGAATTGCTATAACATCATATGGGTCAATATCAATATTCAATTGATTTTTTACAAAATTTATAAATTCTGATTTTTTATTCTCAGATTTATTTAAAAAATCTGTTGAAGATGAAATAATAATGTTTGTTTTTTTTGAGTATTGCTCAATCTCATTTAACTTATTTTCTAAATACAATTTTTTTGGATTAATGGATTATCCGATTTAGTGGATCAGTAGCTTTAGCAGGAAGTAAATTCAGTATGGAAGAACAGTAGTCAAGTCGGGAAAGTACAAGAGTATTTATTAGAGTTTTAGTAATGTTTCTGGAATGTGATTTCCGTATTTTTTAGTTCTGAAGAGATGAAAGTTGGATTATTTTGAAATGGAATCCTAGGTTTTTGGAGGAATGAGAAGGAGAAATAATAATGTTATTTAGAGTATCGTTTGGAAAGGAAGTATCAGAAGTATATATCTTAAGTACAGTAGTCTTAGAGGAAATAATGAGTAGTTAATTGGAGAGGAGTCATAATCTTATGCAGTTAGTACACTAGATTAATTCAGAATTAATGGTATTATGAGAATGTATAGAGAAAAAGGTATACAGTTAAATATTATCAGCAAAAATATGGTATTGTATATTTAGAAAGTTCATAATTAGATCGGCAATAGGGCGGATATAAATAGAAAAGAGGGATGTACCTAGGATAGATCCTTAGAGAATACCGTGATTAAGTGGAGAAAGATGCGAGTAATATTTTTCAAACATAATTGAGATATTGCGGTTTATCAGATATGAAGTAAACCATTTTAATGCTAAGCCAGATATACCCATCATAGTAAGCCGCAAGATTAATATGTTATGGTCAGGGTATCAAAATCAGATGATAGTTCAAGTAGGATTAGCTGGCAATACGTGTTGCTATTTATTTAAGGTAGATAATATTGTGTCAGTAATATTACGGTCGAACGACCCTTACGAAAAGCGATTTGAAACGGGTCGAAAAGATTATTTTTATTTATCTAGGCGATAAGTTGCTTGGAAATGATTATTTCTAATATATTACTTAATAAGGGTAGGTGGGAGATCGGGCGATAATTTCTTAGGGAGTTTGGATCGAGGTCTTATTTTTTAGAATAGGAGAGATTATGACAGTCTTGATGTAGGGTGAAACCTGACCAGAGTTTAGTGAGTTCGCATTAATATCCAAGAAAATAGGAGACAATAAAGGTGCAAGTTTGTAATATAATGATATAGCTAGGGGGTCAGTGGGGGAGGTACAGTGAGATTTTATGAGTAGGTAATTTACTTCTTACAGTGAAGGGATAGTGAATATACTTAATTCGTCAATAGGATAGGTAATATATATGGTAGTATTTAGTATGGATTGAATAGATGCGCAAATAATATTATTAATGCTTGTAATTTTATTTTAAAAGAATTTTTAAAAAGAAAGCATAGTTGAAAATTTGACATGTTCGGTAAAATGGGGACTTTTTCATCTTGAAGAGAGAGAATTTTATTTACCATTTTAAATAATGTTCGAGAGATCGGAGGAGATCGATGCTATCTTTTTGTTATAATAGATGGATTTTGAACGAGATATAGTAGATTTGTAATTTTGTCTAGCTAGTGATAGAGCAAATTTTGTTTCAGTTAAAGGATTTTTTAGAATTTTTTTTTCAAATTTGCGAACACTCTTCTTGAGAATGAAAAGTTAGTGAGAAAACAAGGGAGAAAATGGGCGATCAGTAATTGATGTAGTTTTGTAGGTGCATGTATATTGATACTATTTTTGAGAATGGCGTTTAGAAGTACCGGATATATCTCTTATAAGATATTTGATATTGCTTACAAATCTTGGAAGGTCAATAGATTTAAATTCTCTATATTTAATACTTTTACGTGTAATCTTTGTGAATTTTAGATTTATAGAGAATTCAATAATACAATAATATAACGTATACTAACGGTAGTTCAATTTGTTGAAAGGAGTTAGGGTTTATACATCCAATAAGATGACTGGGAAGGAGTGTAAATACCATATCAAATGTATTACCACTAGAATGATTGGGACATGATATACGTTGGTACAGAGAAACAGACTAAGTTAGTAGTTTAAAGTCACCATGGCGATATATGGGAGAATTAAAGTGATAGTTTAAGTCACCAAGAACTATTGGTAGATAGGATGAATATGAAGGAATATTATGTATAAAATCATGACATTCATCAACGAATAAAATGGTTTCAGGATTTGGGGGACGATAGATTACGGTGAGATGTAGAGTTAAGCAAGAAAGCTTGAGTGTCAGCGAAAGACAATCACTATATGAAAAGGGCGGGAATGAAATGGATGGAGAGAGGTAAAAATCATTACATATAATAAATCCTACTCCACCTCCACGGCTCGTTTATCGTGGAGCGAGATATAGGTTATATCCAAAGTCCAAGATGGAGACAAATTTGTCAGAGTCATCATTAGAAATCCATGTCTCAGTCAAATCGATTATAATACAAAAAAATTAATTAAGGTGTATATTTTATCTCAAGGAGCGAATATTGATCAAGGCTATGTTAGTTTATTATTTATAAATGATGTCCTATAGTGATCAAAAGAATCAAATAATGTTGTTAAATCAGATTCAGGGATAATAAAAGGTGGATATGAAATAGGATTATTATTATCCCTAGTTCAAATAATTGATAACGATTATTGAAAAATACTTTATACGAAATGGGCGTGAGTTTTTATTTTAGGGCAAGATAGTACCTTACCAAGAAGTCGAGTAGAGTCAGGTAAATAATGACGAAAAAGATATGCTTAAAATTACTATGTGATGTGATATTTAGAAAGGAGGAGAAATATATATCATAAGCAAAATTATTAGTGAAACGCAAGATAGCGGTGCTGGTAAGAAATGAGGTAGATGTGATATAATAATGGGGAAGTTTTATAAAGTAAATTAATGATACTCTGAAATTATAGTTAACTTCAGAACGAAGAAGGTATTCAGGTACTACTACTTCTACTACTACTACTACTACTACTACTACTACTACTACTATTACTACTACTACTACTACTACTACTACTACTATTACTACTACTACTACTACTACTACTACTACTACTACTAATACTACTACTACTATTACTACTACTATTACTACAACTACTAATATAACTAATATATATATATATATATATATATATATATATATATATATATATATATATATATATATATCATATGCATGTGAAATTGAATTATCATGTTGTTATTATGGTATAATACATAATCTAACTGTTATCACTTTAAGTACATCAGTACTATTTAGTAATGATGACGTCATATTAAGTAGTTGAACCTCCATAGTATGTCAAGTATACGTATAGGAATCTTCGTGTTGAATTCGTTACGTATATATTTAATTTTTATTAAGTATTTATTAAGTATACTTTTTAATATTATATTTATATTCTTGTTTACAATAGCAATATTTATTATAATCTAAATATTTATAAATATTTATTATTATCCTGTAATTGTAAAATATTACATAATATGTATTATTTTATATTACTATACTTGTACTAATGACCATTATAAAATGTTATTAGTATATAATGTAATACTTCATTAATGTACTTACTTAATTGTAATCTTTATTTCGTATTATCTATTAAGCATTTTTATTTATTTTATTAATTGTTCTTTTTTATAGTTATAATATGCATTAGTAGGATAATATATATGTATATAATTAGTAATAGCTTTTAACTCGATTATATTTAATGTTTCTCCGATTTAATTTTAAAAATTATATAATTTATATATACAGTTCGCTCTCGATGTATATATATATATATATATATAATTAGCATATTGTATATTGATATATTAATATTTACGTGATAAATCATATAATATTATAACAATATATAATATATGTTAGGAAAAATTACATTATAATCTATATTGTATTATAATCTATACTGTATACAGTAAATATAAATATTACGTACCATATACATATTTGCACCCACACCTACCCAGTATACGATACACTGTATATCAGGCGTATATACAATATATATATATATATATATATATATATATTAATTCATTTAGCGTGATGTTATCAAGATAAATTATATATTATATCAGTATATCTTTCCGAGTTAATGTTAATATTATTGATTCGTAATATCTTGATGTATGTGTATACGTATACGTTATAAACATGGGTCCCGAAGATAATCATACTATATCATAACATTAGTCAATTGTAATCTGATTATACTATACCTATTAAATTAAATTACATATGTATCAGTTATTTATTCTCGTTTGAATCATAATCAGCATTGGAAGTATGGTTTGTAAAGTATGATTATGAAAACGATTTATCAACGGTGATTTTTAATTATGTACAATATAGAAAACGATACGTATTTTAATACAAGTTATATAGTCATAAATAAATAGTACTCAAATAGTATCATATGACTATACTAGTTAGTATTCTAAATTATGGTTAGAATTAAATAGTGTATACATTATTTAATTATATATTATATATTATATATTAATATATTATTAAAATACGTATACCATATATGGTCTATAATTACAAATATTAGCACTTATCAGTTATCAGTTAGCAGTCACATTTTATTCATAATCATCATCGGCAGTGAATCATTTTTATGACGCATCGTATTAATTTCCACGAGAATGAACGTTATCCGGCGATAGCGATCCTGCCATAGTAACGTACTGCGGAGGTTGTCCGTGACGCACGCCTCTTACAATACCCCTCCCCGACATATCGTACATCGGTATCATCATCACGTTCCTATTGGCTGGAGAACCTTCCACTCCCTGATAGCCATCAACGATAGCCATCTCCCCCATTGGTTGAGGGTGGGTCGCGTACACGTATGTACCCCCTCCTCCCCCTCCTCCCCCCAGGGTAGCGAAGTTCAAGAACATCGGATCTTCGAAGTGGGCTCGCAGGCAGTACACGAAGCAGCAACAAGTGCACACGCAACACACGCTCTCCAATAGAATGAACATGAAGTAGATTATTTTACTTAATTCATCGTCGACCGTAGATTCAGCGGGTTCGGACTTCTGTAATGGTATGAGTGTTAGGCCTGGGTATATTGGGATAATATTTGTTGACGCGATGTGATGCGCTATAATGATTTCGTACGCTTGTTCTATATACAAGTTATGTAATACTACGTATTGTTAAGCTAATGATATGGTATTAGAGATAATATCGTATGCATATAATGCTTATAGTATTATAAATTTATAATTGTAATTAAATAATTCTCCGTTCCTAATTAGAGATAGTATCACTCTTCTAGATATACAAGGTTATATACAAATAGCAATAATCTAATTACAACTCTCCCTCTCTTCCTACCTCGAGGGCTCATAGAATTTAATACACTCATGTATCTAGCTATCCATGCAACATTATCGCTTGTAATTGAATACATTTAAATATAATTAACAAACTAATACTTTTATAATTAAAATAATACATTATATACATTTTGTCCTTCCATAATAAAACACATATATATATATATATATATATATATTAAAGTTCCGCTGTATGTTACTCTAATTATATTACTTTATTATTTATGAGATATGATGTATCCTCTTATGAAATAGTTCGTGATTATATATTTTTCCATTCCATAAAGTATATACCAATTAACATCCTTGTACTTTTAATAATTTAACTATTGCTTTTTAACTACGTGATATAATAATATAATTAACATGAATATGAGTCCTTCGATAATATATTCCTCTATTTATAAGTAAAACCTATTCTTATGTGAATTTAAAGTAACTAAAGCAGTTAGAAATACCCCACATACTTCTCTGTCACTGACTCCCTCTCCTCCGACTATAACTATTGATAAACGTAATAGTATATCTGCGTAATATATCTGTAAATCAATATAAATATAATTCTGTTAGTAGTTAATGTCGCTCTATTATAATTAACGCCTATATAATATGTTAACTTATTTACTTAACTAATCTAGATTTAGATATTATATTTAACACAGAAACATGGTTTATTAATAATGGTCCCTATATTATTGTTACATTACATACAGATACTATAAACTTTTCGATATCCATAGACCTAGTTCCCACAACGTATGTAATATTATTAAGTTATTCATTTATATATACCCTTAATTGAAAACTTTTTGGATTTTTATGTATTATTAACATATATATTAATATAACATTTATATTAATAATTATACTAATCTACATACGTATCTATTGCTAAATTGGAAACGCATATATCCTACTTACATATATAAGCTATATTTCTCGGTGGCTTTAATATCATATTAAATTCTATATTCTATATATATAGATATAGAATGTAATGTAAGATATTCAATGCTTCGATCAATTAATTACAACTATTCATTCACACGATAAACCTCAAACTATTATTCTCTAATGAGTATAGGTGTATATATTTTTAAATTCTTCGTATCTTATAAATTAAATGATCTAATAGCTGATATTTCTATACTAAAATTGATGTATGAACATCATATAGTTATATTCAATAGTTTCATAACATGTTGCAATTGAATTTAAAATGTTAACAATAATGATGGTATATGTTATTAGGATACGAATATATCTTTCTGATACGAATATTTTATCAAAATTAGATCTAGCGATATCATCAACCATCTAATCACATACATCTATAATAATAAACACAACCAATCTACATCATAACTGTAATTTAATATCATCCAATATCAAACTAATACTTATGTCGTGCGTGTAAATACCGACCTATGTTAACTTGTGTTTCCTACAAATATTTATATCGTAAACTAATATACTGCCATGTTAAATAATGCAAGAATTTACTATAAAAAACTATTCAATATATATATATATATATATATATATATATATATTGAATTTAATTGAAAGTTTATTTAAACACTTAAATAAATCATAAATAATTTCTCAAAAGTGTATATATATAGAATACAAATAATAAAAGTAGGTAAAACAATAAATATTATTAATAATAATACAATAAAATATAAAAAACCGTAAAGAAATTAATAAATAAAATAATAGTTACAAACAATATTAGTATTATGTTGCCTGATGGCTACTGGTTACCACATGAGATCAATTGTTGTATATATTTAATGAATGTTGTATGCGATTTTATAGATCTGATATAGGGTGGGAGTGAATTCCATAGCTTTGGACTAATATACCTCACTGCCCATGTATTCATTTATATATATTTATAACTTTCATAGCATTCAAAATATTATCAATTACTACAATAGAAGCATTATTAAAATCAATGACATCGATATAGTTATGACCTGCCAATACCGGTTCTAATAATACTTTATAAACCGGACATCTACGACCTCAACACATTCTATTCTATAGAAATAATATACGAACGACTTTATCCTAGCATAGTATTTACATTGTTAAATTGTACGTATCTTAGCTTTATTTAATCTTAGCATATGAGTCACCAACCGATCTATTATCCATCGGTGAACACACTTACATATCATATTAATGGATTACAAATTATCATTGATGACACTCACCAATGAATATATCACATAGAGTTTACCTTCAATTTTTGTAAGATATATATATATATATATAAGTCTATATTTAAATATAACTATATAATGGTTACCTATTAACATGTAGTAAATAATTTTAATTGAAGATTCACATTTATTTCACCGTATACATATAGAGTATCACTACATTATTATCAGTATATTCCGTTAATCTAATGTTGCGTTTAATATATGTAATACTTAATTATCCTGATATTTTGTACCATGTGATATAGATTATTCCTCGATAGATAATATCCTTCATATCGCAAGCATAGTTAAAAAATACCAACCTTCCATTTACTATGTATTATTATGTATTATATTGCACAGATTAGTAATAGATGTCCGATGAATTATAATTCATATTTATATTTAAATATATATATATATATATATATATATATATTTATTGTTTTAAAATATATTATCTAACTTTTATAACTTTAAGAATATTAATAATATCATGTAAAGATATATTTGACGTCATATTAAGTTTATTATCCATGCTAAATAATAGTATTGTACTTTGTGTATATTTTAAATGATTACTTATGAATATTGTTACGTATGTGTATATAATTTAAAATAAAATTTTATTTTGTAATTAAATAATATGTAAAGTTATTAATTGTTATTGTTTTTAGTTTTTATAGCAGGCTACATATAGTAATTATATGACACCATAGCATCTCTCATATAGTATATTAATAACATATAACACAATTTGTTATGCACCATATTAACTGTACTATTTATAATACATATCAATATTATGTTTATCTAATAATTTTATTATTTTATTATTTATTATTTTATAAAATCATACATATGTTTAAAGTTATAACTATTTATTAGCAGATAGCACATACATAACATTCTGAACTATACAAATTATATGTATATCTTCCAATGGTATCTCCAAATTGATATATATATATATATATATATATTATGTTAGATATCAATATAATACTGATATAATTCATGTATAGTTAATACGGTTATTAATATAAATTATACTTTATTAATTAACTAATTAATTTAAATGTTATAAAATCATGAATTATGTAAAACTGCAATGTTAGAAATCATTCTATGATAATATAATCAAAACATTTTTAATAACCGAAATTTTAATATTTATCAATTTAATTTCTTTAAATTCATGTATCATAGTATTATTTATATAGATTCTAAATTTAAAATGTGTTACTTCCAGTTATAATCAAATCTAAATATCCTATAGAGTTATAAACAGCATGTGTATTACCCATTAGTAAAATGTGCATTATATATTTTCTTATATATTTATAAATAACATAATATACTACAAACAAACATAATTAAACATCATTAATCGCAGGTTAAAATATATAATAATCTGTTTTTAATTCACATTTATTCGGTGTTAACATTTAAAGTAGCAAACGATGTTCTGTTGAGTTCAATGGGCGTAACATTTGGGGTGACGGTAGGCGTGTCGTTAGGCGTGACACGAGGTACATTAATAGTATGTATAGTAGTGCCTACTATCGACGTATATGGGGGCGGATGATCAGAACTACATCCCGCTATGCTCGATGTTCCGGTCAAAGGTCGCATACAGCCACGCCCACCTGTGATTATTACCATAGTACCACGACCTTCCCCGCGTTCCGCCCCGTTTATATTCCCCTGCGCAGTACCGTGCTCATTCGAGCGTATAGGCCCGTGTCCAGCCGATAAGTCCATCACTGTGACGTCACCTGTTCTCTGAGCGGGCGTACCGATGTTTTGGCTTTCTCTGAGTGCGCGGTTAAAGCGCATTTCTTCCTGTAGTTTACGTAGAGTTTGGCATATCAGTAGACAGAAACACGCGCACATACAAACAATCACGCTCGTGATGACCAGTACGATGTAGAAATATCTACGTGCGTTCGCGTCGGATAGAGAATCGATATGATTAGCTTCCTGGAAAGTATGGGCGTCGTAGTATTAGTATACGTTATATTATTAATTCTTTGCCATAATGATTTGTAGCTAGTGATAATAATACTATTACTATTAACAATTACACTATAATTACCACAACGACGGTGTCAGTGGTAGTACTACCAGTGGTAGTGGTAGTGGTAGTGGTAGTGGTAGTGGTAGTGGTAGTGGTAGTGGTAGTGGTAGTCTACCACTACTACTAATATCACTACTTGTGTTACAACTGCTATTTTTAATAATACTATGAATATTATAATTACAATTAATGCTATGATAACTATAGGATATATAATAACCTATTTGAGGAATAGTATTTAGAGTATACTATAGTATACTACTCAGAAACTTACAACTACACATTACTTTCTTCATACTAAGTCTAGTATTATTAATATTACTAAAAATATACATACTACTACTACAGTTACTATTATAAATACTATAAATTATAGTCTATAATTATCAAAGCACATAATTAGGTCCATACATCCAATACCAATTGGTATTAATACTCTATAGAATAAACTAATATATCCAATAATAAAACATATAATCATTATAAAAGGTTAACATGATGTACAATTATTAGGTCTTTGAGGTATACCATAATGGCATATATTATAAATAACAGTACATACCCTCCTACAATATAAATAGTAACACTTTGTTGTAATGTATGATGTATAAAGTTATTGATAATAACAAATGATAAAATAATTAAATACCTGGAGTCGGATCATAGTATTAAACTTATTATTATATATATATATATATATATATATATATATATATATATATATATATATAGTCGGATCATAGTATTAAACTTACTATATATATATATATATATATATATATATATATATATATATATATATATATATACTCAAGGCATTTGTTTAATTATCTTATCTTTTGTTATTATATTATAATATTTACTGTTTTTAGTATATTATCTAACTTTGATCACTTTAATAACTTCAGTAATATTTTCTAAGTTTGTAGGTGTGGTAATATTAGTCAGATAATTCATGCTTTAAGATATTATTATATAGTTATGTATTTGTGTACTTGTATTTATAAATTATATATGATAATAGTTATATATATACAATAATTTTATTTCTTGTTATGTATTTGTTTATTAAAAGTAATGTTTTTAAATATTTATTTTATTATCAACCTACTTTATTTTTTATCGATTGTAGTAGTTTATATTATTTTTAATGATTATTTAATTATATGTCAATATATCTCTAAAGTATATTATTTGGTTTTAGTAATATTTTATATTTTCATTTTTAATTGCCTAATTAACTTTTCATATTGTATATATCCCATTATTAATTATTGTATCGAATTATATATATTTAATTTAATTGACTTTGATTTATTTTAAAGATCTTTTTGACAGAGTTATCAAGCGTCTAAAGTAAAAAAAAAACAATATAACCTAACATAAATGAGATTAGGGAAGATAAATATTCAGGTATGTTGTGGTGAAGAGAGTTATGAGCTAGTAGAATCATATATAAATACCAATGGCCATGAAATTCGATAAAGATGAATCAACTTGGAGGATTTGGATATATATATAATGCCTTTAAAAAGTTACTTTCGCCAAGAGTAAGAGCACTGGTAACAATTGCACCCTCACAACAATTGCGTCCTCAACCCGACTCGAATCATTACCGGCCACATAAATAATCAATACAAAGTACTCGTGAATATCTTATATTAAATATTAAAAATATATTGTACTTCATAAATAGAAAATAATACTGATGTTAAATAAAATTTAAATAAAATTTAATATCTAAGTAATTATGGTATATAAAATATGTACAATTTACAACAAAATACAAAAATAAAATTGACTCGAATCATTACCGGCCACATAAATAATCAATACAAAGTACTCGTGAATATCTTATATTAAATATTAAAAATATATTGTACTTCATAAATAGAAAATAATACTGATGTTAAATAAAATTTAAATAAAATTTAATATCTAAGTAATTATGGTATATAAAATATGTACAATTTAAAACAAAATACAAAAATAAAATTGCAAAAAACCCTACAATCATTATCATAAAATATATAATTGTATAATTTGTAACCTAAAAAATGTAAACCAATATAACACTAAATTAAAAATTTGAAACATCAAATTAAAAAAATGTAATATTAAAAAAAATTATATATATAAATTTATAAAACTATAAAATAAAATATTTAAAATAAATACTGATAAATACTGATAATATAAGGTAGCCAATAAATTAATAAATATATCACATAATACAATAAATTAAATAGAAATATAAAATATAAAATTAAAATCAATAAGTCGATATCATAAATGATTTACAAATTATTTTAAAATTATTCAATTTAGTAATGTTTCTTATATTTTATGGTAATCTGTTTCACAGCATTGGACCAGTATTCGATAAACAAAATGATTTTCGGGCAGTTCTTACTATTATTCTATGAAAAAGATTTCCTATATATATATATGTATTTAAATTTATCTATATACACATGTGTATGTATAATACATTATAATAACTGTGTGGGGAACATATAGTTTAGTACTTATTATTTCGTTAATATTCTCATTGGTACATGAGTCATGTAACATGTAACATGACTCATCATATAAATTTATGTTAATCGTTACATTTCCTATTCCTTACAATTGTATGCTTTTATTTTCACGTTAAGTATTTATTATCTGGTACCTATATCTCCTTAAAATATAACTTTCCACACAGGATAATATACTGGATATAATTATATATATATATACTATAATTATATATATATATATATATATATATATATATATATATACATACAATTTTCAAGCACTTATATTACATTGCTTATACAAATAATTATATTTTATAATATAATAATATTTAATAATTATATAGTACATATTATACAAACATATTTATACAAATTTATATTATTTATATTAATTGTATTATCTTACGGAAGTTATATTTAGTTTAAACTAATTATGTTACAACATTTATCAAAATGTATTATCATTATTTAACTAATCATATGCTCTTCCATAAGGCCAATCACTTAACATCAATTTAAATATAAACGAGAGAGTCAATATAATCAATAATAACTTGTCATACTACTACTACTACTACTACTACTAAAGCAAATCAATCAAATCAAAACGTTTTATTTAAATATTAATTTTATAACATATTAGAGTGTTCTGATAAGTGTATGAACGAAAATCAAATATAATAAAATAAATATATAAACAATTTAATTTCGATCGATTAAATACTGTTTTACACGTATTTTAAACGCAACAGGGTTTATAACAAGACGAATATGTAGAGGTATAACATTCCATTTAATTGGAGCAATATAAGTATATGCCCGTTTCGCGGTACGTTTCTGCTTTGGTATAGTGACTTTAAGTTGTCGAGTATCAATATTAGATCGTAATTATCTATTGTGAACTACAAACTTTAGATGTGATCTAATATACGTAGGCTGATTATGGGTCAACGTTCGATGAGTAATGTTCAGTATTCTTTGTTCTGTACGGTCCAAGGCATTCAAGATTCTTCTGTCTTTCATTTTCAAAGTAATACTTGAGTGGTCGTGTCTAGGTTGTCGATAGATATTCCTAACTGCCGATCTAATAATTCTATCGATAGGAATTAGGGTAGATTTCGGTAGACCAATTAGGAGCGAATTACATTAATCTAAAGAGGAGAAAACTAATGAATTAGTTAGAATTTTTGTAGCTCTTTTATTTAAGTAATGACGTATCATGCGTATTTTATACAGTTCGTAGTTAGCTTTTTTTACACATGCAACTTACATGTCGATTCATAGTTACGTTGTCATCGATTATGATCACTTAGTATCTGATTGACGTGCTTGGGGTTATTTCATTATTCTTAATGAATATCTGTGGAAAGTTGGAATAGTTACTGGGAATATTCAAAAATTCATATTTATCTGTAGGTTTTCCTATTTAGCGATAGTTTATTATCGGTAAGCCAGGCGTATATATCATTAGCATAATTTGATAGTTCATCATCAGATAATTCAGTATATAATAGAATGTCATCTGTATATAAATAGTACTTAACATGCCTAAACTGTCTGATAATATTATAAATTAGTATAATATATATGATAAATAATAGTGGCCCAAGTACAGATGCTTGGGGAACACCTGTATTAAATGAGAAATAAGAAAGGAATATTCTAATTATTTCTCATTTAATACAGGTGTTCCCCAAGCATCTGTACTTGGGCCACTATTATTTATCATTGTCGTCGTACGCCGTACGGTTCGAGACAAAGGACATCATACAATCTAGAGCTATATTAATTATTCCTATTTCAATTAATCTATGTTTTAGTATATTGTGGTCTAGAGTATCAAAAGCTGCTGAAAGGTCGAGAAGAAGTAGTTGGGTGTGATTATTATTATCAAGGGATGTAATAATACTATCTAAAACATCAATTACGGTTGTCTCGGTGCTATGATTTTTTATGTATGCACTTTGGTAATTATCTATTAAAATTGGATGGGGGTTGGAATTCTTTGAGGTATTTATTAATTAAAATCGTATGATCTATTGATATATTATGTATGTTATGTTGATTATTGTTAAATGTACTACATAGAATATTTATTTTATCAACAAAATATTGGGAACAATTATTGCATAGTATGTGATCTGGAATATCTGGAAGCCCAGCAAACAATTTATCGACGCTTTTGGACACTTTTGAGAATTTATGGGCGTTTTTTCGACGCTTTTGGACGCTTTGATTCCGAATCGATATATTCGTCGCTTTTTCGACACTTTTGGGCGCTTTGGTTCCGAATCATATAGATTCGTCGTTTTTTCGACGCTTATGGGCGCTTTGGTTCCGAATTATATAGATTCGTCGCTTTTTCGACGCTTTTGGGCGCTTTGGTTCCGAATTATATATAGTAATATTTTGGAACTTGGCTAAATTTTCCAAAATACGTCGAAACATTTACTTTTTGTTATGTAAAATATTTCGCGAAGATTTTTTAAATATTTTTTCAATATTTTTGGACATTTTTTTGAAATATTTTTATATTTAAAAAAAATATTTTTCGACATTTTAAAATTATTTTTCGACATATTTTAAAAATATATTTTAAAATATTTGAAAATATATTTTATAATATTTTATAATATATTTTGTATTTTTTTAAATATTTTGTTATATTTTACAACTAATTTTTTGAAATATTAAAAAAAAAAATATTTGTTGAAATTTTTATATTTAAAAAAAAATATTTTTCGACATTTTAAAAAATATTTTTCGACATATTTTTAAAATATATTTTTTATTTTTAAATATTTGCACCTAATTTTTGAAAAACAAAAAAAAAACAATGCAGAATAAAGAATAGCTATAATTAATAAATAATAGATCAATCAATTAATCAAAAACAGAGCAAATCTTGATCAGGTACGGGCCGTACTGTACGCCGTACGGCGTACGGCTAGTATACATAATAATAATCACATTATAGAATACTCATAACCAAGCTAAAAACCTCGGCCTCACACTTGACCAAAAGCTGTCTTATCTACCACATATAACTAATATATCGAAGTCCATTAATTACACCTTACATACGATCCGACTTATTAGACCGTCTATAATTACTGAACTTGCCAAACTACTAGTTACTTCCTTAATACTGCCCCGACTTGACTACTGTAACTCTATTTTAAATTCACTCCCAGCACATACTATCAAAATGCTCACTAAATTACAATATAGAGCCATCAGAACCATTTTCAGGATAACAAAATACTCAAGACAACATATCACACCTTATATGAAATCCATTCACTGGCTACCCATCCCTTACCGCATACAATACAAATTACTCCTACTGACCCACCATGCCACCCATAATAATAAACCTGACTATCTTACTGAACTACTTACGAACTACAAGTCATCCCGACCACAACGAACAATACATAAATACAAACTAAATATACCAATAACTTTATCACTTAATAAAAAAACAGGAATCTTCTTTTTCTATAATATCACCTAAACTATGGAACTCCCTACCTCACTCAATTAGGTCTATAGTTTCTGACCACACCTTTAAAGTCAAATTGAAAACACATCGATTTAATATAGCTTATAATAATTAATATACGATACACCGCCGAAAACTCATTGCTGATGTTGATCGCAGTGTCTAAACAAATTGGTTACAAGGATACAAGGTTATACATATATTTGTAAACTATAAACTATAAATCTATGGACATAGATAGAACAAGATATGTTTCACTATGACAAATTCAATGTTTACAATGTAAAATATATATCTACTATGCATTTAATAATTCTGATTTATACTGTATTTTGTAATATGCACAGATTATCAACAATATAACAATATCTTTTAAAATGTATTTGTAATATATAATGTTTTCTTATATCATTTAATTCAATTTCTAAGACAATAATGTTCAACAAAATAGTAAGTAGACATAATATAATTGTATGACCATATATATATACCGTTGTAACTATGTATTAGTTTAGTATTTAAGTTATTTAAAACAAATGTATCTATAATATAATATTATTATAATTTCAAATTCTATAATATAAATATTATATCGTTAATAAAATAATTGTATTTTAATTTGTATTGTATATTATATAATATATATATATTATGTAAACATATAACATAATATGTTTTATACTTTATTTTATCATAATTATTTAATAATTTAATTATTAATTATTATAATTATTATGAAAATAATTATTATAATTATTATAATAATAATTATTAAACCGTTCGGTTTCATGTTGATACTTTTAACAAAATCGATAATGTTAAATTAAATTAAATTATAATAGTCAATGAGTCATTAATTCAATGATTGGATCAAGCGAACTATTGGACAACCGCTCAATTTAACGGTCAATTTAACGGTCAATGTATGACCGCAAACGGTCATTTCTACTATCATAAGTTATGACTCATAACTATTGGTCCAGCGGTCATCTAATTATATAATATATAATTAAATTATAAAAAGAATGGTTTGCTTATACATGAATATTATATTTGTTTATTTTATAACTTATATTAAATAAAAAATTAAATTGACCGCTGGATCATAGTTATGACAGTGGAAATGACGGTAGAATATATTTTTTCATTTAATATAAGTTATATAATAAACAAATATTGACTGTTAAACTTTAACACTGCCAGTGTTAAATTTGGTCAAACTGGTCAATTTAACACTGGCAGTGTTAAAGTTTAACAGTCAATATTTGTTTATTATATAACTTATATTAAATGAAAAAATATATTCTACCGTCATTTCCACTGTCATAACTATGGTCCAGCGGTCAATTATAACTATAGTCAATAATTTTGTTTATTTATGTATATCATATACAGTATATGTAATTCTTTATAATACAATTAATTAAGTTATACATGTATAACTTGAACTTGTTAAACAAGTTAAACTTGTGTTATCATAGTTGTAGACGTATATATTTAAAAATAGAATCGCGTGAGAGCTTTAAATAACGAAAGAGACGTTCTAAATAGATCACTAAATTACGTATATATTTTATATGTTCATAATTATTATTCCTTACATATAAATATTATAATAATATAATATATTTAATAGTAGAAATATATATTCTAGTAATTTGTTTATTATATTTTATTCATTATAATACACTTATGAATTAGTATAATGATTATACTATATTTATAAATATATATTTTTACACTATCAAAGTTACTTTGAAAGTTGTAATAATTATGAAAATATAAAATGTATACCAAATTTCGAGATTTATTTAAAACCGTAACTTTTGTTATTTAGAGCACTCATGCGATTCGATTTTTAATATGTACTACTATTACTAGGATACCATATATAATTGATTACTTTTTTTAAATATTAATATTAAGTAACCAATATTATATACTATATAATATGCAAGGTAACCAATGATCTCGTTTGGAGTATTTTGGTTTGATGATTTTGTGTTCAATATCTATTCTACTATCTATAAATAATTATTTAAATTAAAATTGCGTGTGATCACCAATCTTGACGAGATCACTTCGTACGAGATCATTGGAATCCATATGTAATACACTTTTAAATTATATAGTGATTATATAATATAGTATTATATTACTATAGTAAATAGATATGTTATATTATCTAATAGACTATCTATAGATATATATATATATATATATATATATATATATATATATTTTATAATTTATTGATAATTTGTAGTACAAATATTAAATATTAAATATGTTTATATATTTTATCATACATATTTGTGCTAAACTCCTTTTTTATTCTTCTACATTATATAGGTATAATTAATTTTATAATATATTCATAGGACGAAATATTTAAATTTATATTACCCACTGTATATTTGTGTTTACAGTCGGTAAATTCATATTACACAATGCATATTCTTATGACCTTGTTTATAAAAAAATGAAATATAGTATATTTTATATTTATTTGAGCAATGTAGCCTATAATTTCAGTGTGGATGATATGGGTATGACTATGTGTATGGCTAGAGCTAGTATATTGGTAGTGATTATATTATTTTATAAATTACTAATTCAATAATAAAATAATGTAGTTAACATTTTGTATTTGGCTATCTTATTTTATTTAATAGCTTGACTTATGTTCTGTTTAAATACATATGTGAATATAGATTATTAGATATAAAACCCGCATTTTAAAATTAACGGCTACGTGTCATTTAGTAATTACAGAAGTGGTCATATTTTCATCAGTTATATCATTCATATATATATATATATATATATATATATATATATATATATATATATATATATATATATAAGTTTACTTATAATCTTATTTATATATATCATACATCCATCTAGATTTGAAAAGCAGTCCTTGGTTATCATTGACAAGACATCTTCAAGATGAACAAGAGCAGTCCATATACTGTCGTCTTCGAGATAACAAATACGTTAGAAAATATTACTACTTTATACTTACGACTATTTCTACTATATATTTCGACTATAGTCGTATATAGATATATTTGCTTAAAAAATTAAATCATTCAACAGCAGTCCATGATATTCAGTGACGTAACAACTTCGATATTAACCCAGAAGCCCGTGTCCGCCTTCTATGATACCAGCTTAGAGATGACAATATCTTTCCGTAATATTTCTTCTTCGAGATAACAATAACGTTAGCAAATAATTATACTTTCAACTATATATTTGCTTAAACCAAAAATCAATACATTAACAACAGTCTGTGATATTCAGTGACGTGTAGCATTTGATGTGACAAAATCAACCTTTCTCCTTCAAGATGACAATAACGTTAGTAAATATTTATAACTATATAACTATATTTAATTAAATATAAACTCAATTAATCCACAGCAGTCGATGATATTTAGTGCTGTGTCGCCTTTAAGATGACAATAGCATTCCGTAATAATCAATGACATGGTGCCTTAGAGATAACAATAGAAGTATGTGACGCCATCGTGATGACCATATAATCTAAGTGAAGCCCTAATAGATGCTGACTGATCAAGGTACCAACCAGCATTTCCATCATGCATAATAGTAGCATTATTCAATATGTAATCTTATATTATATTGTGTATTTAATAGATTGTGGAATAAATATTCCTCCTGAAGGAATGTAATGAGACAATTTTATATTTGGACATTATATTGTAATTTAATCTTATAAATTACTAATATTGTAGATAACAATTTGTATTTAATAGCATATTTTATTGGAAAGCTTGACGTAAGTTTCTTTATAGACATGTATATGTAACTATATAAGTGGATATAGGTTGTTAGCAAGGGAACCCGTATTTTGAAATCAACGGCTATAATGCACAGTCAACCCGACGAAGTGTTATAATGTTAAAACACATAAAATATATATTCATCGTATAAGCTAGCATATCTGTATCATTTAGTAAGTAAAGAAGTGGTTATATATTCATCAGTTATGATTCATTTATATATATTGTTGTTATTTTATTATCTTGAAAGCCACTCTCATGCTAATGCAATCAGATTATAATGAGAGCTATACATAAACTAACATATACATATGTATCAACAACTATACACAAACCTATTACTTTATATTAAATATATTTTTTTTACCTTTTACCTATCCCATTGCATTTGGATGCCGTAGGGGCGCAGTAGATTTCATCACAATTTTTTTCCATCTCTCTCTATTTTCTG
>OZ025241.1:83980543-84255543 GCA_964019155.1 Osedax fenrisi | reverse complement strand
TATAATGTGTATGTTTCATTTATTATATTTCATTTCATTATTTACTTACTTTATTTAGTCGAGCTCTTGCCTAAACTAATTTTGACACTTTCTTCCATTCGCCATGATCCATCATCATAGATCGTATTTCATCGATGTCCTCAAGGCTAGTTTGAAGTTATAGAGCCTCTATAAACGTAAAATATTGACGACCTTCATTTTTCTCGTGTGGGTGTCCATATAAGTAGGTTATGAGTCACATTTTCTTTGTGACGTATACAGTGTCAGTCAAGTTTAACATTATTTCAGAGATTATATATATTTATTTCGGTGATTTAAAATTAATTATAATTATTATTTATTATTTATTATTTACCCTATTGTAATGGTTCGGAAAGCGTATGTACCTAGTGATTACGTACATGATACTTTAGCCTGGTAAATTACGGGTGACGTGATAAATATATATATATATATATATAAAATAATTAATTTATATTTAAAAAGTGTAAAATTAATTGTGTTAATAATTAAGTTCGTTTACTTATAGTATAATTATATAAATATAAATGTATATCATTTTATAATATTTAACATTTAAAACTTAGAAATTATTAAAATACAAAGGTTTAGCGTTGTTAAATTTAAAAGTGATTGAAAATACGGAATTGTAACAGATAATTGGTTTATTACTTCAACAACATGCTATTGACCAACTATCATTTCCGTAATAAAAAACCTCGCATTAGGACTCTACTAGATAACGAAAACTGTAATGCTTATGATTGTATCCTCATAAAATAATATGGTAAGAATTATTTAAAGTTTAAATATATTAAAATATATATATATATATATATATTATATTAAACTCAATATTTAAAATATATATCAAATATAAATGTATATATTTTAAGGTGGGAAACTTCCTTCATAATTTCCATTTATTAAAAAATACATATTTTGTATCATTTTATGTACAAAATGTACATAAATTACATTTATAAACTTATAAAATGATATACGTAATACTAAAGAATAGTTAACTAAAATGTAATGATAGATTACAGTATTGATATGATATTTCATATATTTATACTTTTTAATACAACTAATAATTATAAATGTTGCATTAATAAATTATAGAATAGAATTATATTTATAAAATTATGCAAATCTAATTATGTTAATATAATATAATTATTATTATGAAATGGTGATATTTAAAAATATTGTAAAAACCCAATGAATTTTATAGAATGTTTCTTATTTTATTATAATTTAATATTACTTATTTTAGATGCATACACCTAGGCCTCAAAGAAATTAGAAAAAAAATAATTAAAAAAATTATATTTCTATAGGTAATTTATATTTATTATTAACTTTTTAATAATAATTATATTTCACATATTAATTAAAAATAGATTGCCATACTCTAAGCAATATAAAAATGAATTTAGATATAAATTATGATGACATTATATTTAGTTTATTATCTAAATAATCATATCACGTATTGACTACTGTTCTTCCCTACTGAATTTACTTCCTGCTAAAGCTACTGCTCCACTTAATCGGATTATCCGTTCCTCAATACGTACTACTTACTGTTTAACTCGACTGGATCACTCTACTACAATATCTCATCAATCATCTCGTATGTGGCTACCCTTCTCCCTCAGGTGTAAATTACGTATACTATCTATAATCCATAAATCAATATATTCTTTTACCCCTAGCTATATCTCTGATCTAATTAAAAAACGTACTATATTATCTTCTCTTCGTTACCAAAATGCTCCTCTACTTATCTCCCAGAACTCTAGTAAAACTTCCCTAAATTCTAGAGCTTTTAAAAATTCCGGTCCAACCCTATGGAATTCCCTCCCTCCTAACATTCGTTCTATTAGATCCCACAAAAGATTTATAAATCTTACTTCTTCTTTTCTCTCTACCCATAATCATTAAATCATCCAACTTATTATTTGTATCCGTGTTATATTAAATTTATATCATTATTAAATTGTTATTGTATTATTATTATCTTATTATTATATAACACTATACTATATCAATGCAGTCTGTAGTATATACAACTACACCATATCAATGCAGACTGTAGTATATAATAGTCCTTTATATTGTTTATTATTGTTTTTCCGTTGTATATTGAATGTATTTATTATCAAATTATTATCGTATTACTATTATTTTATTATTATTTTCTTCCCGCACGAGCGAAGGGGTCTACATGACCCTATTTTTAGTGCTAATAAACTCAATATCATCATCATCATCATCATATATAATACGTTATTTAAAAGTAAATATAAGTATACTACATTTTAATTTTAAATTTAATTATAATGCTAATTAATTAATCATTAGTTTAACACTATCCTAGTATTATTATTATAATACTACTTTTAATATGAATTATTGTCTATTTTAACCCAGTAAATAATATTACAAATATGTATGTATTTATAATATAACGTAATATTATTTTGGTTGGTTCAATCAGGATGATATAATGGTAATACATCCACATGTTATTTATGAAATTTACATTCTTCAATATGAATTAGGTACATATATCTTCAATATATATTCACAAATATTTAATATAAAAATAAATTATTTGATAAAGTTGAATATTGAATATATAGTATTCGTAACTGTTGAGTACTCTATTTATACTTTAAGCTACTATGTAATACCTTAGGATTACCAACTATTCAATATTCAAACTGGGTAGTTTAATTATTACATCATTTATTAATTACTATTTATTTATATTTATTAATTACTATTTATTTTTCTGAAAACAATAATAATAATAATGTATTTTATTTCTATTTTAGATTATTTTTACGCCATCTTTTATTTCTATTTTTATCATTTTTCGTTTATATGATTTATTTCTACTTTCGATTGTTTTTCGTATATTTTTACGATAACTATAAAACATTTTAATTTCTTTAATTTTTTAATTTCGTATTATTCTTTGTTTATTTCTATAACGTATGTTATCGTTAGCAAATATTTATACTTTATACTTTCGATTATATTTTCGATTATGTATTTGCTTAAATAAATTATCAATCAATCAATAATAATAATAATAATAATAATAATAATAATAATAATAATAATAATCTATATTATACATTATTATGAGTGTTTTTCTAATTACTATTTTCATATATATTTTCAATATTTTTAGTTACCATAATAGAATATAATATTGTATTACTATAATTATTTTTAATTATATTTTTAATTTGAGATTGTAAATCTAATATAGTATATTTTAGATCTATAATAATTGTATTATGTTATTCAATAACATCTTTAATATTATTATCAAACATATCTTTAATATAATTTTAAATATAATCAGATAATTCAATATTTGAAATTCTACCATTAACCATAGCCTAATTATTATGTAAATATATATGAATATTATAATTTAAATAAAAATAAAATTATAAACAAATTCAATATAGGGAATCATAGAGAAGATACGATTATAGTAGACCCATTTTCCCCTATCGTTTACATGCACACGAACGAAGGTTGCAATGTCCCATAAGTAGTTGATACATTATGTTAAACTATTTTGTAGATACAAAATTGTCAATACAATATTTGTGTGTATCAAATGGATGTTATTTGGCACAAACAATTTCTACAAAATCAATATAAGATATTAATATATATTATTATTGTTATTTTTATTTTTTATTTGGTGGAGTCCTTTCATCCCATCAAGGAACTTAGATGAAGTTTTCACTTATAACCATATATGGCTCTAATGTCCCTTCGAAGACGCTCTCATGTTAAGGCATCCATGGTTTTAACGAGAGCCGATCATTTATTTATACACAATTATATAAGATCACTTCAAAATAATATTTTAAGACCCATTTTATAAAATTAATTAATAGTCCGGACGAGGGTCGAACTAGTGTCCTACTGCTTGTGTATCTGACGTATTAGCCACTGAGCCACACAGGCAGTTTAATATATATATATTAATATATATATATTAATATATATATATATATATATTAATATATATATATATATATATATATATATATATATATTCTATATATTAATTTTACATTCCTTTATTTGTTTTACATATTCTTATATTTATTAATTTTATTCAACTCACAGAATCTGCATCGTAAATACTAATGAAGCTAACAACATTTAATCAACAACAATTATAGAAATTTAAAAAAAAAATAGTAAAAGGATTTAAAAAAATAAGTAAATGTTTTAAATGTTGTATTCATTCAATATTAAATTAATTTATCTACATTACATATAATATAATTCATATTTAGTAGTCATATTGAAATATATTTAAATTTATATAAAATAAACATAATTATTTATATTAGTAGATTAGTTATAATGAAATAATGATATATATGTATATATATATTCTTTGAACGTTATGATATATTATAATGAAATAAACTGATTTCTGAAATCTTCCTTGGATTTAACCGGTTATGAATTTGTAGTATCCTCTATTCCTCTTGATATAAGCTATACTTTAATTATATTATAGTATTTTAATTTTGCTAACTTATTTAATTTGGATTAATCTCGAGCTGAACTTGGATTGAACTTAGATTAATCTCGAGATGAACTAGGATTTAGATCGATGTAAGATGGATTTGACTTATGTAAACTTGGATATAACTGGGATTTAGCTAGAGTTACACTTAGATTTAACAAGGATTTAACTCGATTTAACTTGGATTTTTCTGGGATTAATCTCGATTTAAACTTGGATCCAGCTGGTGTTAAAAGTATTACCAAATTAGCAGGCTAACTAGTTTATACTCTAGATAAATCCGAGTTAAACACGAGTATTAAATTCTGAGAAGTATTTAAAATATAATACTAACATCGGAATTACTAATTTCTGAACACATGTTATTATTTTTTAAATATATATAAATATGGTACAAAATGTGAGTATAAGTGTAAATATTGTACTAATAAATTATTTGTTAGGATATATTTTCTCGAGAAATTGTTACTCATGTATAAATTTATAGTACAAAATTTAATATTAAATAAATAGTAGTCGTAAATTTGAGTATAGTATCAGTTCGAAATAGTCGAGTATCAGCTCCGAGTTCATAATTTATAATTATTGAGTGTCAGTATAAGTTCGAAATGCTTGAGTATCAGGTCGAAGTAGTAGTAGTAGTAGTAGTAGTAGTAGTAGTAGTAGTAGTAGTAGTAGTAGTAGTAGTAGTAGTAGTAGTAGTAGTAGTAGTAGTAGTAGTAGTAGTAGTAGTAGTAGTAGTAGTAGTAGTAGTAGTAGTAGTAGTAGTAGTAGTAGTAGTAGTAGTAGTAGTAATAGTAGTAGTAGTAGTAGTAGTAGTAGTAGTAGTAGTAGTAGTAGTAGTAGTAGTAGTAGTAGTAGTAGTAGTAGTAGTAGTAGTAGTAGTAGTAGTAGTAGTAGTAGTAGTAGTAGTAGTAGTAGTAGTAGTAGTAGTAGTAGTAGTAGTAGTAGTAGTAGTAGTAGTAGTAGTAGTAGTAGTAGTAGTAGTAGTAGTAGTAGTAGTAGTAGTAGTAGTAGTAGTAGTAGTAGTAGTAGTAGTAGTAGTAGTAGTAGTAGTAGTGTAGGCAAATATTCAGTAGCTCGTATTTTAAATTTTTATGTAAAACTTGTTCTGATAGTCAAGCCAATGATGAATTGAATTTAACTAGTGCTAACAATAATATTAATACCGATAACTTTAATAAGGATATAAATAATATGGCTGCCATACTTAGAAACCATAGTGACGATATTACTGAGATTAAGAATTTAATTAAAAATCTTGACAAATCAAATGCTTCGATACTTTCTTATTCTGATATTGTTAAAGACTCTACCAACACCATTAACAATCTGGCATCTAAATTTAGTGATATTATTAAACCTATCGCTAAGTCTACATCATCTAGCTCCCCTAAGTTGTCTGGTAAACTACCGACTTCAATAGCAGCAGTCATTGAGCATGTGCCCGATTCTGATAAAAATAATAATTTCGTTCATACATTATTTAGAACTTTACATTTAACCACAGAAAAAATACTTAAAGTTTCATTCTCAAAAAACTATATAATTATTTATTTTAGCTGTGAATTCTCGTATTTATCATTTATTGAGTCTAGATCAGCATTACTAGATTCTGATTACAAGAAATTATTTATTAGACCTTACTTAGATAAAGATGTGATTAAACATGGTAAAATACTATATCATGCAATTAAATCTAATAAAATTGATAATTGCAAATGTAGGCTAAATCGTAGGCATAATAAATATGAATTATACACAATTACTGATAAACAAACTAAGTATATTGATCCAATACAAATAACTGAACAACAACTGAATACATGGACTGAAAGCTATACTAATTATATTAATTCGTTTAAAAATAACAATACTGAAAATGATAATTCGACATGACATATCATTGATATATCATTGATTAATATAAGATCTTTACATGCTAACTTACCACTACTAACTGATTATATAATAGAATATAAACCTGATATACTGGCACTTACTGAAACTTGGCTCACTGAAAATGATTCTAATTGTATTTATGAATTTTTAACATTACATTATAATTTTAAATATATAACCCGACCAGATAGCAGATTTGGGGGTGTAGGTATTATTTTTAAAGATACATATAAACTAAATAAATTTGAGAAACATACATTAGCTTACAGTGACTGTTTAGTATCTAATATAAAAATAAATAATAATACGGACTTAAATTTAATAGTAATATATCGTCCTCCTTCAAATAATTATGTTTCATTTATTAATAATCTATATGAACTATTATCATCGCTACCATCTAATAATACTATTATAATGGGTGACTTTAATTTTAAAGTTAATCAACACATCTCATCTTCCATTTCTTTAACTGATATGTTATCTTCCTCTAATTTCATACAACATATTACTACCCCAACTCACTCATCTGGCAATACATTAGACCTTGTTATATCGTCATCAAAATCAAACTTAATTATACAAATCAAACCGATTACGCACTTACTTACTGACCACTTTACTATATCACTTACAATAAATATCCCTGTTATAAAACAACTCAAACGACATATTAATTATAGAAATATTTCTAAAATTGACTTATGTAGATTCAAATTTGATCTAAAATCATCGATGAACAACCAATTTGTTAGCATTACTAATTTCAATAATGTTTTACTTTATCTATTAGATAAACATGCCCCTAGTAAAGTTAAATATATTAATGATAATAAAATACACTGGTTCAATGAAACAAATCTAAAAGCTAAAAAGGAAATGAGAAAATATGAAAGATTATATAAAATTTCTAAATCTGATAGTTCATTTGATAGTTATATTATTTCTAGAAAATATTTTAAAAAGTCAATTCTTATTGCAAAGAAAGAATATTACCATAATAAATTCATAGAAATCAAGAATAACACCCATTTAATTTATAAAACTGCAAATAATATACTTGGTAGAAAACCGAAAGCAACACTACCAGATTTGCAATCAGATAAACTTTCTAATATGTTTGCTGATTTTTTCATTCAAAAAATCAAGAAAATTCGTAATTCTATTACTAATTCTACAATTTATTATAATCATATATCAACACACCCCACTAATTTAAATGATAATATAAACCCAATGTCATGCTCCTTGTCTATATTTATTTCTCCTTCTACTAGTAAGATTGCAAGATTATTACAATGTCTGAAAACCTCTTCTCCTAATGACCCTATTCTTCTCATACTTATGAAGGTATTAGCTACTACTTTGTCTAGTTATATATGTGATATTATTAGTTCATATCTTAATAATAGTTTTGTTCACCCTGACCTAAAGCATGCTATAATTTCTCCTATTATAAAAAAACACAATATTGATTATAATATATTAAGCAACTACAGACCTATATCGCAACTTACTATTATAGCAAAATTACTAGAGAAAGTTGTTTATCAACAACTCATTAATTATATAGAAACCAATGATTTACTAGACATCTATCAAAGTGCTTATAGACCATTTCATAGTACAGAAACAGCTATAATAAATGTATTAGATAACGTAATATTAATGCTCGATGATAACTATCCGGTACAAATGTTAATGTTAGATCTCTCTGCTGCATTTGATACATTAGATCACACTATCATGAAAAATAGGCTAATTAATATAGGAGTATGTAACTCAGCATTAGATTGGTTCATGTCATACCTTAAAGATAGAACTTTTTCAGTTAAAACAAATAACTCTATATCATCAACACGTATGTTAACAACTGGTGTACCCCAAGGTTCTGTTCTTGGGCCAATTCTATTTTTAATTTATATTAAACCTTTATCTGATATTATATGTACATTCCCAGAAATAAAATACCATCTATATGCAGATGATATACTGCTGTATGTTCCACTCTCACGTTTTTCTTCTAAAAACTCAAATGTACTTACGCGCTGTAGTAACGCAATTCATCATTGGCTTACAACTAATAATTTATTATTAAATACTTCTAAATCTGAGCTACTGAATATTCCTACTGGCTACCAATTCCCGACTGTATCTATTGATGATACCATTATTATTCCTAGTGATAAAATTACATATTTAGGTGTCATATTTGATAGGAATTTAACTTTTAAGTCACACATAGTTGAAGTATGTCGTAAGTCTAACTATGACCTCTACAATATTCGTAGAGCTAGAAAATTCATATCAAAAGATATAACGTTAATGTTGATAACATCATTAGTAATGTCTCGTTTTGATTATTGCTCATCTATTTATCACGGTTTACCCAATAATCTGATGATGAATATATCGAGAATAATCAGAATGAGCACAAGGATAATATACAGACAACGATTATCTGATTATACTAGTGTATCAAAGAGAATGGTTGATTGTAGAATATTTAATATTCAACAGAAATCTATATATAGAATACTGTGTATTATCCATAAAACATTGGTCAATAAAATGCCACGTTATTTGCATGCTACACTAAAATATAATACTCCATCTACTCGACTTAGGTCATCGAATGATAAACTTGTACTCGTCTATCATAAATCCAAGTTGATTCGAACAAGCAATCGTGCTTTCTCGTGTAGTTCACCAACGTTATGGAATTCTATTCCTCTCCATATCAGATCAATACATTCTACACATAAGTTTAAGAATGTATTGAAATCATATATATTATCAACGAATTGATACTTGATTGTTTAATATATAATTATAATATTTTTTAAAACTTATATTACATTATTGTTTATGTTTTTTTGTTTACTATATGTTTTTTACTATATGTTTATGTTTATAATCATCTTCTTTTCTCACACTTATCAGAACAATCTTTGTTGTTATTTATTGAGTGTTTAAATAAATCGTCTTATTATTATTATTATTATTATTATTAGTAGTAGTAGTAGTAGTAGTAGTAGTAGTAGTAGTAGTAGTAGTAGTAGTAGTAGTAGTAGTAGTAGTAGTAGTAGTAGTATACTACTATAGTAGTAGTAGTAGTAGTAGTAGATAACATACATTGCATTAGTATTTTGATATTAAATAATGTATACGTATAATTTCGCATCCTTTTATTATTAATATCGATAACATTATTAATAAATACATGTATACATAGTTATTTCATAATAATATTTACGATATTGATTCGTAATCTTATTATTTATAGGAATCTGAAGAGGAAGACAATTTAATAAAATAATATATTATTGTATATATATCCGTGGGCATCACCATGATTATCGTAGCTATGGGAATGAACCCTTTTAGAAAGCGTCAAGCAGTTATAGTAATCAAAGAAATTGATCGTCTCGATTCTGATGGAGGCGATAATAAAGTAGTCGATGACAATGGACAGCAATGAATCCTTTGAATAATGTTAAGAATGTCACATATTATAGTTATTATCGCTAATAAATATGGGCATTACTAATTTATATTATTTATTATCATGTGTATATTGACTCATTATTAATGAGTGAAATTTGATTATAATATTATGTAGCATAAATATACGTAATATTATTGCAGTAAATAAATGGTTTGCATTGATTTGTTACCATTATCATTATGGTTTATACCAGTTCCACGTTGAAGAAATATAATATATACTATATATATATATATATATATATATATATATATATATATATTTCATTATTTACTTAATTTACTTTAGACGAGCTCTTGCTCAAACAAATGTTGACACTTTCTTCCATTCACCACGATCCATCATCATAGATCGTATTTCATCGATGTCCTCAAGGCTGGTTTGAAGTTATAGAGCCTCTATAAACGTAAACTGTTGACGACATTAATTTTCCTCGTGTGAGTGTCCATATAAGTAGGTTATGAGTCATATCTTCTTTGTGACGTATACAGTGTCCGTCAAGTTTAACATTATTTCAGAGATTATATATGTTTCTTTCGGTGATTTATTATATAGTTTTTGTTGCTGGTTTTTCTTTTCCAAGAGATATTCTTAGCCATAAGTAGTAAGAATATATATATATATACTTATAATATATGTTTTTCATTTATTATATATCATTTCATTATTTACTAGTGTATTAAAAAGCATATTTATCACGTTTTTAAATATTTCTAATTAACATATTAGCTTTCGTGTATATTGAATTATTACATACGTTTTATATAGCTGTATAATTTAGTTTCTAACAGGACTCTCGTATAAATACTGTGTGCCATTTTCGTTCGTCGAATTTTTATCCTTCGATTTTTATCCGCCATCCGCCATCCGTCGCTTTATATCGACGTATATATTGTATCATCACCTACTATTTTCATATATATTTATATTTTTATATTCTATCACCACATATATAAATGAACCATCATAAATTAAATATTAAAATTATTTAAATAAATAATGTATGTATGCCTATTATTACAAAAATGATTGATTTTCATACTTCTATAGAATCCACCTATAGGATACCGTACGTAAAAAATAGAATAATTTCTATTTTTATTTTGTATCCGTTGAAATATATATCTTGTATTTTCATCCGTCAATGTCCTCCCTCTGGCGTATGAAAATCAAACGATGGCACTTTGATGAAGACAAAATGAAAAAGTCACTGATATAAGACCGATATTGCTTTATGATTCTATTCCGTCAATGTTAACATATAATTTAAATAAATATATATAGATGTTGTTTTTGTTATTATTTATTTTGTGTAATACCATTTGCTCGCATCCTCAGTATCTTCAATGAAGTTTTTCTTATAAATACATTGATATAATATCCCTTTATAAGAGCTTTGATATTAAGGTTTTAATGAGAGCCTATCATTCGTTTTTACTATTATATAAAATTAATTATAATTATTATTTAAGATCAATAGTATTTATTATTTATTATTTACTCTATTGTAATGGTTCGGAAAGGATATTTACACGTTACGTACGTGATACTTTAGTCACTGGTTACTGGTTACTGGTTACTGGTTACTGGTTACTGGTTACTGGTTACTGGTTACTGGTTACTGGTTACTGGTTACTGGTGCCATTATAAATGTATACATTATACATACATATATATATATATATATATATATATATATATATATATATATATATATATATACAGTGAAAGCCGCTTACATCGACATGGTTGTGTAAGCTCCACAAATGTCGATATAGGCGGATTGTCGATATGAGCGATAGGGGGGCGTAGCCCTAATGATGTATAACGCATTAGTTTATTTATAATTAATTGTATGTAATAATATAATATATGCATATAATATAATAACAAAAAAGGTTTAATTACATGTTTATTAAATAATATTAATATTATTAATATTTAATAACTAATTATTTACACAACCATCGAAATTCAATACAAGAATATATTAAAAAGTATTACTTAAATGTATATAGTATATTATAGTATAGTAGAATATATAATATATAGTATAGTATACTATATAGTATATATTATACTTAACTATAAAGTATAGGTTATACTTAACCTATAGGATAGTATACAGTATAGTTAGTGATGAGCAGGATCGCGATAATTGATCAGCGATCCTGGATCGGCTTATTTGATTCACGATCTTTATATTTATAAGAATAGTTGACTATTTTATTATTTATGTTTTTGATAGTTTTTGTTATATAGTTATATAGTTATATATTATTTTTAAAGTATTGCATGTATGTATATATGCATATAGAAATTAATGGAAATTAATGACGTACAAATTCGTGATGCGACATGTTAGCAAGTTACGCCAATACCTTTGATACTGTTGATATTATGACCAACATCTACTCTAAGAATTGTTAATTACAATTGAGCTCATATACCTGCATTTGGTGATGCAATGCACCACCGACTTGTACTCGATAAAGAGAGTTGATCCATGCAACGTATTTGTATATTATATAATAGTTTATAGTATTACCGTGACATATGGTACTATAATATAATATATTTAACTATATATAGTATAATACTATTAGTATTACTTATAATGGAAATCAAGTTATTTATAGATATACTGACGATATTGAATAGTAGGGGATAATAGCAATGAATACTATTGGAATACTTTTCATACAAATGAATTATTTGTAAATAATTTGTTTTATAATCAAATTTGTCGATATAAGTGGATTCAATTCCAAATATTACCTTATAAATATGTCGATAATGCCGAATTATCGATATAAGTGGATTGTCGATGTACGCGGATTAATTTACATGTAAATAGGTGTAAATCCAACAAAAATATCTCGGAATGTCGATGTAGCCGAGTTATCGATGTACGTGGCTGTCGAAGTAAGAGGCTTTCACTGTATATATATATATATATATATATATATATAATAATAATTAATTTATATTTAAAAAGTGTAACATTAATTGTGTTAATAATTAAGTACAACTATTATTTTATATATTACGATCTCCTATGGGTATATAAGATATATTTATAATTATAATAAGCATTATATATACTTATAAAAACAATACATATAAATACAATTTCATATTATGTATAATATAAGAAATTTTGCATTTAAAAATATTATTTTTGTAAACATAAACATAACAACAAAATAACTGATATTAAAACATATACACACATAAACATTATACAAGACTTAATTTATAAACCTATATTTAAAGGAGTATATCATTTACTAAAATGGGTGCTCCAATTAATATTACGAATACAACTGTGAGATATATCACCGAGATAAAAGTTAGATAAAATAACATAACATAATAGCAATTGCTACTATGATATTATATTAATGTTATTTAGTGTTTATTATGTTGATTATATATTTATATATATATATATATATATATATATATATATACACACATATATATATATATATATATATATATATATACACATATATATATATACACATATATACTCATAATTAAATGATATCCAAATTAGATTCGTTTAATAACATAACGTGTCATCTATATTAACAGCGATACCATGCCTGTGTTATCTCTTAATGTATTTTCGACGAACGATTATATAATAACGATAATAGCATACACTAATATAGGCCAATATATCGGGAACGTACACCGACTCGATACCGAAACAACACCGAACGCAGTCACTATCCGACGAAGATGTGCGCGTATACTTCTACATCCTACTCGGTATGCTGATCCTCGCCTGCTGCTGCTGCGCGTGTTGCTGCGTGGCGTTCTGCTGCACGATGCGTAGAATGCAAGAAGAAATGCGAATGAACGCGATGAACGGCAACGACGCTTGTGGGTCCACGGCGGGTCCTCGAATCAGGGGCGAGTTTCACCTGGTCGACGGATGCGAAGGAATACCGGGCCTACGGTCCGTGAGTCCGTTGTTCAAGACCACCGGTAAACCGTTGAGCGGTATGCGCGCCGGACAACCGCCGCCCTACGTGTCGCTTACGCCGACCGTCACTCGCACCATCGTCGTAGACACGCCCACCGGCGCGACCGTTACGCCTACCGAATCTAGTACGAGAACTTCTCCCAGGGAAACGAATTCTATTGATATTCACGAATAAATGGATTATAAACGATGTATCATTTATTACAGTCTTCGACTAATGATATTTAAATATATTTATATATATATATATATATATATAGATGAGTTATGGTATATATTGGATGAATTAAATATATATAATTTATCAACAACGCATAATATAGAGGTTCGATTCGTGATATATACATCTTATATATAAGATGTATAAGGTGAATATTGTAAATTTATATTAAATAAAGACGCATTCATTCCTCGCTTAAAACCGATGTTATATAGATATATAATATTAAATATAATGAGAAAATGTGTTACTGCTACCAGTGCATAATAAACGTATAATATTTACGTTTAACTGAATACGCATAACTAGGTTATATTTTAAATTTCAGTTATTTCTATCGTTTGATAAATTAAAAAGCGTAAAATATTAAAATGCATAGTATTCTATGTATGTTTATAATACATATGTCATCATTCATTATACATTATATTTTAATAACAAAACTAAATTTAAAATATAAAGAAATAGTTATATAAAATGGTAAACTATTAATAATTATGGAACAGCAAAATGTATTTAGAGGGTAAGACAGATGAATACATTATCACCAAAATTCACCATGTACCCTACACACTATATACTGCTGTTAAATTCACAAGAAAATACTTTATATATATATATATATATATATATATATATATATATTGAATAGGGTACATTATGTTATATATATATATATATACAGTTACACAATGTTTAACAGCACTAGGGTGAACTATATATTTATTAGGGTACAATTATGTTAGATATTAGGGTATACGACTTTTAAATTCACAAATGATACACTTTAACCTTTTATATAAAAGTATTTTAATCAATATTACATCTAGATAGTAAATATATGTTCGCGGGTCATAATCAACGAATAGTGCACGATACATGTATATTTAATTAAGTTGCACTGGTGTACTTCAAATAAAATTAAAGTATACCATATATGCATATATTGTATACTATATATATATACCATATATACCATATATACCATATACTTTGGTATAACGAATATAATTATATCAGGGTATACCCGCTAACAAACTGTATACACGCTAATTAAGTTAGGGTACAGATACACTTTAATTTAAGGTAATGTTCAAACACATTATGTAAACAATGATCATATACCATGATTAGGATACCGGAGTATAACAATAAAGCTACATGTATTTCACATAATGTGTCATATTTAGGGCACGTGTATGCCTTTTCTAAGGTACAGATTATCATATTTATTATTTTTCTACTTACGCTAAATACGGTAATAATAGTATAAGTTGACCTATAATTAAACATAATGCATTATGGGAATAGTACATTTAAATAGCAATATTGTGTATTAGTATTAAAGTATCGAAGCAAATGACA
This sequence comes from Osedax fenrisi, assembly GCA_964019155.1. Taxonomy (NCBI): domain Eukaryota; kingdom Metazoa; phylum Annelida; class Polychaeta; order Sabellida; family Siboglinidae; genus Osedax; species Osedax fenrisi. The sequence goes on along the minus strand of OZ025241.1, from coordinate 84,239,969 downwards.
ACTTTGGAACACTAATGACATACTCGACTCGAGAGCTGATAGAAGATCACTGAAGTCCAACAAGAAACATAACGATTAGGCGTTATACAGCTAACTTATACAATTCGAAATGCAATGCAAGAGATAACTGTTTCCTTAGGCAGTGAAAATTAATCGATGACGATGTGAAAGACATAATAAACGAGCGTACCAAACAATGAGAACACTCACAAATACATCACCAAGAAGTACCTTAATCATTGAAGATAATAATGGAAAACAATTAGCTGATGACACGAAGCTTCTAAATCGATGGATAGAATATTGTAATGATCTATATAACCATATAATAGACCCTGATACTAATGTACTGAGTAATACCGACATTTTCAACGAGAAGTATGATACTAAGCTATCATTATTCGATACTAAATTTATGAATGCAATCAATACGCTGAAAGAAAGTAAATCACCTGGAATTGATAACATACCAAGTGCACTTGATTTCATAAATTATTTAAAAATGGAGGTAATTCTGTCGTAAAGATTGTCAATGTTCTGTGCCAAAAATCATGGACTAACAAAACATGGCTATCAAAATGGACTCGATAACTAGTGATACTCATTCCTAAGAAAGGTGACCTTAAGAAATGTAAAAACTAGAGAATATTGAATTTAATCTGTTATTCAATCAAGATCTAATTAAAGATCATTTTTTAAATACTGAATCATAAAGTATAACAAATACTGTTTAAGGAGCAATCAGTGTTCCGGAAAGGAAGATGCACGGTGGAGCAGATATTCAATTACATAAATCGCATTTATAAACATATGAACTACCAATATAATTTAATCCATAACTTATTCGATTTAAAGAAGGTATTTTACAGAGTATTTCATGATGGACTATGGTCCGCACTGCACAAATTTGGAATCCAGAATGAAAGCATCGTTGTAATCGAAGTACTATATACCCAGCAAACAGTAAGAGCAGCATAATAGCAGCATAACAGCAAATGCTAGAGCCTCAAATGTTTACAATGTGCTATTATGCTGCTATTAAATGTCTATTATGCTGCTATTATGCTGCTATTATTATAACAGCAGCATAATAGCAGCATAATAGACATTTAAAATTAATAGCAGCATAATATCAGCATAATAGCAGCATAACAGCAGCATAACAGTAGCATAATATCATTACAAATTAATAGCAGCATAATAGCAGCATAATAGACATTTAATAGCAGCATAATAGCACAATGTAAACATTTGAGGCTCTAGCATTTGCTGTTATGCTGCTATTATGCTGCTCTTACTGTTTGCTGGGTAACTACTTTACTAGTGCAGTCCTAGTCAATACTCTAGGTAAACTTTCAAAACTACAGTTGGAGTGCGACAAGGTTGTCTGCTTTCACCGATACTCTTTATGTCTTTCTTGAGGAAATAGTGTACAGTACAACTACTATTCATCGATATCAATCGGCTGAATGCAATTAATGAATTTAAAATGTGATGACGATATTGATCTGTTAACAGGTACAAAAGACGATCTTCAATAACTGACAGAAAAACCTACTGGCTAGTAGTGCTATTATATACGGTATGGAGATAAGTGCAGAACATATTAGGTAATGTTGAATAGTAATGATACTTCAATACATGCAAACATCACTCTTTATAAATAAACTAGAATTCGGAATAAACTAGACGAAGTGAATACATTATGTTACCTAGGCCCAACCTTCTTAAAAGATGTATCTTGTGAAACAGAAATTAAGATAAGATTAGCTCTTATAACATCAGCCGATTGGATTAGCAAACATATACACTTTAAGTTAAAGTATAATTTGTACTACCCATTTATAATATCAATAATGATATATAGTTGCGAGAAATGGACGATCAATTCATATATGTATACAAAAATCCAAGCATTCGAAAACAAGTCCCACAGGAAATGGTTCCGGATAAAGTATCAGGAAATAACGACTAATGAAACTACGAACCTCTCTTATAAACGATTAAACGAGACATGCTAAATTGCAATTTACATGCACATATCCAGACATGAATGCCTCTGCAAAACTATAATTTAAGACGTGATTGAAGGAGTAAGTAAACGAAGAAGCACGAACAAGCAATAGATAGCTAACATCTCGGATTGTATTAAGATGGATATTAATTTGGATTTGTTAAATGTTGTATATGATCTAGACGGATGGAGACAATGTGTTTCAAATTCAAGTGTGTTAATTCCCGCGACGATTTCCGAGTCACGTGATTAAAAGCAAAAGTAATTAGTATTATATAATTAGTAATTAGTATTATTATTATACATAATCGTATGTTTTAATATATATAATATTTAATTTTATGAATTTTATACTTATGTAATTAATTTGTAAAAGTTTGTATTAATAAAACATAATATTATATAATATGTTTACATATGATATTATAGTATAATATATTTATTAGGCAAGATTAAATATCGATATAAACGATTACTCTTATATATATGTTAATACTTTAAGTCTATTATATAAATATATGTTAGCGTAATATATTTTATTAGTAGGTAATTATGTTAGTAGTAATACTATTACCGAATGCTAATCGGGTAAACTAAATTCAATTGTATTTGTTCTTCTATTTATATCTCTTTCTTACATATATAATTTACGCTTTTTTATAAATAATAAAATGAATATAATGTAATCCAAAACTAATTATAAATAAATAAGAATTCATATGATACGCCAGTCAACATACGAACAGCAACACATCAATATACTATAATATATGAGTGTATACACATAGAATATATTTAAGTGAATTGGATACACATTATAGACTACCAATTAGCTCGTATGTCACATATGTGTATATGTTAAAGCGAGGACAGGACGGAATCCGCTCGCTACCTATGCAATGATGTGTGCACTCCGAACTAGATACTTGTCAATGGTAGCCTATATTTAATTATATTTCAAGAATTTCAAGTATTGAATGATATATATCAGAGATATTAATTTATTTGTTAAATAAAATTCATTAATATATTAATGTTGTATCCCTATATACATATTGTATTAAAAATACGAATTTATTTATAAATTCGATTTGAATTGCCAGATGTTTCCAGATATATGATATTATGATTATAATATAATCATATTATATCAACTTATGTTGTACAAAATCTCAAAGCTATAGATATACTATAGTATATATAGTATATATATATATAGTATATATAGTATATATAGTATACTATAGTATATATGCCTTCTATAGAAGGCACATTAATTCCCTATAGTTTACATATATCGTTGTGAACGTAGCGCCAAGTCATAATAAAATACAGCATCGACGTTAACAAAAAGCATTTCCTCAGAACTATAGTTGTATAGCCTCTAGTTATGAAATATTCCTCTATAGAAGCTATATTCTAGTATTAACGAACGTGTTATTATTGAACGAGCGAGTTATTGAAAAACAAGTATGTACGTGTTACTCAGGGCCGGCTTAAGCATACTATGTGCCCCGAGCAAAAAAAACGCACGGGCCCCATAATAATTTCATAACATATTACATGGGCTAGTTTAGAAATAACTAATATCTATAACTCTTCAATTTATTTATATAATTCTATTATGCGTGATCAAATTATGTAAACATATTTAAAATATTTATAATCTTTAAACAATTGTGTTTTTTCATATATATTTACATGTATCGTATGAAGGAGACCCACTTTAATGGGTCAACTATATAGGGGGGGTCTCCTTCACACTATAGCGTCCTTCGCGCTATCCATGTATGGATATAAATAGGTATTACGGTACCCACATAAAATCATTGCAATGTAATATTTTATAATTTACAAATTAATTAATAAAAATGATATAAGTACGGGGACGTGAGGACGTGACCTATAGGTTAAATAATTAGTACATGTTTATTGTACTCGATTTCCTCTTCTAAATCATTATTATTTATTCAGTATCAATTTAATTAATTAGCTTTGATTCTAAATATAATGTTACAGACTTGAAAGTATTTATTGTGTCAGATAATGTCATAGAAAATTATTTATAAGTTTAAGTTTAGAGAAGCTTCTCTCTCAAGTGTAATTATTTACCATTACATATATTAGGATGAAAATTTCTACAATTGGATATATCTAGCCCATCATATATATATATATATATATATATTAATATTTGTATAGTCCATTCATTTGAGGTGTATATCATTATGGTATAATATATGTTTAATAATGAATTATCTTATATACTAATCATCTTAATTGCTGATGTCAGATGATATATATATACATATTATTTATATAATTAGTAATAACTACATGATTATCTTTTTTAATATTTCCTATATACTTATAAGTAGGTATATATCAATTAATTTGTCAAATATTGTTAGAAAATAGTCATTTTTAACTTCTTATATGATATAAATTCATATGATATTATCATATGTTATCATTATACTAATTATTTTATAATTTGTTTGTACCTACTCTAATTAACTCCTCATAATCATTTATTTTCTCGTCTCTATATTTAGAGAGTGTATACATATTTTTTAATACCGCTTTTATCTTAATTAACATATTGCAATACTTTTCTGATCGACTTTAGTCCTCAAAATAATTAGCTCCAAGGTTTTCATAATATTGAAGTCTCAAATTTTTGCATTCTATTGAATAAATACGTTGAATCTAGTAATACTATTTTAGTAGTATTTTAACATATATAATATCAGATATAAATTATGTACTTTTGAGAAATCCACAAGATACTGCTCTAATAAATCTGCTTGCGATGACCATATTACATTCGATAATGCTTTTAATAAAACATATTCTATTCTTCTTTAATATAGATGTTAATATATTCTTTATTTAGTTTGGCAAAATAAATTATATTTATTTGGGATGAAAGCAATTAATATTGCTACAATTGTCTAAGATTCAACGGCATTTTGCCCAACCAGATTTAAGGAATGCACAGCGCAGATGTGGGGGATCCATTGACAATGGACTATATTAATATATCTTTCATTTTATTGAATCTTCTAGACATATTACTGGATTTTTCATAACTTTGAGCTCTATAATTCTTTATAATTATATTATTATTTAAAAAAATGTGACTAAATCTTGGGCTAAATATTGACCAATATGATAATGAATCTTAACATACATCAATAAATACCTAAATAATAATAATACCTAACTTGGTATATATTACAATGACTGATGAATTATCTACATGTGATATTGGAACTGAAATTGAGTACACTGATATATAATATAATATTTTGAATTTTATATTTCTTCAATTATTAAGTTATCAGTAATAACTTATCACCTGTTCTCCAATAATAATATCGCCATTGTGTGTATATAAATATATAAATATATAGATAATTGCAAAAATGCCTTTAGTATTATATTTAGATTATATATATATATATTTATAAATAATATCTGTTTCAATAAATATAATTTCTTTCACTAATAATAGTCTGTTAAAAATGTTATATACAGCATTCTCTTTCATCAATGGGTTTAATCATTATTAAAAATACTATACAGCAGAATATTCCTATTTAAATTAAAATTATTTTATATATATATATTATTTACACTAACAAAATTATAATAATATATACACTATGAGAAGATACACCTTTTATTAATGCGAGAAGTAGATAGAGAAAATTAATTCTTTTGAGAAAAATTATTTTGAAAATATCTAATTAGTTTTAATTACTATAACAATAATAAATCTATATAGAATATCGTTTTTTTTGTAATTTATGTTCGATATAATCATTTACAAATATCAGAAATCATAGTTAAAATATATCTTAATATATATTTCATATTTAATTTTAATATAAAAAAGTATACTTTTTTTTCGTAAACTAATTATAGAATTATAAATTGTTAAGATTCAACTATGGTTAACATTCCCTTAATACGTTTATCATTTATCACTTTCTAGTTCATCAAACAATTATTTATCAATCCGTTTAAAATATATGAATTCATACTATTTTATCTGAAAAGAAGAGATGTGTGATATGATCTATGGTTATCACTATTATCATGTGCTCCAACATCATCATGTACCTGTTTCCACCATTTCTTCGTGTAAATTTAGACATTTTTGTCAAATTCACTTTTCAAATCGGTATAAATGTCTCATATTTAATTAATTTATTATATTCTTTTTATTTATTTAATTAGAATTAATAATATATAAGAAAAATACAGTTAGGAAAATTTTTTTTTATATAAATAGTAACATTTTTTTTTTCAAATAATTCATGGGCCCCCCCGGGTAATTTCCCGGTTTGCCTCCCCCTTAAGCCGGCCCTGGTGTTACTATATATATACACAATGTACGCACACTATTTATCGTTGAATCGCGCACTACTAACGTGCGAGGTAAATACGAAATAACCGTTTCACAAATATTACGTCACAACCCGTAAAGCACATAATTCGTAACGGATAATAATACTACGAATTTATCGCTAGCAAATATTTATACTTTATACTTTCGATTATATTTTTCTAAAATAAATTATCAATCAATCAATAAATAACTCGAAGTTAAAAGTCGTAGTTTATTAGTGATTACACCTGGGCGTATCCATATCCGTTATCGTCAGCCGCGATGGCGTGCTGCTCGTTACACGAATAGCAGGGCGGGTGTTCGGTACGGACCGCCCTCAGAGGCGTGGTCCGTCGTTTAGCCCCGCCCCCCTGAAGGCCCGCCTCCGATCCGTGTACGGCTAGTCGACGGACGATTCCGTCGTTCTTGGTGAATATCCAGTTGCCGCAGGTGTCCGTGCAACACAGCAGCACTATCACTACGATGATGAAGATGCGCAGGAACGTGTGCAGTATCCCCTCGTATTCGGCGATACCCGAGTCCTGGATATAGGTCATAGTTATAACGTAAACCTTATCGTATATATATATATATGTGTGAAGATATTACCAAATATTTTGCGAAGCAAAGATATTGCACCCCCTATCTATCTCTAGTACCTCAAAATGTAAAATGAAAAAACAACATTAACACTAAATGGCGAAATAGTAAATAAATGTTAAATCATGTGATATTTTAATAAATAAATTGTTATTATCAACACAATTTTGTATTATTAATTATATCAAAAAAGTAAAAAATGAAACATATATTACTTTTTCATCCTCTTTCCAATGGTATTAATAATTGTATTCTAGCTTTAAAAAAAATCTTATAATACCTAATAGACTAATTGCTATACCTATAATCACAGACTTTGAGGGGACCCCCTCGAAGTCTGTGCCTATAATATTATATTAAATATATATAATTGATAATATATATCATCATTTATAATATACTATTATATTATATATAAAATATTATAATAATTATATTACATTACTATATATAGGTATAATATAGTGTTTACTTATAAACAATATTATATAATCATTATAATAATGTATACTTAAAAATAACAAATAATTACGAAATATTCACAGCTCCAATTTGAATTTAATATATTAATAATTTATAGTTTTAGAACATTTACAATTAATATTGTACTTTAAAACTTTGAATATAATATTCTTAAAGTATATTAAAAATAAACACTTATATTTTAACATATAATGATATAGTTTTCTATGCGAATTTTTTAATTTACATATATATACATATACAATATTATCCATATAAAAGAATATTATTAAAATATTGACATTTGATGAAAATTACAATAAATAATGAAATTCTTATAATCATACTAATACCGCTAGATGGCCATTTCGAATTATTAAGTTACACAAATATACACAAGTGCAATATCTTTCCTTTGGAAAATCTTTGATATTACGAAGAAATTATATTTAAATCTACACATTGAAAACGATATTACTAAATACAAAACAATATCACTTGATTAACTCTCGGTAGTAATTCTGCCCAACCAAAATGAATACTTTGGTTTGTAAAATATTAGTTTAATAAGTGAATAAGAAATATTAGTCATTCATTAAGTTAAATAAGTCATATTTTAATTTTTTTTAAATGTTGTTACCATACTCTAACTCGTGACCTATAGGTCATATCATAAAGCCGAATCGCTACCAAATAAAACATTCCTGCTTTCATTAGATTTATACTATGTTAATACACTATATTATAAGTATATCATTATATATTGTATAGTTACTAATTATATGTATATTATGTGTATATCTATATATATTGAGATATTATTGATTTATAATATATAATATAACTTTTATCGTTGTAAACTCAGTAAAATTATATACAATGATAGTTGACGTAGTATTGAATGGAAGCTCCATGTTACGTACTACGTACTCCGAAGCTGCTTAACAATGTGTCGTGCATGGTATACTACGTTTATGTATGACTGATAAACTATGATACTTTTAAATGACATTTCATTTTTTATGTTTACCTAATTAATAAAAAAATGTTAATTAAAATATTTGAGAAATTTTATTATATTTATAATTTGTTAACGGGTATTTTTAATATATATAAAAATATATTATCTACTTTTGCGTATGAATAATCCTTAAAAATAACTCACTGGAGATTATTAAAATAGTATATTATTATTATAAACATATATTTAAATAACACATTATTATACCTAGAGTGGATTAATATGCATTAACTTATATTGCTAATTTTAAATGATATGGTTTATTTATAGATTGTTTATAAATAGAATATATACCATGTCTGATTACAACTTTATAAGTATAATCTACCATTATATTTCTTGTTTATCTTCATAACTATAGTATAGTATACTATGGTATATATACCAGATATATTCCAGATATATTCCAAATATATTGTATACAATATATCTGGAAATACTATATAATTAAAACATCAACTAGATATACGATCAGAGACATGTCTGACAGAGACAGCGTGCACGCTAAATATTATTATGTAAATTATATAACACATTATATTTGTATCGTTTTTCAGTGTAATAGATTATGTTTATTATATATGTATGCCATTATATATTATATTGTAGATTTAATTATATAATATTAACTATGTTTAGTATTATAGCTTACCTTACCTTACCAGGTAGAGTACGTTGTATACTCTCAAACCGATCTTGCATTTGACAGTTCTTCTCTTTCGCATCCTGTATCACTTGATACCTGATCGATATATGTATTTGATATTTTTCCCTATTTGGATATCAAAGTAATAGGTCACCTGCCAATTCGTTCTTGCTTCTCCATCAGTTTTCGGCAAATCTCATGCTATGATCTTTTATTGTAGCTGATATATTGGGTATAACGTTGTAGATAATTTCTTATGTTAGAATTTTCCACCAGGGTTTTTGTAATGCAGCTCATGGAATGCGAGTATATGCTCCATCCAGTTTTTTCTCCAGCGATGATGTTAGTGTACAAGTGATGGACCCGTACAAAAGTACTGATTCGACAGCGGAAGAAAGACATTTCTTTTTAATTTATCAATAAGGTTAAATATACAGATGAGATTCATATTGTTTAGGGCCTCTCATTCTTTTGTTATTAGTATATTAAAGTCACGTTCAGTGGAGCCTATGAAGCTACCTAGGTATTTGAAGTCTTCTACCCTTGTTATACTATGTCCTTCTCTGCTTTAAAAGGTGATGTACTGTATTCCGTAATGGTTTTGATTGAGAGTAATATATATTTATATATTCAGTCTTATCTGTATTGATTTTCAGGCCAATTTAGCTTGATTTCTCTTTAATTTGATGTATCAATATCATAACGGCGTATGCGTATATACGCTATCAGTTGTTATGGCTATACCATCAGCGTAATCAATATCGGTTATGCAATTTTCAGGACTATGTCTACTTCTCCTTTGTGAGAGTTTAAAGCCAAGATTTGAGTTTATATTTAGTGATTTCTTTAATACGTTGTCGAGACATATAATAAATGGAGCTAATGTATCACCTTGTAGTACCCTAATCGTGATATTGAAAAATGACGTGTCTCCATCAGGTGATCTAACCATAGGTTGTGTATTTTTGTATAGCATCATGATTGAGTTAGTGATTTCTTCTGGAATTCTATACTTGATTAGAATATGATTAATCTCTTTGCGATTTATAGAGTCAAAGACTAAGGAGAAATCTATGAATAATAGAGTCAGTGGTATATTTTTGGATATAACTCCCTAGGATACGTCGAACTGTTAGAATATGTCCTAATGTCGACATATTTGTTCGAACCCCGTTTTGGTGTTACCTTAATATAGATTGACATACGGACGCATTCTGTTTAGTAGCATCAGATATCTTCTCAGCTATTGCTGTTAAAGTGATTCCCCGATAGTTTGTTTTAAGGATAAATCTCCTTTTTCGGGAATGGTAGTATGCATCTTTTTGTCCAGCTTTCTATTGGTTTTTGCATATATACATTATTACACGATTATGTCAAGTAGTAAGTCCTAAAATTCATTTAGTTTCCATACTTCGACAGGTATTTTATCTAGTCCGGTAGCCTTTCAGTTGTGTACACTTTTTGTTGCTTTAATAGTTATTCCTGTTTGAATAGGACTGTTTCTATGTCAATCATTTGATTTGGATTCAGATACAGTATATCCGTTGTTATTGGAGTTTGGTTGTTCTATTGTTGATTCAGTAAGCTTGTGAGTAAAAGTAGTTATACAACTTCTGGATACGTTTAATGTCACTGGTAGCCTTTATTTTGCACTTATTTGATTTCTATTGACTGCTTACTTCATTTACTGCTTTCCATGCTAACGCATGTTTTGTATTGCTAACTGCATTATTAATTTCGTTTATTTTGTTCTGAATATATTGCATGTTCTTCTTCATAGGAATTTTAAGCATATTCTGAGCTTGTTCAAAATTTATAATATTTTCGGTCGTTGGCTAGTTGTCTTTTAATCGTGCCGCTTGTTGTATATATATTAACGAAGTGAAAAATAGATATTCAGCTCTAACTCTTCAAGACCAATCAACAACAACATTATTACCTACTAACTCAAGAACATTTTTTATTAGCGTGCAAAGAAATTCTGGCAAATTGATCTCTTTAAAGCCTAATCAAAAGAAACACAACACCTGGGAAATGCATGAAGTGTATGAAAACTGTGCATCTATAGATGCAAAATGAAATTAATCTGGAATTCGAAAATGAGTATAAGTCTAAAAATAAGAACCTTTAAAGTCACAGTCGAACCAATCCTACTCTACGAAGCGTAACCTGGACAATAAATGTATCTCTACGTAAATAAATCGATGGCTGTTATACGAGATTATTGAGGATGGCCTCCAACATATCATGGAAAGAAAAATTAACCAATGATAAATTATACAGAGGAATGCCAAAGATCTCAGAAATAATAAATCAAAGACGCATGAGACGAGCAGGACACTGTGTAAAACATCCTGAAGAAGTTGCACATCATTTAATTATATGGACTCCAAAACAGGGCACACGAACTAGAGGGAGACAATCAAAAACATTTATCGAAACACTAAAACACGATTGCGAATGCGAAGAAGACGAAGAAGACGAACTACGAAAATTAATGATGGACAGGGAAATATGGAATTCTCATTTTTAGATTATTATATATTCTATATTATAGAATCTATAGGATAAAATTAAATATAAATAATATTTCAATACTAAAAGTGTAAATGTTTATATCACAATAAATCTATTTAAATACAATGACAATATGTGTAAAATATTCTATTTTTAGACTTTACTTTAATTAAAATTAGCCTAGTTATAGATTTTAAAATTCTATTTATTGAGTAGTCCTACGTATAATATGTTGTGTAATTTTTAATAAGAATCGATCAATAGTATATTCGGGAACATATAAATACATTACCTAGTGACAAAATTATTGTTCATTGGTAGAGATGATATAATGTTATCTAGTTAAATCAGCATTACATAACTACATTGAGAGATGAACTAACTAAGTGTATAGTAATAGTAACGCATAGGTATGTAGGTAGTCTTAGTTATACCTATCATTAGTGTAGTATGATTAGTAGTCAGTATCATAGAAAATAATGTTTATAAGTAAATCTTAGTAGATTCGTTCTCTATTATGTATAATAGTATGTATTTCTGACATGTTTAATTCAATCATAACTTCTATTTTCATTTATCATATACGATAATAATAATAATAATACCAGTAATAAATGTATAATGTTTTTCATAAACAGTGCTTTCTTATTCGTGTTATTCACTAGTTCGTCAGTATTCTTAACCGTAGTCATGAAGGTTAGCTTAACTCGTATTGTAGTTGTTCCACCTCATTCTTCTTTGTACGTTGGTTCCCAGCGTAGGTAGGAGGGGCGTGTTCGCCTCGCCTGTCAATCACCGGAACGCCCGTTACGCCGAACATGGAACCTACCATCACGGTAGCGGTACGCCCTCCTCCTCCTCTGGGGCCACGCCCATCGTAGTATATCGCGATAGGGGCCGGCGTGGGGGCGTGTCTAGAATATTCACCGTTGTAGGACAAACATCCGTTATATATGCAGTAGCCTACGCAGAAACATAAACACATGCTGCCCACTATGATCAGTACGCGTAGGTAAAGGACAACGTATTCCTTCGTGCTGTGTTCCGATGACGTGGGATCCTGTATCGTATAGGCAACCGAGTTATCAGTGGGTAGATAGGGTTATATTAGTGTAAAGGTGATATTATAATAGATATTTGCGAATATTCGCATTAAATACTAATGTTACGTCACATTTAAAATATATTATCTAAAATATATAATACTATTAATAATTCTACTACCATGGTAGTTCACTACTACTACGTTTACTACTACTACTACTACCACCACCACTACTACTACTACTACTACTACCACCACCACTACTACTACTACTACTACTACTACAACTACAACAACAACTACTACTACTACTACTACTACTACTACTACTACTACTACTAATACTTTTACTACTACTACTACCACTACTACTACTACTACTACTACTACTACCACCACCACTACTACTACTACTACTACTACTACTACTACTACTACTACAACTACCACAACAACTACTACTACTACTACTACTACTACTACTAATACTTTTACTACTACTACTACTACTACTACTACTACCACCGCTATTATTGCTACTACTACCACCACTATTATTGCAACTATTACAATCACATATAATTATGTATTAAATATCACGTAATTTATTTTTCTAAATTCAAATATAATGAATATCCTATATCGGATTTCTGTTATATTTGTTATCGTATACAATGTTATAATTACGTAAACATGTTGTAATACTATTATAGAATAATAAAATAATATAATTATATATATATATATATATATATGTATATATTACTTATTTATCACCTTGTATATGATATTATTAAATAATGTATGCGTATTAATGTATTATATAAATGTTATATACATGCCTATGTTATTATTTTTCTATTGTTTTATATATTATCTAACTGTTATCGAACTAATATTACCAGTTATATTAGTTAAAGTTGTAAACGACGTATAATTAACTGATATATCCATACTGTTATAATATGTGGTAATTATTAGCTAAGATTATTATGAATACAATTTATAATATATTTATATTTATAAATAGAATTAATTATTATTTTTTTGTTTTGTTTACAATCGCAACGATGGCATTTAAAAATGGTGTTTATTAATAAAAAATTGTGTTTATTTTTATATAATTAGTATGAATTGTTATAATGCCTATTTTAGTGTAATTAAGATATCTTTTTATTATATTATATTGTACCATACTAGGTATTAATTAATTCACATATATTAATGTAATCAATTTATTGCATAAAATAATAACCTCTATACTTATACTATATAATATACAATATATTAGTATATAATTATTCAATTATGTTTAAATACTAAATCATTTAATAAAAGGTATATCATTTAAATATATATATATATATATACCTATTTATTTACTTATGTCTAATTTTAATTCGACCTGATTTCATTTGTCTCTGTCGCTCATAACATTACGTATTTCTTCTACATCGTCCAACTCCGTACCATTCTTCAAGTTATCTATAAATGTTATATCCTCTGTTTCGTTTTTCATTTCTTGGTTGCCAGAAGATTAGGTCATGACAGGCTTCGTATTTGTGCCGTACACAGTGGCAGGCAATTGTCATTCTTTGATCCCTTATGACTACTGAGATATTCGGGAGTCCGATATACAATATTTTATTGGGTATCTTGTCTCGCCATGATATATTTAAAACCATTCTAATTAGCCTGGTGTAGCAGACATCTATCTTGTTTTCAAACGTGTTCGTGATTGTCCATGTTTCACTGCCATATAGTAAGATTGTTTATATTGTGGCTCTAAATATCCGTATTTTAAGCTTCGTGTTCATGGTTGACTTTCAGATTTGCTTTAGTTTATGGCATGCTTTCCAAGCGATTACCTTCCTTACTTCAAAGTCTTTAAATGAACTTGGTCCATGTTCCCAGATACTTAAAATTATCGACTACTTTAAGGACAGTTTTACATGTTGAGTGAAGGATTAGGTGGTTTAATTTGGTTATAAGCCATTATTTCAATTTTCTTAGTGTTTATATGTAGACCAATTTTTGTTGCTTCTTTTTATACACAAGTTAATAATTGTTGCGCCTGAATATAAGTCATATGATACTAGTGCAATATCATCTGCGTAACTGAGATCAGTTAATATTGTTGCAGGATAGGTTCTACCTACGATACCTACGACTAATTTTGGGTACACGTTCGAATGCTAATTCTTCTTCTCTACCTTGGATAGATGATCTCATTGCGTAATCAAGTATAATGATGAATAATAATGGCACTTATGTGTTTCCTTGGAGTACGCCAGAGTTTATGTGGAATGAATTTGTTTCGTCGTCTGGTGTTAGTACTTTAGCTTCTGTGTTTTCGTAAGTGATTGATATCATATTTTCTAAAGGTTTTGGTATTCCATATGCGATTAGAATTTTTAACATTCTTCCTCTATCTATGCTATCAAATGCTTTTCTGAAGTCGACATATGTGATTATTGCATTCATGTTCTTATATTTCATCCCTTTTATTAATCAACATAGAGCAAGTATGTGTGTCGTTGTAGATTTCCCGGGCCTGAAACCATTTTGATTATTGCGTAGTGTGCGCTTATTATCGGTTGTATGTGTCTCAGGATTATTTTGTTTGTGATCTTTAGTGATATTGCTGATATAGATATCCCTCTGTAATTATCTACTTCATTAATATTTCAAGATTTTGGAATAGGTATTATATGACAAGTAGACCATTGATTGGGCATTTTCCATTCATGAGTAAGACATTTGCGTATGAGAGGATAATTGAGTCAAAATTATAAATATATATATATATATATATATATACATACATAATTTCTTCTTTAAGTATTTTAAATTAATATTGAAAGAATTCCACATATATACGATTATATTATAGAATGTTTATTATAGGTGTTTAGCATAATTATTGTAATTGGTATACCATATATGCAATTGGACACTTCTATACATCTATATAATTATAATGATATATCACAAATTTACTATTTAATTTTGTCTATATCATATATGATATAATATATATTAACATTCAATTAAACATAAAATTGTGTAGTATCCGTGCATAATTTATTATTTGAAATGTACAATGTGCAGTTATTGTTAAATCTCAAACTTACAATATATTATCACATGGTGATTTAAAATCTAATTTGATATCAGAGTTATATATCCTAATATTAAATACGCACACAATTAGTATCATATCCGTGTAGTTATTATGAAGTTCAATATCAACTGTGTGTATATAAATATGATATTTTTATAACTAGAAAGTACATTATTAAATTGTCTACATAGGATATGTAATTATCTAAAGAAGGAGTTGACACATTTATTTTCTAAAACAAATATTATTGAGAATTTCTCGTGTATTGAACATCACATATACCACATACACTTAATAGTGAAAGTCTGTAATATAATACGTCAGCATTCATTAAAAATAGATAGTAATATATATCATATATATAATAAGTGAGAGAAACATAAGATTAGTATGACAATTATCAAATATAATACATACTATCAAATCATAATGTGTCACGTTATTTGGTACTGATGCATTTAACAGTATTACTTAGGTTATCATTCGATTATGTTCATGTACCCTAAGATACACCACCTACATATTGCCCTGTATAATAGTATTTATAAATCAAGGATACTAGAAATATGTCAGAGTTTGTATATATATATACGTAGGGGAGGGTGGGGTTGTATGACCATATTTTTATATAAAGTGCTATCATTGTGGAAATAATAAATTTTTCTTAATTATTTAAAATATATTGCATAACATATGATATTAGTTAACTAATATATCACTTTTATATATAAGGAATACTTATAAGATTTCATAATTACAATTAATAAAAAAAAATAAAAAAGTTCATTCAACCCCAAAGGCGGGGTTGAATGAACATACCCTGTTTTACTTCTTTAATTGCTCTTGTCATGATAGTTTTATCACGTATTCTATCAGTTTGTTGAGTATAGTTTCTCATTTTTGATTCCCAGAAATAATATTTAAATAATTATTATGAATTAGTAATTGACCCTCATTAAAATTAATTTAATTAATTATATTGATATATAATTAATTATATTATTTCTATTTAATCATTACTTATTTATATTCGGATCATTGCATATATATTATAATATTATAATAATATTTATATTATAATATTATATTATAAATATTAACATATGATATTTGGTTGATTGAACAATGTTCATATAACCCCATTTTTAGTGGTTCACTCAACCCATATCAAATTTGATTATTAATTGATAACATTTAAATATTTTATTTAAAATTTTAAATATATTTTTATATTAATATTAAGTTAATTATATATTAAAATAATATATATAATATGAGAATAATCAAATAATTATTATAGAAGTTATAACATATATTACTTTGTCTGGAATTTTTACTTTTGAGCGTACTTTAGTTAAAAATGTGATTAAAATGTTACTATTTTTATTGTATTATTAAAAATGATACTTCCGCAACTTTATTAATTATAGATGACGATACTAGTTCAGTTAAATCAAATTTCTGCTGTAGCAAACAATTGTTATCTCCAGTGGCTCATGCAAGACACCTGTTCATACAACCCCACTCTCCCCTATACTTATGAATGCAAGGGATAGGCATTCATAGGGGGTTTCATAGGGATTCATGCATGAATGAATATTCTTCTCTGTATACGTTAACATATCGAATTAGAAACTATAGATATAAACCTACCTAGGTATTATAGCGTTAAAGAAAGTGTATATAATAAATCATTGTTAACTATTAATATATTTTATTTTATATTTTTTAATTGATAATACGAAATACGACTATTTAGGAAGAAAGCATTTACTATTACGTAAGACTAATGTATAATGACAATATCAATAGTAATAACAGTATTATGAATAATAGTAATAGTAACAATAGTAAGAGTGGTAACAGTACCATGAACAATAGTAATAGTGATATTAGTAATAGCGACAATATGTATAGTAATAATATTTAATGATTAAGTTAATAGTTATTGTATATAACTAACACAATATTATCATATGCCTATCATAGAAGCCTCGTTATGTTATTAACATTATGCATGCATGTAATTTACACATCACATATACATACTAAACATGTAAAGTAATCTAATATTATAATTATATAATATAAATTAAATATAAAAAAGTATATAAATATGTACGATATGCATCCCTCTCTACACTATGTGTGAACAGATAAGCATATAATGATAAATGTGTTCGTAATAGTGAATCATATCCCGAGTATGGTAATATACAGATGAATGATCGTATACGTGGGTAAGATATCTAGACATTGATTTTTGACAGTATTTGTTTATTCTGCCTTACCACTACGCACAGTAATACCATCGATAGCATCATCGTGAATGACACCACCGTAGTAGTAATGTACAATAGTATCAGTGCTAAGGTGAAGGCGTCCTTTGCGTGTGCGGGCGTCGTTGTGGGCGTCGTTGTGGGCGTGGTAGATATGACAGACAATGTAACAGGTGGGTCGGTTTTTAATGTGATGGCGGGTTTTATTTTCTGATCGGAAACTGTTATCATCACTAGGTCATTGTTTATATTCGTATCCTGGTTGTTGAATAATAAGTTATTAAGTAGGGTAGTTAGTGGATGTGTGAGTGAGTGGTGGATGGGCGTGTGAGTGATTGAGAGGTACGTACTAAAAAATGTAACACATATATGGATTGATAAGTTGAGATGAATAAAAAATGGAAAGTTATGATACCCGGTTACGAAAGTAATGCTTGACAAGCATTATAATGACCATCCCTCGTCGATGTTTAATTACGATACCATCAGTTAATTATGTCAACCCCTTAACCTTAACCCCCTTAGTAAGGTGTTATCAGTAAGGTGTTAGCAGTTCATCGGTATAGTATAAGCAATAGTGTATGATTTAATAGTAATAATTAACATATATTAAAATCATATAATATTGTTAGTACATTTCCCAGATTAAAACTGATAATATTAAGTAATATAACATCATATAGAAAACTATACATAATCTATATGGCTTGTATATACCTACCACAGTTTCAACTAGACCTATACTCTATATTCTATATTCGATATCCTTTATTTATATTTACTCGACGCATTCGTATTTACATAGTTAAATAATTAATAATCACGTGACTCAGTTTCTGAAAGAGTATATTATTACATTATTTCATTCAAAAAAATATAAATTATATACTTTTCTTTTTAGATATAGACTATATCATATAGTGTAGTAATTGAACCAGTATGAGTCAATGAAAGTATCACTTTACTTCAAAGATGGATATCTCATCATTAAGCATACAATCAAGTAATGACATAAAGTAAAAATTATCTAGCATATTAATGGAATTATATTGATTATATTAAATGCAACATATTAACTTCATGAGAGAGAAAGTTTTAGGTATAATTGAAGTTAAATTGATCACTAATATTAGTGTATATTAATGTATAAACATTGAAATTGTCGTTATCAACATAGTAATTAATCGAAAATAAATAATCATCATTAGTATTATTATATGCATTAATTATTAGCATGCAGATTGTAATTTGTTACTGGAACTTATGTTTCTAGAATAAGTATAACTATAGTTTATGAACAAACTTACATTCCTAGAGACTACCCGTGTCGTAGCTCTGTGAGAATATTCGCTTTATAAACGTGTGCATATGTAACATATATGTTATAGTAATACGTTATATAGAGTGTATTACTATAGTAATATAGCTTTTAAGTTGAGATGAGATTTTGTATGTAGTCATTTATTATATGAGTAGAGGTATTGAATTACTAAAAGTCTCCAATTGGATTTCCAATTCTATTACGTAATTATCTGAACACTATCTTATTTATAAGTTAGTGTCCATATCATTACGTAATATAATGTAAAGTATAGTTTTAGTATTATGTCTACATATATGCGTATATAATATGGTGTATAGTGCAGGGTATGCATTCTACTATTGCCTTTTTAAGGATTTGAGAGTGGGAGCGGAAAATAACAAAATACTATGTGGTTTTCAATTGTATATAAAAATAATCTAATGAAATACATCTACTGATTTACAATTAATAAATAGGATTATGATACGATTAATTATGAACAAATTCACATTTTTGTGGGCACAAATTTAAAATGTAGGAGAAATAATTATAGTTGGAGAAATTTCCCAAAAATCCCACTTAATCCCACTTAAAAAGCACTGCATCCTATATCATACACTCTACAACCTCTTGATAGATTAATTGTCGAGATACTTGGGCTTCAACTTTACTATCACTATTAACTTATGTGCATATAACCTCAGTAGCAGATAGAGTAGAACTCAGTGTTCTAGGTACTGCAGTAGTAGTAGTAGTAGTAGTAGTAGTAGGTGGAGGTACTGCCTCCGAGATAACCGTTACCGATAACGACAACAGGAACAGGCTCAACACTGGTAGAGAGCTCGGCGATGTACCGGCTGTACTAGTAGGAGACATGATGGATACGATCGGGTAGTAGGCGACAGGTCAGTTAGATAATGAACGTAACTCTCAATAGACGGCCTGGCGATATATCGACTAGGTTTAGCGGTTTAGTTATCTGTTCCGCGAGTGGTGAGCGATCTGGAACAATAGAACGATTGTGTACGACGTAGGTGCCTCGGCTCGAGTCTAATGATAATCGCACGCTAGCGTCGCCTTTATTAGCGGACGAGTATGCGCTTATCTCCAGATATATTGTTATTTATTATTTATGTATTTATAGATAAAGTTCGCGTTTATGTCGGGTATTTTTTAGTTGTAATCATTGATATATGTGAATGCGTTTATATTGAATAACTAGCATATTTCCATTGTTATAATTACTTCGTGTATTCGGGTACACGCTGATATCGTATGCTCTACGTGTTGATGTATCGACGCACATATCGTTATCCGTCAGACACTTAATGAGGATGTACGTGATGAGTCATCGCGGTTACCATAACGATTAGTCATCGCTCGGATCTAGTGGTGATTCACGGGATGACGTAATCGGCATTACGTGAACGTTAGTGAGCGTTCACTGTGTTGAGAAAACTCACAATTCGCGCACATATGCTAGAATATAGAATTGATAGCACTGATATTGAGGTATACTATTGTTACTATGTCGATATTAGCTGCCATGTGGCATATATATATACATGAATACACGTAAATACATATGTACATACACACATATATATATATACATGTGTGTATATCCAAATCAACTAATGCTATACTCATTCATATAGTATACTGTATACATTATACTATAGTATGTGATTCAGACGCCTCCAAAATATTAAAACAGTTCTTCAACTAATACTTAAAAGTTATTTTATATAAGTATACATATACAATGATATGCTTTCATTGAACCTGGATACGTTAATATGATATCTACTTCGAATGGACATTATATATATATATATATATATATATGAGTATACGTATATACAAACTTCATCTAAGTTGATGGATGGGATGAAAATAATCCACTAAAATAAAAATTATAATATATATAGTACGTTTGCGAATCCTATCTTAATGTGTGATCAACAATTTCGCTTTACCAATATGTTTCTTATAACATCGACATTACCTTATACGGTATCAGATCATATGTTGGTAAGTATATAAGTCAAAGTAATCCCTATATGAACAAAATCAGTTTATTTAATATATCAGCACAATTTTATTTGATTAAAAATTAAAATAAACTTATTTAGACAATTTATATAATTATGAATTTTTTATTCATTAACAATTTTTTTGTGGGATTTATGGTTTCTGACTTATATACTTACCAACACATAATCTAATGTATACAACATTTCGGAATAGTTACATAGTGTTACATATTGATGATGTATAAGCAGTTTATACTTTATCATTTCGATAATGAATAATCAGTGTTTCAGTGAAATTATTATATACGAGTAAATAAAGTAAACTCTCGATATCTCAGAAATCCCGCTAACTAAATGTATTCATAAATACTAGTATGGTTGTGTAGAGGATAGTAACATAATACCGACACTTTAATAATAAATGGTCTTAACATTTTATGACTCATTATTTTTATTCAAAAATTACAATATATTAATATTATATAATTATAGATATTATTGTGATTTTAAAATTGTATTTAATCTTTTAGTTCCATAGATAGCGGGGGTGTATGTATTCGGTACCCATGTTCGAATACGGCCAACCTGTGTTATAATACGGATACCCTATATACCACTAGACAAATTATATATTATTGATGAATCAATCCGACAAATTACAATTTCATTATTTATTATTAATTTTATAAACAATTTATTCTAATTTAATTAGTTAGTAATTTATTTATTTTTATATTTTTTTAATTAAGAATATAATTTAAGTATCTAAATAATAAGAATTTTAGATTTTACTTTATTAGTTGTATTAATATTATAACTCACGCGATTTTTATGAAAATCAGAATAGTCATTCGCTGGGCGCTGATTGGTTTTAGGGTGTCCGTATTAAACATCTAGAGTCTCCGTATTAGGAACGTATATGACCTCTAGATATATGCTTATAATTTAATGAATATTTGATACAAATATAGAAATTATATATATATTTTTAGAATGTTTTATTTTTTAATAATATATTGTTATTATTTATATCGTTACATTTATATATTCTTGAGAAGGTTTTAAGTTGACATTTTTTTTCATAAATTTAAAAACGTAATAAAAAAATCAGTTTATTTGATATATCAGCACAATTTTGTTTAATTAAAAATTAAAAAAAACTTATTTAGACTATTTATATAATTATGAATGTTTTTTTCATTAAACATTTTTTTGTAGGATTTATGCTTTCTGAGATACCAAGAGTTTCCGTATTCGGGCACTATCCGTATTCGGTTACTTTCTCCTACCTATATAAATACATGTAAGTATAATTAATATTTCAGAAACTCGATATCTCACACACATATCTTCGGTGCATTAATTATAAGATTTTGATAGTTTACTTTATACACACATATGTTTTAATATCATTTAAATAATTAATATAATACGTTTTATATGGTATATAAATGTGTCTGTATGGGAGAGTGTTGACAATTTGACTACATTTTAATCTTATGTGAATAACTCAAATACTATATAATATAATATTATATATACTATTAATTTTCAATAATTACTATTTAAAAAATGTATTCTTAAATAATTTAATTCACTAATTTAAAAAGTTCCTCAACTTACCGCACATGTTGAGTAAGTTTAGCACTTAATTATATAATATGTGTAGTATGATATAATTAAATTCAAATAAATAATACTCATATATTCATATGCAGGTTTGATATATACATGGATGATAATATTTTTCACGTGAGTAATACATTCACTATGTTGCCTTATATATTATGCCTTCCCATCTAACAGTAATAGTAGCATAATAGTAGCATAATAGGATAATAGCGTTACATGTTCAAATTGTGCTATTATGCTGCTATTATTTTGCAGTTAAATTTATATTATGCTACTGTTAGGTTGTAATGCTATTATACTGATATTATGTATATACTTTTAATGGCAACATAATAGCAGAATTATAGCAGCATACTAGCATCATGTAAACATTTGAAGCTGTTTATGATATTATGCTGATATTACTGTTAGCTGCGTTAAGTAGTTATATATTTTAATATCATCATAATATTTATTTTTGTTCAGAATGTAAACAACTATTTATAATTATATTGTAATGTTATAATATTATAATAGTATATGTTATTAATGATGCTAATAATAATTGAAATATACAAAACATTAACTTCTGACATACAGGATATACACGATAATACACCTACAAAGTAATGTCCGCTAGTCACATTATAGTCACATTATAATTATGTGCGTCGTAGAATGAAATAAAATATCCGGAAAGAGTTTATAAAAATGAAAAGCATGATATCATTGTATTTTAATATAATGTATAATAAACTTGACTCACTAATGCAATAATAGAAAAATTGGATCATATTTAGAAATATGAAATAACCTTCATACTAGTTCATAGTATATACTACCTATTCAGAAACCATGATAAAATATAATGCATTTGTACTTCAATAATATATGATTGTCAGATGTGTATTCAAATTAAATTATGTACGGCTAGAAAAAGCGATAATTATGTTGTAATTAGTACAATAGGTTAACTCTAAACCATAATTATAAGTGTATCATAGAATATGATTTATATAAAATAGTTTATTTTATATTAATAAGTTTTATTTAGATATCTAAATTATTATTTATCATTATGATGATTATTATCATTACTATGGTAAATATAAAATGTATTTAATATTTATATTTACTTCATCTCAATAAGTTAAACATACTAAACATATGAACTATATATGAATTACAGCGATGGGAAAACTACAATAATATATGTATAGATATTCGCTGTATTACGTACATATACTTTACTATTATAAACTACTTCTTACTACATATATACACAATTTAAGATACACATCTACCGAATAAAATATATATAATTTTGTTCTTGTCTAAATATATTAAATCTTACCATAAATTGCTTTTAAATAACTTACTATCACTGGATCCCAATAGAAACCATACGTATTCATCTCCCATCGCCTAAATTAACAGTTACACCTATTATCGTGGTTAATAATCATTATATCTTATATTCTGATAATGTTAAATATATTGTTATTTATTTCGACAGCTCTCTATTTTTTTCATCGTCATATATAAAATATTCGTTCTATAAACTTTCATATTTATTCTTTCCGTATAATCTGTATCTCAATATCCTTAAGTATATATATATATATATATATATATATATATATATAACTACCTGTGTGGCTCAGTGGCTAAGGCGTCAGACACACAAGCAGTAGGACACGGGTTCGACCCTCGTCCGGACCATTAATTAATTTTATAAAATGGGTCTTAAAATATTATTTAGAAGTGATCTTATATAATTGTGTATAAATAAATGATCGGCTCTCGTTAAAACCATGGATGCCTTAACATGAGAGCGGCTTCGAAGGGACATTAGAGCCATATATGGTTATAAATGAAAACTTCATCTAAGTATCTGAATGGGACTCCACCAAATAAAAATAACAATAACAATATATATATATATCTACAACTCTCGTTTCATATTTTATATTTCCTCTTTTTGATTACTGTACAATTTTCCTTTCTGTTTACCCTACTATTAAATTACTATATTATAAAAACTACATAATTCTCAATTTTTAAAATCGATCGTTTCTTTCCCCTACATATTTCTCAAAATTTAAAGAGATTACATTGGCGACCAATTAAATTTCGAGTAATATTTGAAGTTATTCTATTAACTAACAACTCTCTTCACCACAATCGACTGACTAGATATCTTTATTCCTTAATCTCTATTCCCACTCATGCTATCTATGTAAATTCGACTACTTAATTCCTTCTATATATACCCTCTAAACTTAATCTACCTTCACCAATATACTATGGCATATATAATCAAAATATCTATGGGATAACTACCATATAATCTACTTTCTTCTAAATACAATAACTTATTTAAATCTCTATTAAGTTAACATATATTTACCACTTCATATACCTAATCACTTTTTATCGATATTTATAAATATTTATTAAATTAACGTACTCCGGTATTTCTTATTTCTCGTTATTATTAGTTTCGTTGGCGTTCCATTTTATTGTTTGCGTTATACATTTGTGTTTTCTTTAAAGTTTGATTATTCTTGCATAAAGGCCTTTAAAGTGATTAAAATAAATTAAATAAATTTAAATCGAAGTCAGTACAGTAATCATTCTATAAATAGATGCTGGAGTAATAGCAACAATATATTGAATGCTAAACTGTACATAACTAAACTTAACTAAACATTATCCTGATGAACTCGCATACTCCCCGGTCTAGTTAACTATATAACTCGTGTTCTAAAAGTGTATATTACATTTGCAATTACTTCACCGGAATTAATTAATGTATGTATTTAAATTTATTAAATTTAAAAGAAGTTGATTCACTTATTAAATTTGAAACTAGTTTATGTTGTCTTTATATTTTATCATTTTAATCATTTTTAATATTTTAATCGTCGTTAATATTTTAAATTTTTTTATATTATACAATTTGGGTCATTTTATGTTTTATCACATTTTAATAATTTGTTTTATTATTCTATCCGCACTTTTTGTTTTATAATTGTTTTATTAGTTTAGATAAAGAATTGAAACATGATGAAATACGCTGAGGGATAATATTATTATTATTATTATTATTTATTTTTTATATATTACTCTACTATTAATATATTGAATTCTAGTACATAAGTCTTATTATTACTGTATTACTGTCCTAAAGCTATTATATTCATATATTATGGAGGTGTCGATTTTATAAAGCTACCTATAGCTTTCAATGATCATCCTTAGACACGTGTCTATAAACTGATGTCATTCATTCATTCATTACAAATTAAAACTATCCTAGAATGTATTATTTATGAATTATAAAAATGAATACAAAATATAAAGGAATTATATAACAATACTATAGTATATATTAAAATGAAATTGTTAAATATATGAATGATTTATTCTTAAGTATTACCTACTCTATATTTCATGTTAAATACAATATATTTTCCGAGTCACATTTCAGGACTATGGCGTGTTTTATCGATAGAATATATTCTTATATTCTTATGTATACATATATAAATATATCATTATATTATTTGTAAATAAATGTTATACATTTTATACATATAAAATACAAATAAAAAAGTTATATATAAAACAAACTATTTTTATTATAAATTGTCTATGAATACACACAAGAAGCATACATATCGTATTAAACGATTTACGGCTATGGTTGTTTTACAGATAAATTATGGATATAGGTTTGTACCTACCTACCTATCGTACCTACCTACCTACCCTATATTGTTTGTGAATAAATATTATATATTTTAGAATATATATATATATATATTACTATATATATATATATATATATATATATATATATATATATATATGCAAATAAATAAGTTCAATGTAATATAAAACTAATTATTCACGAATAAAAACGATTACAAACAAATATCGTTATAATGTGAAACAATTTACACACAAACATATATGTATATATATATATATATATATATATATATATATATATATATATATATATAATGCAATACGTCATCAATGAGATACACTACATATACATGTACGTGTTAAATTATATTTACATTAAAGTGAACGCAAACATGATATATTTTAACATTAAAATTATAATAATAATCAACAAGAGTTTATGGTTATATATACATTTATAATAATAATTATTATATACTAGTTATTCATTAATATAATAATGTATGTATAAATATAAATATATATATATATATATATATATTTACACTTCAGTTATATTTTGAAAAAATATGAACATATATTTAATAAAACAGTGTTTCCTGTATATATCTTCAAAGATTGACGTGATCCTCGGCTTGCCCGTTGAGTGCAGTCAACCGTGACCAGCTCGCCACTCTGTCGCGTAACTCGGCGTATCTGTGATTGTGCATCTTAGCGGCCTCGTTTTGAGTTCTCTTGACGTAATAGATAAGCCCGTAGATGCATAACACATACACTAGCAACGCGATAACGAAACCTAGATTGCCGTACATGTTCTCCTGTTGGTCGTAGAGGTTATCGTTATGTTGTGATATATAGGTGTTATGTCGACTATAAATTAAACGATGGACGTTTATGCGTCAAGTTGAAATAATAAAATAAATAAATAATTACACAAATAATAATAAATTAAAAAATATATATTATACATGCCATAAGCGGCATATATGTATTCGTGTTTATTCTAGTATATCATCATTGCATAATGTTATCGGTAATATACAATCACAGTAGTATATATATATATATATATATATATATATATATATATATATATAGATATATAGATATAGGTTATATATAATATAGCCATATATGGCTTCGTTAAATTTATTATTAATAATAAAATATTTAATTATTAAATTTATATTATATTTTAATATATGTATATATATAGATAGATATATATATATATATATATATATATATATATATATATATATATATATATATATAGATATATAGATATAGGTTATATATAATATAGCCATATATGGCTTCGTTAAATTTATTATTAATAATAAAATATTTAATTATTAAATTTATATTATATTTTAATATATGTATATATATATATATATATATATATATATATATATATATATATATATATACATAAGTACATAGTAGTACGACGTACTACAGTACGTATGTCCACCACAGCATACGTCACATAGTTGGTAAACATCAATACAAACATCCGAATTTAAATTTTCAAAATTAATATAATTTTAATATCTTCATTTTAAAAATAATAATATGATTTATAATTTGTTATCGAATATATCTCGTATTACATGAATCAACAATTATGTTTCAAATACTTTATATAATAATTATCATTTTATTTATATATATATATATATATATATATATATATATATATATATATATATATATATATATATATTTGTACTTTATATATATTAGGTTTTAAATTAATAAATAATTCAAATGTAATTCAAATAATTAAAATATTATTTAAAATGTTCTATTAGTATTATTGATTGATTTTGTAATATATTGTCCAAATTATAAAATATATTCTAACGATAAAATACATTACTGAAATAAATAAATAATTATATGAAATTCAAAAATAAATAATGTAATACATTTTACAGTTTACCGTCAATATTAAAAATATTAACGACAAATTAATAAAATTAATAAAAAATATGAAATATAATAAATAAAATATATTATTTGATGATTGAAAGCATCGTCATATAGGAAAATGCGATCTAGTTCCGTTAGTATTCTAAATATTAAGGCTATCAGGTATAATTCGTATATATCATTATTTGTAATATAAAAAAGTATTTTTAGATCAATTTTAATCATCTAAATCCGCGTTATTACAATTTAAATATCTCTCTCTCTCTCTCTCATCATAGATTTTATAATAAATATGTGATGAATTTATATATCCTATACATCTTTTAGTCAATACTCTCTGAAATCTTTCAATTTGGTCTATGAAAGTATAAAATGTACTAACTTTTGAAAAAGTGACAACCTATATATATTCTTAATATATATTCTAAAAGTTAACTACAATAAATTATATATGCAGGTAATATTGTTATAGTACATATTGTGATACTTCATATAACAATTGAATTCAATGACATATATGTTTTTTTTTTACAAATATAGGTCATTATTAAATAAAATATTCAAATATTATTCCAAAATCTTATTAAAAATATAAGTTACTATTTTAATACTATTTTTAAAAAGTTAGATAGTATATATATATATATATGTATATATAAATATGTATATATGTTTATATAGTAATACTAGTTAATAGATATTACTGAATACAAACCGTAATGAAGTCCAATGGGAATTTATTCGCCATAAGAAGACCGTTGATATACAGAGACGAGTCAATCTGTCCTCCATTATCGCCCGGGTTAGCATGTGATTCCCCGGCCAGGAACAATACACAAAATACCAGTAGTAACATCACTCCCTTCATATTAGTAGTAGTATACGTCATAATACTATGTAGCGGATAGTTCAGACGATAATTAGAAAATGCTTACTTTTAATGCCGCTATATGGAGTTCACTAACCACGCCCCCTTGACCTGATTATACCTCAAATTCAGGCGGAGTATTTGCGATAATCTCGTAGACATTAGAATTGGAACACCTAATGATAATGTGTATGAATAATCTCGGAACTGCTTATGAATCATATGTTATCTTTATTTGGTATTATCTATATCACATTATCATTATTGAGTACTTTTTTATTATTAGAATAATATGATTATTTTCAATAGATAGCACTCATAAGATAAGGTTGGTCATAAATAAATGACTCATATTTTTTAAATAAAAACTATTTAATATTTATTTTATATATATAAATATAATTATTAATGATAACATATATTTGTTATTATATAATATATATATATATATATATATATATGTAAATATATATTATATTATTTAATTATAGTATACTATAATTAAATAATATAATATATATTTACATATATATATGCCCTTTAATTATATCATTTAAATAAGTATTTCCATGAATTAGAGTATACTGATGTATGATATGATATGACTGATGTATAATCAGGGCAAACGTTAATTATAACTAATGTTTATACTGTAGGTAACCGATATATATATCTAAATGATGTAGAATCAAATATGTTACCTCCAAGTTGGAGGCTCCAACCATAAGTAATACAGCACGTTTGAACTGGATAACTTTTCTTACCCTTTGAATCCCAAATCCCGCATAAATCGCACAATAGTTTAATAATTTAATGATTTTCGTTTGGTGATTATAAACGATTATTACAAAAACTCGGTATTTGAATTATATTAATTAAAAA
Source organism: Osedax fenrisi (assembly GCA_964019155.1). Lineage (NCBI taxonomy): Eukaryota > Metazoa > Annelida > Polychaeta > Sabellida > Siboglinidae > Osedax > Osedax fenrisi. The sequence continues at coordinate 84,209,510 of OZ025241.1, read as the reverse complement.
TGATTATATATATATATGTAATAATATCCAATAAAGGTGATTAAATATGTATTTATATCTTAGATTGAGTATTATGTTAAAATACAACATTATATAACATTTTGTATGAAAATACTTGATTAATTTTAACTAAATAAATATATTAATTTAATATATAAATTAAATAATTAATTAATATATAATATTTGTTCAGTTTATTATTAAGTAAAATGTTATAAAAATGGTATCTATATTATAATATATATATGTGTATTATAATATTGTATTGAGTATTTATTTATTGAAATATGATACTATATTTAATTAAAATTAATTGTAATTATTATAATTAATTAATTATAATATTACGAATAATAATTCAAATCCAATTTTTTTTTTCCAGATTTATATAATAATTTATATACTTTATAGGGTTAACCCACGATACATTAACTTGATATTATTATGCTCATATTTCATAAATGGTTTATCTATTTGTAATTAAATAATAATATGTATATTTTAAATTATGAATTTAAAACATATCCAGTATTAACGTGATAAAATTTCTCTATATATGTGTATGTGTGTGTGTGTGTATATATATATATATACATATATATATATATATATATATATATATATATATATATATATATATATATATATATACATATAAATACGCTAGATTACTAATAAGTTTAATTATGTGACATTAATATGTATATATATATATGAATCGAATATGTGCTGGTTATATTTTAAATAGTATTATATAATAGCGTGAATATCACTATTCATTATATGTATACATACTGCATACTACAGTATAGTGTAGTACTAAGTATAATATATAACATATAATGTATTTAAGAGTTCCTCTATGTACATATTTATTGATTACTAATATAAATTAAAACAAACACCGCCCTTCTGAACATAACAACTCTTAAATCTTAGAGATAATAATCCCTCTATTATATCGAAACTTAAGTACAGTAACGAAATACTTATAAGTAGTGAGTTGCAGTAATCAAGTTTCGAAGTATATGTACTAATAGTGCCTACTAACATACGTAACGTGTAATAAATAATACTGCGTAGCTATTAATAATCTTCCGAACTGAACACTTACCACATACTACCGAAACAAAATAAACAGGATTACATATACATACACAGATATTCTCAACACTACACTTAGTATACATACTGCTATATACATACTGTAAACTTCCTATATATATAGTGGCTACTCAATTGAATGTAAGGATAGAAGCTAATCAGCTAAACGTTATGTATGTTAGTAGGCACTATTAGTACATATACTTCGAAACTTGATTACTGCAACTCACTACTTATAAGTATTTCGTTACTGTACTTAAGTTTCGATATAATAGAGGGATTATTATCTCTAAGATTTAAGAGTTGTTATGTTCAGAAGGGCGGTATTTGTTTTAATTTATATTAGTAATCAATAAATATGTACGTAGAGGTACTCTTAAATACATTATATGTTACCTAGTATCAATTAATTGAGATCATCAAACTGTTTACTTTTAAAAAATATAGTAACTTTCTACTAATATTATTGGAATAAAACAGATAATATGATATATTATTTGTAAGCCCTTTATGAGATAAAATCATATTACTATTATTAACTAGAAAACTAACAGAAATAAAAATACAATTCTAATCGATATTATATTATTAATATTATTATCACTTACGAATAACTCTAAAACAGTAATTAATAGATATGAACTGGGAGTCGACTTCTTAATTTACAAAGTTGTAGTTATTAATCAAACCTATAGGTTATAAACCAAATAACAAGTTTTGAAATGTGTATGAGTGTGTTAAATTAAATTTGTTGAATTGCAATGTAAGCTAATATATATTTAAGCTAATATATATTAGCTTAAATTGCAATTCAACACATTTAATTTAACACACTCATACACATTTCAAAACTTGTTATTTATATTTAATCATTATTTTTTTAGGATTTCAACATAAAGTTATAAATTATTATAAAAGTATTAAGTCTAATTTCCAAATTATTTATTTAAAATGTAATGTTTGTGATTACATGATTAAATGAATTGTACTCAAACTACTACTACTACTACTACTAATACTACTACTACTACTACTGCGACTACAATCATACCTTCTTTAAATTATGTTTATATAAATTATAATATATATATATATATATATATATATATATATATATATATATATATATATGTAAATAATATTAATTATTAATGTTATATCTTATAAAATCTCAATAACTCAATTTTGAATGTATTTATAATATTATTTATTGAATGTATAAATATAAATTAACATAATACATATATGTATACGGAATATATGTAATTAATATTAAAATTATAAATGAAAAAATATATTTATATATATAGTTAACTATGGTTTTAGCATATAATATTATTATATATTTGTAGTTATTACACGTGCTAAACACGTACGTCGTACGTACTATCATATGATTATATATATATATATATATATACATAATTTTAAACTTAAATACTAAATGATAAACTCAACTGACATAAACACAATATAAATGGCTCTATAAAATAACAAATAATCTCATCTGTATTAGTGATCTAAATGAGCAAACATTTCCTGCTTCGAAACAACTGAAACATCCAAAATGTATATACATACATATGTTTCGAAATAGGGGAAAGTAACCTAATACGGACACTTTAACAATAAATGGTCTTAACTTTTTATGACTCATTATTTTTATTCAAAAATTACAACATATTAATATTATATGATTATAGATATTATTGTGAATTTAAAATTTTATTTAATCTTTTAATTCCATAGATAACGGGGGTGTCCGTATTCGGTACCCATGTCCGAATACGGATACCCTGTATTATAATACGGACACCCTATATACCTCTATATAAACTATATATTATTGATGAATCAATCACACAAATTACAATTACGTTATTTAAAATTAATATTATACAAAATATATTGTAATTTAATTAGTTAATAATTTATTTATTTTTATTATATTTTAATTAATAATACAATTTAAGTATCTAAATAATAATTTTTTTAGAATTAGCTTTATTGGTGGTATTAATATTATAACGCACGCAATTTTTATGAAAATCAGAATTGTTCATACGCTGCGCGCTGATTGGTGTCCGTATTAAGACATTTAGAGTGTCCGTATTAGGAACTTATATGACCTCTAGATATATGCATATAACTTAATGAATATTTGATAACAAATATAGAAATTAAAAATACAATTTTTAGAATGCTTTATTTGTTTAAATTTTTTTTCATAAATTTAAAAACGTAATAAAAAAATCAGTTTATTGGATATATTAGCAATAATCTTTAGAATATTTTAAGTTTACATTTTGTTTCATAAATTTAAAAACGTAATAAAAAAATCAGTTTATTGGATATATTAGCAATATTTTGTATTATTCAAAAATAAAAAATACTTGTTTAGACTATTTTTATAATTATGAATATTTTATTTATTAAACATTTTTTTGTAGGATTTATAGTTTCTGAGATACCGAGAGTGTCCGTATTCGGGCACTGTCCGTATTCGGTTACTTTCCCCTATCTGAAACATCTAAAACATCCTAAATTGTCGCTCCGAAAAACATCAAAAAATATGTTTCATAACATATATAAGCCAATTATTCAAATTAGATTCATCGTATTAGATTGTCGAACTTGTTTACAGGATTATATTTTTTAAATTGACTGCGAACTAGATTTTCATACTTGATTTCAAACTAGATGTTCATACTCGATTATTAAAATTTATAATAAAAGTAGACTGTCGTATCATACATGATTTTCAAACTAGTTTATCTGATTACATTATTGAACATATGTGTGACTCTAGATATTTATTTATAATAATATCGATTGTAATCAATTGTATTTTAAAATTAAATAATATATTATTATAAACGAAATTTCATTGATTAGTATATAAACAAGTTATACATATAAGAGATTGATTGATTACCCTCTTCTATAATAATAATGTTTGCATCCATTTGATAAAAAAAAAAATTTAATTATTTTTAAAATTATAATTTTTTTTTAATTACAATTTTGTTTTGTTTTAATATTTAAAATGTCAAAGATAATAAACTCGATCGATCCATGTGACCGGCTCGACTCGTTCGAGCCGTTCACTAACCTGAGTCGGCTCGTTTTAGATCACTACTCGGTATACCGTATGTATAGAACTAAAAAGTGATGTGTTACCCGATGACCTACTCGATACCATCCTAGTATCATATTGCCTACAACTTCGGTAGATACCTACTGTTATATAGCATTCATATACTACTCTCGACTTATGATCATTACTGTATAACCTCTATAACACACTAATCTCCGATTATAGAAAACCGTATACTTTACTAGAATAACTAATCTACTAACTCGACTTAACTGGTCATTATCGACTACATTTTCAACTTAAATTATTATCTATTCTATAATATGTTGTCTGATTAAACAACTAATTACATTACACGATTGACCTAGCTAAACACTAGCTAAATACTAAACGTAGGTGACTATATATATAGTATACTATGCTTACCGGACTGAACCCTATTTCATCGAGAACATCTTACAAAGGTACGATAATCTATTTGCGCTACCACTTCACGAGGTGGTAGCGCGGAAACCTGTATACACCACTTCATCCATGCCTTGAAACCATCAATACCCATACTATAGTATACTACTACTTCATTCGAGCATAAACTGAAGAACATCTCATTGCCACTAATATCAAAATTCGGTTAAATTCTTATTTTTAGCTCGTCATTATTTATATTCGGTATACGATTACTTATTTCATACTTCGTACATTTATTATATTTATAATCTATTATTTCCTTGTATAGTATTTATAAAGTAAATGTGTTCATAAATTATCTATTTATTCATAGAATAATAAATAATTATATGCGGTTATTTTATTTATATTTATAAAAATAACAAATACATACTTGATATTTAGAATCCTATTATCACATACAATAAGGAGATCAGACAAAATTGTAGACTACACTTTTATATAAATATAGTTATAAGTAATATGATATCTATTGATATATTATAATATACAATTATTTATATATATATATATATATATATATATATGTTTTATAAATTTCAAAAAACATCATTGATCTAATTCCAAAACGACGTGTTAAATTCAAATGTTATTATTTAAGCGAAACAGCCATATCTATAGATATGATTATGTTAAATTATAATTCAAAAACACGTAATTAATAAACTATTAAAGTAATCCCTATACGTGAACGTAAAATATAGATGATATAGGTTACCTCTACATTATTTAGTACTAATCCCTTTAATAACAATTATTATATTAATATATTACTATTTCTATGTTACATCCGGGTGTTATTATTTCGGGTTCGCGTGGATTTTTCATGAAGATCACTACAATTAATGAATCCCTATTAACCTCACATATAATCACCCAGACTTTATTAACAAAACTCTCAACATTGTAACTATATACATATTGTTTATACTTTCGAAGGATGTAAATAAATAAATATGGATATACCCTATATTATTTACGAATAAATATTACATAGTTTAGAATATATATTAATATTTATATATATATAAAATTCAAATAAATAAGTTAAATATAAAATATAACTATTTATATTATAAATTATTCTGAATAATGACGAGTACAACACACATATCGTTATAATGTGACATCATTTACATAACAACATATAAATATGAATATATATATATATATATATATATATATATATATATATATATATATATATATATTACCTGCCAGTGTGGCTCAGTGGCTAAGGAGTCAGACACACAAGCAGTAGGACACGAGTTCGAGCCTCGTCCGGACCATTAATTAATTTTATAAAATGGGTCTTAAAATATTATTTAGAAGTGATCTTATATAATTGTGTATAAATAAATGATCGGCTCTCGTTAAAACCATGGATGCCTTAACATGAGAGCGGCTTCGAAGGGACATTAGAGCCATATATGGTTATAAGTGAAAACTTCATCTAAGTTCCTGGATGGGATGAAAGGACTCCACCAAATAAAAATAACAATAACAATAACAATAACAATATATATATATATAATGCAAGGCGATGCGTCATCAATGACGATACACTTCACACGTGTTCTATTTATATACGTACACATCGTATACTACACATACGTATGTACATAGGCGTACGTGTTTAATTGTAGTTATATTAATTAGTGACGCAAGCATAGTCTCCTTTAAAAGTAGTATACTACCTATATGTAGGCTGTCGGTTATAGTTATACGTAACACTATGTATTATGATTATGTATTGTAATAACGATACATGAATATATTGAATGAAATATAAATATCGGATACAAATGGACCCCTCCTACACGACAATAAGACCTGTTGTGTATAACAGCCGTTATAGGCTAACACAACAAGTTATAGGCTAAGATAACGAGTTAGGGGTGAACATAATATGGAGTAAGATGAGTAGATGGAGTAGAATATAAGGAGTAGAAATGGGATATACATCTTTCACACAAGTTACATTCCCACGCTCTACCGAACTATGATACTATATATATATATATATATATATATATACAATTATATATAAATACATAGTTTCTCGCGTAAATCTATTCAACGACTTCCCATATCTAATGCCGCTTGCTCAGTGAGTGCGTTGAACCGTGACCAGCATTCCACCCTTGCCCTCAGTTCGTGGTACCTCCGTCGCAGAGTGGTAGCAGCTTCCTGTTCACGCTTGGTCAGGTAGTAGATGCCCGCGTAGATGATCAGCACGTAGACCAGCGTGAGGATTACGATAACTAGGTTAAAGTACATGTTCTCCTGTGGTGATTGAAAGTGATAGTTACGTTATGATCTGGACGTTATGACGTCATCTATATGTGTGTATGTGTTATAGATATATCAGCTCACTAGTGTATATATATATATATATTGTATCACGTGTTGGTTCACGACGATCGTATAATGTTTTAGATAATTATCAACTTTGTTTATATTGAAACATATATATATATATATATATATATATATATATGTGTGTGTATATACATGTATGCGACCATGTATACAATATATTACGTAGATCATATGACCAGTAGTACAGACTCAGTACGTATTTATCAACGTGTGTGTTATAACCTATGAGTCATAACCTATGAGTCATAACTTATGACACTCTACTTATGACTCATAACTTATAAGCAGAACAACAATCGAATTATAATTGTACAAATGTGTTCACTTTTGGTTTTAAATGGTGTTTTAATTTGTTATCGAATAGATCTGATATTATCAGAATCAATAATTAGTTTTCAACTATCGTTATTTTGTATATATGTAGTATCATAAAGAACAGTTATATGTCAAATTGTATTTGTATTATTTATTAATGAACTTCCAAGTATACTCAAGAATATATATATATATTCTGTTCGAAAATCCATATTGATTTATTTGCAGATAATGCTTAAATATATTTATATTATACATCTGGGAATTAAAGATATATTATACAACATAATTTAAAATAAACGGCATTCAAATATATCATTATTAAAATACTCAGTTATGGCTTTAACAAAGATTACTATAGTATACATATGTGTATACATTGTATATTTTAAAAAATAGTATTCAAATAGTAAATGTTTATTTTTATAAAGATTTTTTAATATATTTTTAATATATATGTTTATTTTTTATGATATTTGAAAATAGATTTTTTTTAATAAACACATTGATTATGGAAAAAATTATACAAAAATCATATATTTCAGTTAATGCAAATATGCTCTATAGAGTTATAAATATTATTAAACATTATAAATGCATATCAAATGTATTGTATATTAATTGTAGAATATATTACATATATTATTAAATACATCAATGATGTTACATATATAAATACATGTAACATGTTACATAAATTAAATACATAAATGATGTAGACATTTTTCAAATGTTAATAACTTTCTTATTCTCATAGACCACATTGAAAGAGTTCAGAGATTATTTTCTAGAAGATGTTTATTTTATATATATATATATAAATATACATAAATTCATCACGTATTTATCATAAATATTTTGAAGAAAGTGGCATATTTTTAATTATAATAAATTAAACTTGGGAGTTTAAAATAAATGTAAACATAATTTTTTAAATTAAAAATAATTATATATGAATGCTTAATATTTCAAATACCAATATAACTAATAATAGATAAGGTAATATATTCATTATATAATTAAATAATGAGCATATTTTTTAATTAAATTAAGAGGTACGCTTGTTTTGAAAAAAATGTTAAATTCGATGTAAAAAAAATAGGGATTTTTATATTTTTTTAATTGTCAATAAGTTTTAAAATTCTTAAAATATTACAATTCAGTAAAATGCCTATTGAAGGAAGGACGGCTCTGTATAGTTTAATATAGCATAATGGTAACATTATATATTTTTATAAACACAACTCATCTAATAATTTTAAAAATGTAGTTTACTTTTAATTTTATATTTAAATTATATTTTATATATGATATATTACAAATAATTGTATAATCATCTATTCAGTCAATAAACACATAATAACTAATATATTCTAAAAATGTCATTAGCTTTTGCGCATTATTTACATAGTTATTTAATTTTGTAAGAATAAAATGATACTAAAATAATTTTTCTGTGTAAATCAATTTTGAAAATGACATCTTTTTTATTAAAATATAGAGCATATTTGAATAAAAAAGTATAGTATATTTATATGTTTAGTATACTAATATTATATGTATATGATGAATGTATATGTATATTATACATAGTTATGATAAGAATCCACAATATGATATGTATATTATATATATTTTATAGTAATTAAATATGTATATGCATATTATAGTAATCCACAATATGATATATATATATATATAATTATGATAGTAATAGTATTCAAAAAATATTATATTAGATAAAAAAACAATAATTCTGTAATAATTCTTATATAAACGTATTTTTTCAGTATTTTTAGAAATTATTCTTATCATTATTTATTCTCAAAAATAGGTCGTGTTATAAAACCTTTATTTTTATATTTGATTACTCGTTTTGAGTTCTAATATTTTAATATGAGTATATTAACATCTCAAATATTATATATTTCAAATAATTTTTTTTTACTGTTTTTTCCAAAACGCTCGTATCCTCTTAACAAACTATATTTTGTAAAACAATTTATATGTTGGTATTTATTTATATTTATATGTTGGTATTTATTTATATTTAATTATATGTTATGTATTTATTGCATTATATTATTCTTTATGGAATATTTGAGATTTTATAAATATTTTTCAAATTTCGTTACTTTAATAATATTAAAATATAAAATTAATGGTTTGACTAATATTATCGATTTTAAATTAATAAACATTAATCTGAGGCCTCAATAATGAATATTCGTACACATCTAACATGTTTTATTAAAACCGAGATAATTATTCGCAAATAGTTGCTAAAATTCATAAGTGTGGCATCAGATTTACATTATCATTGGTTTATATAATATTCTAAATTAATTATTTAAATATTAAATATATAAATAATAATGTATTTCTACCACAAGTTACAAAGATAAGAAATATTGAATTTATTTTTTTTTAATTCCGAACTACTTTTCCTGATGAACTCATTTATCAAAAAATGTATTTTGTTATTTTTTTTATTATTTTCGTTTATTATTATAACCTTATATTGTCAATATTAAACTTTTTACATTATTAATTTCGTATTATACTTTGTTTGTTTCAATGACATATATCTTTATTATACATATTATCGTAAGCAAATATTTTAATTATATACTTTAGAGTCTAAAGTTTAGACTATATGTTAATTAAAAAGTAATCAATAATATTAATCATTTAAATAATTATAGATGTCATAATGTATGGTTACCACTACTACATGCTAACCTCAATCAAATCCAAAGGGATTTTATTTGCCATAAGAAGACCATGTATGTACAGAGTGGAGTCAACCGGTCCCCCATTATCGCCATGATTATCATGTGATTTCCCTGCTCGGAACAATACACACAATGTCAGTAGTAATAGCAGCCCCTTCATAGTAGTAATGTATATAATAACGATTATGGTATGTATCAAATGGTGCAGACGATACTTAGCGTATGTTAATCTTTGATAATAATTGAGAGTTTTAGTAACCACGCCTCTTGACCTAATTATAAGTCAATGTGCGTCGGAGTGTACTCTGTGGAAAGTTAGTGACTCATGCGTTATCTTTCTATTTCAGTATCTATATTACATATTCAACTTATTTTTTAGTATTGGAATAATGTGTTTACTTAAAAATAATATATCTAGTGATAAATCACTCGAAAGATAAGGTAATATAACTAATATTTTTTGTACACTATACACTCTACAGTACAGTACTGTACAGTACAGTACAGTACTGTAATGTACAGTATACAACCTTAATTCATGTTTCATTGATCATGTTAATACCGCTTATAAGCTAGTTATAACGAATGTGTCATTTAATAATAATATCTTTAAATGTAAACTTTAACTCTATTTATAGAACCAAAGACGCTCGATTATTAATCAGTATAATTATGTAAAATTAAGAATTTATTAATCTAATATCTTTCAAATGATATTTTAATATTGTAATACATATATATATATATATATATATATATATATATATATATAATATCGTTAAGCGTAAATAAATAATATGCTATCCGTAGCTCACAATAATATATCACATTGTCAATGTATTATAATAGAATATACGCTATTCACATTATACATCCCAATACAGTAAATACGCCGTACATTATACATGTTTATTTATCGCTAATACACCTCTTATCATGTATACACATGTCATGATGTTATATATTATATTAATAGTCTTTTAGATGTTATGGAATTTAATAAAGCATTCATAAATATGAATCATAATTAATTGTATAAATATATGTATTAACATACATAATAAACACGCATAATAAACATGCATAAACATACATAATGCGCATATCTACGCATTACATATTTATTATTAACATTAATATTAGACATAAATGAAAATATCTATACAAATACACTATGTATATATAGTGTTAACATGACACAAATTTAGCGATACCTCGCTAATATAATATTACAGTAATAATTGTATTTTACGTAATTAAATAACAAGTATTAATTAATACGAAAAACTAATTTATAATACACACCAACATATATATATATATATATATATATATATATATATATATATATATAAATATATATATATATGTGTGTGTGTGTATGTGTGTTCATATGGTGTATATGTGTATACTATTAAAACATTACATATAGCCATCACGATTCCGGTATAGTATCTAGGTCAGTTATTGACCTACTTAATTCCGCTGCCCGCGGCCACTTGTACACCTCGCCAGCTACTAAGTGGACAGGTCGATAGAGTGCATCCTATCGCCACCATAGGCCTAGTTGTCCACTTGTCCATTACGGCCCCGATACTGTCGTACCGTAGCTCCAGTTTGAGGGTGTGCTTATTACCCCTACGAAACAGGATGAACCCCAGTACGATAGTGGCGGTAATAATAGACTGCAGCACTACCAGCCCCATAATGGTGGTACCCTCTGTATTAGTCTGTGAGAATAACGTTGGTGTACAATGTATATTAAGGTGGATTTTATAATGTGTATTTTGTGAATATTATAGTTACCCATTAGTACTGGTTTCACATATGGAAACATAATCGATATAATGCAAATTCCGTAACAAATTTAAATTAATATCTATACGAATATATAGTACGAAAATATATTAAGATACTTTAATTATTTGTTTATGATCCGCCGTAGAGTGTGTGTGAACTATACATATATATATATATATATATATATATATATATATATATAGTCAACTCCCGATAAGTCGGACTCGCAAGGGACCAGCAAAAGTGTCCGACTTAGCGAGATTTCCGGCTTATCCGAAATTCAGAATATCATGCAAATACGACATGAAATGCACAGCGTGAGTTAAAGGGTTACCGAAATGTGGAATTATGCAACAATCAACAACATAATATGTTGTATTCAATAATATTACTTACTAAAATTATAATATTCATTATTTAAAGTACATATTTCTGACAATTTATAAAAATTCCGACTTATCCAGTATAAAAATCATAAAAATGACAATAATATGTGTCCGACTTATTGAAAAGTCCGACTTATCCAATCAACCTTATTAGACTTATCCGATTAATTTAACATGGAACTAGATACAAATCCTACCAAACCAACTAAATGTGTCCGACTTATCGAGAAGTCCGACTTATCCATAGTCCGACTTACCGAGAGTTGACTGTATATATATAGTTCACATATATATATATATATATATATATATATAATTCGCATATATATTAATATATGTGATATTCATTTATATTGACGTCGTGCAGTGCATGTAATTCATGTCGCTGTATTACATAATCGATATATCCGCATCGTGATGTAAATAACAGTTGTATTTACTTGATGATCCGCATACACAAATTAGTTAGGTTGCACTCTCCTGCTCGGCGTATGCCGAACAATATGTATACGCGTTCGCTAACCATGCGTGTACTAGGTATTCTCCTGGGAGTTATACCGGAAGTACCTGCAGCACCCTTCGTTCGTGTATCAGGTACACGTGGTACCGGTATAAGGAAATGGTATACTCTGTTACCATCAAATTCTATACGAATAGTAAGCTTTCCGACGTGTATATTTATATTAAATCGTATGCTATATGTATATAGTATACATCATATTTATTTATTGAATCACACATATAATAATAGCGGATACAAATGGATCCCTCAAGAAGTCATAGACATGTTAAATAACTGTGAGGATCCCCGGACAATATATCTGTATACAAAACAAATAGTAACATTTTTTTTCTTGTGTTTTGATTTATCGATTATTAAATTCTTGATAAACACAAGAGAAAAACAAGAACTATCTGGAGTCGAACCCGGGACCTCTGGCTTACTAGCTTTTGGTTGTCCCACTGAGCCATCGACCCCATACTTAATAAATACAGACAAATAATAAATACGACAAATAGAATATAATCAAAGTTTCTAACGGATAGCCATGAGAGACTCGCTTATGTCATCCTCTCACGTATCCTCTCCCCCTATATGGAGATCATTCTCTTCAAAGTATAATCTCTATTTTAGCATAGCCATCACCGGGTCTTTGTTGAATGAAAGATTGTTCGTAGCGCTAATATGGCTATAGCCCTATAGGCATATGCAATCAACCGAGATTTAAGCCTAGTCAATTTGTATATGCAGATATATCGAATATGTATACCAACAGGTCCATAGATATAGGGGCAAGCCCCCCCCCCCTTTGATGATCGGTAGTCCCCCCCTTATAGTTGGCCCCCATAGGATTTTTTTTTAATATTTTGTTTAGATATTTATTACCATTTAGGTGATGATCTAAATAAATGATTTAAAAATAATATATTTAATATATTATCTTAATGATAATCTTAATATAAATAAATGTATAAATTCATTATTTTTGTCAATCATCTATAATAACTAAGTGAAATTTATGATTGTAGCAATGAAAATAGTATATTTTCCGATATAGTTTATTATTTATTCTGCATTGAATTCTATGTCATGCCTTGCTATCATATTCAAATGTAAAGGGGGTATCCCACTACAAGTATTTCCGGCAACTTGCAGGTAATATTTTAACTTTAAACTGATTTTCTATCAAGTTGTAATGGGATACCCAATTTAAAGTTACTATATTTCAGGCAATTTGACGGAAAGTAAGGGGGTATCCCATTAAATTGTATTTAACTTGATAGAAAATCTTTTTAAATTAACAATATTTCCGGCAACTTGCCGGAAAAAGTTTAATAACAAAATCTCAAATTCATTAAGCTTACCAGATTATGATGATTTAATAAACATAATGATAATCAAAATAAAGAAGAAGTTAAAATAATATTATATATTAATGAAAATAAAATGATCTCAGAAATCATAATTCCTACAAAAAAAAGGTTTGAAGAATAAAATATTCATAATTATATAAATAGTCTAAATAAGTATTTTTTTATTGTACATTCATCTGTATATTACCATACGGCGTATATTACCATACGTGGGATATAAGTCACTGTTACGAACACATTTATCATTATATGCTTATCTGTTCACACACATAGTATAGAGAGGGATGCATATCGTACATATTTGTATTTATATACTTTTTTATATTTAATTTATATTATATAATTATAATATTAGATTACTTTAAATGTTGATATATTAATATATATTAAGATATATTATATATATATATATATATATATATATATATATTATATGCATATGATTCACGACGAATACTATTGTGCTGGTTATATACAATAACTATTAACTTAATCATTAACTACTATTACTATAAATATTGTCGCTATTACTAATATAACTATTACTATTGTTCATGGTACTGTTATCACTCTTACTATTGTTACTATAAAGTATTACGTAATAGTAAATGCTTTCTTCCTAAATAGTCGTATTTCGTATTATCAATAAAACGTATAAAATAAAACATATTAATAGATAACAATGATTTATTATATACACTTTCTATAACGCTATAATTTTAACCTAAGGGAAAGTAATCGAATATAGACAGTGCCCTAATATGGACACTCTCTGTATATTAGAAACCATATATCCTATAAAAAAAATTTAATGAATATTCAAAAATATTCATAATTATATAAATAGTCAAAATAAGTATTTTTTTATTTTTTAATTATACGAAATAGTGCTGATATATCCAATAAACTGATTTTTTATTACGTTTTTAAATTTATGAGAAAAAAAATTCTACTTTAAACCTTCTCAAGAATATACAAATGTATCGATAAAAAACAATATATTATTAAAATATAAGCATTCTAAACATTATATACATAATTTCTAAATTTGTTATAAAATATTAATTAAGTTATAAGCATATATCTAGAGGTCGTATAAATCCCTAATACGGACACTCTAGATTTCCTACGGAAACCCTATAACCAATCAGCGCACAGAGTGTGAACTATTCTGATTTTCATAAAAATCGCGTGCGTTATAATATTAATACCACCAATGAAGCTAAATCTAAAAATGTTATTATTTAGATATTTAACTTGTATTGTTAATTAATAAAATAATAAAAATTAATAAATTAATTACTATTTAAATTGTATTAAATTATTCATAAAATTAATTATAAATAATGCAATTGTAAAATATATGAATGATTAATCAATAATATATAGTTTATCTAATGGTATATTGGGTGTCCGTATTACAACACGGTGTCCGTATTCGGACATGGGTACCTAATACTGACATCCGTCGTACACCCCCGTTATCTATTGAATAAAAAGATTAAATAAAATTTTAAAATCACAATAATATCTATAATCATATAAAATTAATATATTGTAATTTTTGAATACAAATATTTAGTCATAAAATGTTAAGACTATTTATTGTATAATTAATATAAAACATTTATTTTACGTAATCTTCTCTCTGCAAAACCTTAATATCATTTAGAAATAAAAGATAGGTGGAAATAAATCTACTAAAAAGATCCAAATTTTGGGATCGAGGAATTCCTGATTTAAATCTTCCCTTAAGTCGTCCCTGATTATAATATTAAGTAAATAATCATTACAAAATGCTCACTAACATTATTGTTGACTGTTTAAATATATAATAATTGTATTTATAATTTTACAATAATTTGTTTTGATACACTATTAGTAAAACTTATAATTAGTACAAATCTGTTCATATAAACTTCATATCTAGAAAATATATAGTATTTAAAATATAGTGGGGGCTTTACCCCTCCCGAATATTCCTAGCTACGGGCCTGTATATGAAGCTAAACGAATTCAATTAAATGCACGTTAATATAAATGTATATTACATTAATTAACATACATGCATGCTTCACTTTATAACGTATATATATATATATATATATATATATATATATATATATCACGGTATCTTAAAATATAGACGGCCTATAGATATCATAGATATATAGCTACATTATTGATTATATATATATACATGTAATTTGTATAATATATTCTACATAGTTGTATTAGTAATATCGCTACAAACTTGGAGTTGTTCAATAGCGTAATGGTTTTCTAACGCGAGTTCTTGAATCTTCAAATACCCGTCCTTCCGATGTCCTCCTTCATGTGACATCGCACACACTACCAATACGGATAGCATTGTCGCTAACACCTTAAGCGTGGTAGCAGCCATTGTTCACGTTGTAGAGGGGTAGTATATAATGATAGCTAGCTCGTTGGTATTATATAATCGATGACGGTCCTTGATATAATTGTGACGGTGAAGAAAGTCAGATAATATAATGTGCATCCCCAAGCGGAATTTCGGTTAATTATAATTTATCTCGTCACCCTGTCATCTATATTTCACTATCAATTGTTATAAAGGTAAACATAGCTATGCAGGGTACCACTATCAGTGAGAATACCCCATAGTGTGGTTTTTGTAGAATATATAACATACATATATATATATATATATATATATATATATATATATTATTGTGTGTTATTTATTTATATAATAATTACAGATTAACTTATAAAAAGATTAATATTACATAAATTAAAATTATATATTCATCATAACTGTAATTTTATATATCTAAATAATATTTATTATATTTCTTATGCACTAAATTAATAAAGTATATCTGATAGTAAAAACACTATTATATATTAGATGCTAGTCATCTTGAAAGGAAGAATTATTTATCAATGATTTACTATAGTGATCAAAAGAATCAAACCATTTTGTTAGATCAGATTCAGGAATGAGAAAAGGGGGAAGTGAAAAAGGATTATTTGTATCCCTTAGTTCAAATGTTTGAGAACGAGGTAAAAATGAATAATGATATTAACGTGTGTATATACGTTGTACACATATACACTTTTATATAGCATAGCGTCACGTTAATGAATGAATGAGTGTCATTTATTTTACTTATATAACCGCTATAAATAAAAATTAATAAACGTGAAATATGGATACATTAAATATATGTAATTAATAAGTTTAAACGGAATCATTTAATAGCAAGATGCATCTTGCTATTGAATAGTAAAGCATGCTTACGAGAAAGGGTTCCACAAAATGTAATATATATAGTATACTATAGTATAAAAATACGTATTGATACTAATAATATCTTTATACGAATTGTTGTTTTATTATACATAGAATGTGTTGCCTTCAACCCCCTCAGTTTAACCGTACCCTTCGTACGGGATATATAGTCTTAGTCCACGTTGCATTCACTACCATGTTAATATCGCTTAATGTAATAATAAAATGTTTAAATAACGTATGTAAACTTTATATTTGTGTATAGGTATAGAAACGCTCGATTACGATCAGTATACTTGTGTACAATTAAGAATGTCCGTCTAATCCATGTGAATGTAATAGCGCGTTCATATGATATTTTAATATTTTAATATATAATATCGTTTAGCTTAAATAAACGATATATCATCTACATATCACACTAATATGTCACAATATCTAGGTATATCGATATATATATATATATATATATTAGTGATTACTCTATTCACATTATATATTAAACTAGGTATATCAGTACCTACAATATATACGGGTGAATTACTTGCGAATATGCCTCCTATAGGATACCTGCTATAGCATGATCGTGTTGTTATGTGTTATATTATTAGTCTTTTGGATTATGAAATTTAAATAAATCATTTATATATTATGAATAATTATTGATTATATAAATACATTTATTAATAAACATACATAACATAATAAAGCACATATCTACGTATTATCCGCAATGTAACATATTTACTTATTATTAAAATTAACATTAGTTATAAATAAAAATATCTATACATAAAACATGATACATATAGTGTTAACATGATACAATGTTAGCGATAACTTTATAATTTAATATTACAGTAATAATTGTAGTATATATTATTCAATCACAAGTATTAATAAATACCAATATAATACAATACTTAATAATTATAATACATGTATTGTTAATATTGTATCGTATTTATAACACGTATATATACATATATATATATATATATATATATATATATATATATATATTTATATATATATATATAAATATTCATATGTTTTATATGTGTGTACTATTAAAACATTACATATACATATAGCCATCACGGTTCCGATATAGTATCTAGGTCAGTTATTGACCTACTTAATTCCGGTTCCCGGCCACTTGTACACCTCGCCAGCTGCTAAGTGGACAGGTCGATAGAGTGCATCCTATCGCCACCACCGCTAGGCCTAGTTGTCCAGTTGTCCATCGTGGTTCGAATACGGTCGTACTGTAGCTCCAGTTTGAGGGTGTGGTTATTACCCCATTTCAACAGCAATAACCCCATTACGAGAGAGACGTGAGCCATCATTGACGTCACCACTATCATTATAATGTAGCCTGTATCGTCCTGTGGGAATCACGTGGTTAAGTATACGATGTGTACAGTGTACGTAAGACTGAAATAAGTTATATTGGCATGGGTATTAATATGACGTGTATATATATATATATATATATATATATATATATGTATATATATAGTATGTATAGTGTATACTGTACAGTATACAGTAATATATTAGCTATTTATACTAAAAATGGTCATTATATTAAACCTCATTATGGACTATCATTATACATATAGATATATTCATATGAGATATCTATATAACCATGAATCATACATGTAATGCTTATATAATTCAAATAAATGTTAACTTTATTAGCGACATATCACTATTAATAATTCATATTTATATGCACTTTAGGTGATAATACACATCATTATAATTTATTATTTAATGAAATAAGTAATACCAATATATGTATATATTGAATTGAATTTAATTGAATATGGTTTATTGTAGTAGAAATAAAATATAATTCAGTATATACAATTTCTGCTCAAAGGAGAGTACCAGAGATTATCTTGTAATCTATACTTACAACGAGGGTACCCTCCAATATATATATATATATATATATATATATATATATATAAATTAGTAAGGGAAAGTGTCCTAATAAGGACACTTTAACAATAAATGGTCTTAATATATTATGACTCATTATTTGTATTCAAAAATTACAATATATTAATATTCTATGATTATAGATATTATTGTGATTTTAAAATTGTATTTAATCTTTTAATTCCATAGATAACGGGGGTGTCCGTATTCGGTACCCATGTCCGAATACGGACACCCTATGTTATAATACGGACACCCTATACACCACTAGATAAACTATATATTATTGATGAATCAATCAGACAAATTACAATTACATTATTTATAATTAATTTTATGAACAAATTATTCTAATTTAATTAGTAAATAATTTATTTATTTTTATTATTTATTAATTTATAATACAATTTAAGTATATAAATAATACAAATTTTAGATTTAGCTTTATTGGTGGTATTATTATTATAACGCACGCGATTATTATGAATATCAGAATAGTTTATACGCTGCGTGCTGATTGGTTATATGGTGTCCGTATTAAGACATCTAGAGTGTCCGTATTATGGACGTATATGATCTCTAGATATATGCTTATAACTTAATGAATATTTGATAAAAATATAGAAATTATATATATAATATTTAGAATGCTTTATTTTTTAATAATATAGTGTTATATTTTATATTGATACATTTGTATATTCTTGAGAAGGTTTTAGGTTTAATTTTTTTCTTCATAAATTTAAAAACTTAATAAAAAAATCAGTTTATTGGATATATCAGCAATATTTTGAATAATTAAAAAATAAAAAATACATTTTTAGACTATTTATATAATTATGAATATTTTACTAATTAAACATTATTTTGTAGGATTTATGGTTTCTGAGATACCGAGAGTGTCCGTATTCGGGCACTGTCCGTATTCGGTTACTTTCCCCTAGTAGTTAATGTATATCAAATAGTATTGATTACATATAAATATATATATACATATAATTTTTATAATATATATATATATATATTTTTTAGAATATATTAGAATATATTCTACATAGTTGTATTAGTAATATCGCTACAAACCTGTATTTGTTCAATAGCGTAATGGTTTTCCAAAACGTGTTCTTGAATCTTCAAATACCCGTCCATCTGATGTCCTCCTTCATGTGACATCGCACACACTACAAATACCGATAGCATTGTAGCTAACACCTTAAGCGTGGTAGCAGCCATTGTTCACGTTGTATAGGGGTAGTAGACAATGATAGCTAGCTCGTTGGTATTATATAATCGATGACGGATCGAGCTATATATGGGAGTATGATAACAGATTTTGCAACCCAAGCGGATTTCGTTGAATTATAATTTATCTCGTCACCCTATAATCTATGTTACGTCATCAAGTGTACTAAAAGTAAACATATCTATTAACGCAATACCGGGTATCACTATTAGTTAGAATACCCCATAGTGTAGTTTTTGTAGAATAGATAACATATTATATATATAAAAATATATTATTTTTAATTACTTATTTATAAAATAATTACAGATTAACTTCTAAAAATATTAATATTACATAAATTAACATTATACATTCATCATAACTACAGTTTTATCTATATAAATATTATATATTATATTTAGTATGCATAAATCATATAAATTAAATCTCATAGTAAAAAAACTATTATATAGAGTTAGATATACATAATTATAGATAATAATAAGCAAATAAAGTTTGTAATCAAGATTAAACATACCAATATACCAGTATGTCTGGGTAGCTCAGCAGTGTAATGTGGCATACACGTATACGTGTCTATAGTCAGTAGTAACCAGAACAAATAACATCCGGGCAAATTAAATAAGAGATATATATATATATATAAAAATTGATAACGGAAATCTCAACAGAAAGTACCTATTAAGCTGGGAATTAATAAATGAAATCACTGGTAACAAAATAACTCACAAAGGAATGATAAAAGTAAATAACAAAATAGAAAGTCTAACAACTTTGTAAAAACACTTTCATGGTTTATTAGGTAAACCACCAAAGATTGAAGACGAAAATTAAATGGCAATACAATTTATACCACATCTAGATATATATTGTGGAATGTTTTTGAAATGTATGAGTACAAGTTGGCAAATTAGGTAATCAAAGAAGGTAAAGCTGCGTTGTTAATAAAATATGGCCAAAATAAGTAAATGATGCAATATAAATGAATGTATCCTTTACTTCTATAACAAAGCACTATTAGATAAAATGAAGCCAAAACAATAGAAAATGTTTAATATAATTATAATACTCAAGAAAGGAGATATTAGTCTATAGGTAGTAATTAGCGTGATATAAGTCTTAGTCCATTAGTAGCGAAAACTTATATTCGTATGCTAATGAACAGAATTAGGTCTCATCTAGATGATTATCTAAGGAAAATCAAATCGATTGAGGGATTTTAAGTTAAGAATCTAGAAGCAATCCTTATATTCATCGACTTCAAGAAAGCTTTTTATACTATAGGGACTATACATAGAGGGAAAATGCTTACGATACTGAAAACTTACGGGATACCGTAGGTGTTGGTGATGGTTATTAGCATAATGTTTGAAGATACTACTGATAAGGTCATTACACCCGATTGAGAAACGGAAACCTTAAATAATCTATCAAGTATCTTACAATTATATAATTGTTACAATACTTAAGGAGATACATTAGCTCCATATCTTTTGTCATATTTATCGATTATGTTATTAGAACAGCTTTACTAGGAAAGGATGATAAACTAGGTTTCCAACTAAGGAAAATAAAAATCAGAAGAATATAACCTAGCAAAACGAGTAGGACAGAGCATGAATACATGAGCTAAAATACCAATCGACATTTTGAAATCAAATCTATATATGGGTTAAATCTGAAAATGGTTGCATACTTCAAGTACATAGGAGCATGGATATACAGCAGTTCAAAATATTTTAAAATCAGAAAAGCGCTTGCTTGGAGAACATGTCACCAAATGAGGAATAATTGGAAATCAACTCTTAGTAGGAAACTAAAAATCAGGCTAATGTATACAACAGTTGAATCGATTCTTCCGTAAGGATATGAAACTTAGACCCTCACAAAAACACTACTCAATCAATTTGATGGCACATACACTCAAAGTCTACGAATGATATTATATTGATGTACATTGGTCTCAGAAAGTTAAAAACGAAGTACTTTATGTGGCTAGAGAAAAAATATCTACAAAGATCAGATGTCGATTCTTAAAGTTTGCTGGACATTGCCTGCGTATAGATGATGAAGTTGTTTCGGATCTAGTTCTTTGTGGAACCTACTCTTGGAACTATAACACGAGGAAGGCTACCAGAAAGCTACATAGGAATCTGGATCGTTAAACTGGTATACCGGCGTACGAGATAAGAGTATATATGATGAACCGTGATGTTTGGAGATATTTTATAGTCCGGGAAACAACAATCCCGAAATAAGCAAGTAAGCACATATATATTTTTTATTTATATATCTTATATCTTTTTTAATTTGTATTTAATTTTAAATATATATATATATATATATATATATATATATATATATATATATATATATAGTTACTATAGTTACTATAGTTAATTATACACATGTTATAACTATATAATATTAAAATTATATATAAAAATAACTATCAAACCTAATGTATATATTAATAATATATTTATATAGGTCTGTGTAAACTACCAAACACAGACCTATATACATTAGGTTTGATAGTTATTTTTATATATAATTTTAATATTATATAGTTATAACATGTATATAATTATATTATATAGTTATAAAATGTGTATAATTATATATATAATTATAAAATTATTATATATATATAATTTTAGGTTTTAATGATAATATATATAGTATGTATACTATAAATATATATATAGTAATTGAAAATAATGTTATTAGAATTGTATTTTAAAGTCAAATTAAAATCATAAATTTCAAAAAAAATACTGAATATGAAATAATATTATATAAACAGAAAGGGGTAGTCCAAGTTTGAGATTAAAATGATGATTTAAAAAAAAAATTAAAATTGTAGAAATAAATTTAAAAAATATAATTCTGAATTTATATTAATATACATAAATAATAACCATAAATGTGTATTATATATGTAAATTATATATATTAAATATTTAATTTATATTCGCAAAAAAAATTTACATTTAATAATTGGAATGAATTCCAAAAATATTTTTAGCGATATTAATAAAATAATTTATATTATCAATTTTAGTAACATATACAAATTATTAATATAAAATCTTTTATTTTTTATATTTTAATTAATCTCTTAGAATTTAAATAAATCTCTGTGTATGGGTGTACCTCTACCATGTATTAGGTGATATAGACGTTTAATTTATCTACCAACAATTGTAATTATTGCTTGTCATTTAATATATATATATATATATATATATATATATATATATATATATATATATATATATATATATATATATATATATATATATATATATAGTGTGTGTGTGTGTTTTTGTGTGTTTGTATGAAGTACGCATATGAATATCTACTCAATGTAATACTAATATGTTGTAATAAAGTACACTCTACATATATCAGAATTCAAGAGACCGAAGTAATGCATCAGATATATCGAAGTTCTGATATATCGACATTTTTATATATTAATTGTATTAGATACAAAACAAAATTTATAATTCTGATATTTCTGTTATATTGTGGTTCTAAAATATAGATAGTCAGGGATATCGCAAGTTGACTTTATATATAAACCAATACTTTTATATATATTATTGATGTAAATGATGCAGAGCCGTGACTTGTGGTTATTGATTCAGAGTTGAGTCCTTCATATTCGGAAGAAAAAAACAAGCCCGAGACGAGACGAGCCGAGACTCTAACCAAACGAGCCCAAGTCGAACTAAGACTCTAACCAAACGAACCCGAGCCGGGCTGATAATGTAGGTAGCTGAGACTGATAATGCATCGGTGATTTAGATTGTAACATTATTTACAACACTATAGTAAATATCTAAATTCAAGTATGTTCATGTTACATGAGGTGTTCTATAGAATAATATATATATATATATACTAGCCTTACCCGACCCGGCGTTGCTCGGTTTTTGAATATTTGCCTATTATCTATTATTTATTAATTATAGATATATTATATACCTATTCATGATTATGCATTGCTATATATACAATAAAATAAATGTTAGCTAAAATACAAACAAAATATAGAAAAATATTTAACAAATTAGTGGAA
The DNA here is from genome assembly GCA_964019155.1 of Osedax fenrisi. Lineage (NCBI taxonomy): Eukaryota > Metazoa > Annelida > Polychaeta > Sabellida > Siboglinidae > Osedax > Osedax fenrisi. The sequence goes on along the minus strand of OZ025241.1, from coordinate 84,184,785 downwards.
ATATATTAAAAAATGCAACAAATATTACAAAATATGTTTTAAAAAATGTCTAAAACCCAAACTTAAACCCAAACCGTACCCAAACCGGCGTTGCTCGGATATTGATTGTTTGCCTATCTATTATTTATTAATTATAGCTGTTCCTGATTCTTCATTGTTATATATACAATTAAATAAATGTTAGCTGAAATACAAACAAATGTAGAAAAATATTTTAATAATTAAAAAATTAGTAGAAAAATATTTCAAAAAATATATTAAAAAATACAATAAATATTTTGAATATTACAAAATATGTTTTAAAAAGATGTCGAAAACCCAAACCTAAACCCAAACCGTACCCGACCTGGCATTGTTCGGTTTTTGATTTTTTGCCAATTATTATTTATTAATTATAGCTATTACTAATTCTGCATTGCTAAATATTTATATTTAATTTGTTTACCTAACTATTATTTATATACAATAAAATAAATGTTAGATGACATACAAACAAATGTAGAAAAATATTTTAATATTTAAAAAATTAGTGGAAAAATATTTTAAAAAATATATTAAAAAATACAACTAATATTTCAATTATTATAAAATATGTTTTAAAAAAATGTCTAAAACCAAAACCCACACCGTCCTGACACGGCGTTGCTAGGTTTTTGATTGTTTTCCTATCTATTATTTATTAATTATAACAATTCCTGATTTTAAATTTTTTGCCTTACCCAACACGACGTTTCTCGGTTTTTAATTAATTGCCTATCAATTATTAATTATAGCTATTCCTAATTATGCATAGCTAATCTTTAATTTTTAGTCTTCTAACTAATATTTAATAAATCTAACTGTATCCGATGTATATCTAGCGTTGTTCTTTTTTAGATTTATTCGTAAAATATTTTGTAAAAATACAAAAAATAATTTAAAATATTATAAAATATATTTTTAAAAAGTGTCTAAAAATATTTTTTAAATATAAAAAATATTTCAACATATTAATAGCCATACCCTACCCGGCGTTGCTAGGTTTTTGATTGTTTGACTATTTTTATTAATTATAGCTATTCCTGATTATTCTAAAATATATAATTGCTAAAAAATACAAAAAATATTTAAAATATTATAAAATATGTTTTAAAAAAATGTCGAAAACTCAAACCTAAACCCAAATCCAAACAGTATCCGACTCGATATTTATCGGTTTTTGATTATTTGCCTATTTATTATTTATTAATTAGAGCTATTTCTGATCCTACATTTCTAGTATATACAATTAAATAAAGTTTATCTAAAATACAAACAAATGTGGAAACATATTTTTTTTAATATTTAAAAAATTAGTGACAAAATATTTCAAAAAATACAACAGATATTTCAAATAATCTAAAATATGTTGAAAACCTGAACCCAAACAGTTCCAAATCGTCGTTGCTCGTTTTTTTATTATTTGTCTATCTATCATTTATTAATTATAACTATTCCTTATTTGGAATTTCTTGCCGTACCCAACTTTGCTTTACTTGTTGTTTGATAGTTTACCTATCTATTATTTATTAATTATGGCTATTCAAAATTCTGCTTTTCATATACACTAACATAAATTGTTGCTAAAATTCAAACAAATTTATACAAATATTAATATCTCAAAAATTAGTGGAAAAATATTTCAAAAATATTTCACAAAATATTTTTAAAAATACAACACATATTTCCAATATTACAAAATATTACTTAAAAAATGTCGAAAACTCAAACTGCACCCTGCATTGCTCGATTTTTGATTTTTGATTGTTGTTGCCCATTTATTATTTATTAATTATAGCTATTTCTGATTCTGTATTTCTGTATTGCTACAAAATATATTTTTTATAAATTTTCTACAAATATTTTAAAAAGTATAATATTTATATCTTATAATATTTATATATTTATTATATAATTATAATATTTTAATTATATCTTAAAATAATAATATTTCAAAGATTAGTTGAAAAATATAAAAAAATATTTCAAAAAAATGTCCACAAAAATGTTTACAAATATTTCAAAAAAATGTTTTAAAATATTTGAAAAAAAATTTTTAAAAATATTTCAAAAAATAGCCGTACCCGACCCGGCGTTGCTCGGTTTTGATTATTTTACTATATATTATATATTAATTATAGCTATTCCTGATTCTTAATCTATTATATAAAAGAAAGTCTATTTAATTATATATATATATATATGTGTGTGTGTGTGTGTGTATCTGGTGAGGTAACTCGAGAACCGGGGTACGTCGCGAAAATATTTTATACCCGATCTTAATAAATTTGCAACAGTATGGTCTTGGTCCGGAAAATTTTTTGAATTTGTTACCGCGTACCCCAGAAAAACCTGAAAAATTGACTTTTTGCCATTAAAATGATTTTTTGTCATCCAAAATCTTCGGCGTCGCTTTTTGAAATATTTTTTTTACATTTTTTCGAACTATTTTTTTGAATTTTTTTTGATTTTTTTTTGAAATTTTTGGATATTTTGGAAATTTTTTGAAATATTTTTGAAATATTTTTGACATTTTTTGAAATATTTTTGAAATTTTTTGAAATATTTTTAAAGATTTTTTTGAAATTTTTTAAAAATATATTTTGTAATATTATTTATATTTTTTGTATTTTAAAAAATATTATTTGAAATAATTTTTTATATTTTTCAACTATTCGTTGAAATATTATTATTTTAAGATATAATTAAAATATTATAATTATATAATAAATATATAAATATTATAAGATATAATAATATACTTTTTAAAATATTTGTAGAACATTTATAAAAAATATATTTTGTAATATTTGGAAATATTTGTTGTATACTAGGAATACAGAATCAGGAATAGCTATAATTAATAAATAATAGATAGGCAAACAATCAAAAATCGATCAACGCAGGGTGCGGTTTGGGTTTTCGATATTTATTAAGTACTATTTTGTAATATTGGAAATATGTGTTGTATTTTTTTAAATATTATTTGAAATATTTTTGAAATATTTTTCCACTAATTTTTGAGATATTAATATTTGTATAAATTTGTTTGAATTTTAGCAACAATTTATGTTATTGTATATGAAAAGCAGAATCATGAATAGCCATAAATAATAAATAATAGATAGGTAAGCTATCAAACAACGAGTAAAGCAAAGTTGGGTACGGCAAGAAATTCCAAATCAGGAATAGTTATAATTAATAAATGATAGATAGGCAAATAATAAAAAACCGAGCAACGCCGATTTGGAACTGTTTGGGTTTAGGTTTTCAACATATTTTGGAATATTTGAAATATCTGTTGTATTTTTTGAAATATTTTTTATCTAATTTTTTAAATATTAAAAAAAATATGTTTCTACATATGTTTAATTTTATTTAATTGTATATACTAGAAATCTAGGATCAGGAATAGCTCTAATTAATAAATAATAAATAGTCAAACAATCGAAAACCTAGCAACGCCGGGTAGGGTATGACTGCTAATATGTTGAAATATTTTTTATATTTAAAAAATATTTTTAGACACTTTTTAAAAATATATTTTATAATATTTTAAAGTATTTTTGTATTTTTGTATTTTTACAAAATATTTTACGAATAAGTCTTAAAAAGAACAACGCTAGATCTACATCGGATACAGTTAGATTTATTAAATATTAGTTAGAAGACAACAATTAAAGAATAGCTATGCATAATTAGGAATAACTATAATTAATAATTGATAGGCAAATAATAAAAAAACGAGCAACGTCGGGTTGGGTTCGGCAAACAATTCTAAATCAGGAATAGTTATAATTAATAAAGTATAGATAGGCATATAATTAAAAACCGATCAACGCCGTTTTGGGACGGTTTGGGTTTGGGTTTTCAACATATTTTGTAATATTTGAAATATTTGTTGTATTTTTTAAAATATTTTTTGAAATATTATAAACAATATTTTTCTATATTTGTTTGTATTTTAAATAAACTTTATTTAATTGTATATACTAGAAATATAGAATCAGAAATTGCCCTAATTAATAAATAATAAATAATAGATAGGCAAACAAACAAAAACCAAGAAATGCCGGGTCGGGTATGGTTTGTTTTTAAAACATATTTTGTAATATTTTATATATTTTTTTGCAATTTTTAGCAATTATATATTTTAGAATAATCAGGAATAGCTATAATTAATAAAAAAAATTAATAGGCATTAAAAATCAGGTATGGCTACTAATATGTTGAAATATTTTTTATATTTCTTAAAATATTTTTAGACACTTTTTAAAAATATATTTTGTAATATTTTAAATTATTATTTGTAATCTTACCAAATATTTTACAAATAATCTTAAAAACGAACAACGCTGAGTCTACATCGGATACAGTTAGAATTAGTAAATATTAGTTAGAAGAAAACAATTAAATATTAGCTAAGTATAATCAGGAATAGCTACAATTAATAGGCAAATAATCAAAAACCTAGCAACGCAGGGTAGTGTACGGTTTGTGTTTGGGTTTAGGTTTGGGTTTTAGACATTTTTTTAAAACATATTTTTTAATATTTGAAATATTTGTTGTATTTTTTAACATATTATTTGAAAATGTTTTCTACTTTGTTTTGTATGTCAGCTAACATTTATTTTATTATATATATCAATTAAGAATCAGGAATAGCTATAATTAATATATAATATATAGTAAAATAATCAAAACCGAGCAACGCCGGGTCGGGTACGGCTATTTTTTGAAATATTTTTAAAAATTTTTTTTCAAATATTTTAAAACATTTTTTTGAAATATTTGTAAACATTTTTGTGGACATTTTTTTGAAATATTTTTTTATATTTTTCAACTAATCTTTGAAATATTATTATTTTAAGATATAATTAAAATATTATAATTATATAATAAATATATAAATATTATAAGATATAAATATTATACTTTTTAAAATATTTGTAGAAAATTTATAAAAAATATATTTTGTAGCAATACAGAAATACAGAATCAGAAATAGCTATAATTAATAAATAATAAATGGGCAACAACAATCAAAAATCAAAAATCGAGCAATGCAGGGTGCAGTTTGAGTTTTCGACATTTTTTAAGTAATATTTTGTAATATTGGAAATATGTGTTGTATTTTTAAAAATATTTTGTGAAATATTTTTGAAATATTTTTCCACTAATTTTTGAGATATTAATATTTGTATAAATTTGTTTGAATTTTAGCAACAATTTATGTTAGTGTATATGAAAAGCAGAATTTTGAATAGCCATAATTAATAAATAATAGATAGGTAAACTATCAAACAACAAGTAAAGCAAAGTTGGGTACGGCAAGAAATTCCAAATAAGGAATAGTTATAATTAATAAATGATAGATAGACAAATAATAAAAAAACGAGCAACGACGATTTGGAACTGTTTGGGTTCAGGTTTTCAACATATTTTAGATTATTTGAAATATCTGTTGTATTTTTTGAAATATTTTGTCACTAATTTTTTAAATATTAAAAAAAATATGTTTCCACATTTGTTTGTATTTTAGATAAACTTTATTTAATTGTATATACTAGAAATGTAGGATCAGAAATAGCTCTAATTAATAAATAATAAATAGGCAAATAATCAAAAACCGATAAATATCGAGTCGGATACTGTTTGGATTTGGGTTTAGGTTTGAGTTTTCGACATTTTTTTAAAACATATTTTATAATATTTTAAATATTTTTTGTATTTTTTAGCAATTATATATTTTAGAATAATCAGGAATAGCTATAATTAATAAAAATAGTCAAACAATCAAAAACCTAGCAACGCCGGGTAGGGTATGGCTATTAATATGTTGAAATATTTTTTATATTTAAAAAATATTTTTAGACACTTTTTAAAAATATATTTTATAATATTTTAAATTATTTTTTGTATTTTTACAAAATATTTTACGAATAAATCTAAAAAAGAACAACGCTAGATATACATCGGATACAGTTAGATTTATTAAATATTAGTTAGAAGACTAAAAATTAAAGATTAGCTATGCATAATTAGGAATAGCTATAATTAATAATTGATAGGCAAATAATTAAAAACCGAGAAACGTCGTGTTGGGTAAGGCAAAAAATTTAAAATCAGGAATTGTTATAATTAATAAATAATAGATAGGAAAACAATCAAAAACCTAGCAACGCCGTGTCAGGACGGTGTGGGTTTTGGTTTTAGACATTTTTTTAAAACATATTTTATAATAATTGAAATATTAGTTGTATTTTTTAATATATTTTTTAAAATATTTTTCCACTCATTTTTTAAATATTAAAATATTTTTCTACATTTGTTTGTATGTCATCTAACATTTATTTTATTGTATATAAATAATAGTTAGGTAAACAAATTAAATATAAATATTTAGCAATGCAGAATTAGTAATAGCTATAATTAATAAATAATAATTGGCAAAAAATCAAAAACCGAACAATGCCAGGTCGGGTACGGTTAGGGTTTAGGTTTGGGTTTTCGACATCTTTTTAAAACATATTTTGTAATATTCAAAATATTTATTGTATTTTTTAATATATTTTTTGAAATATTTTTCTACTAATTTTTTAATTATTAAAATATTTTTCTACATTTGTTTGTATTTCAGCTAACATTTATTTAATTGTATATATAACAATGAAGAATCAGGAACAGCTATAATTAATAAATAATAGATAGGCAAACAATCAATATCCGAGCAACGCCGGTTTGGGTACGGTTTGGGTTTAAGTTTGGGTTTTAGACATTTTTTAAAACATATTTTGTAATATTTGTTGCATTTTTTAATATATTTCCACTAATTTGTTAAATATTTTTCTATATTTTGTTTGTATTTTAGCTAACATTTATTTTATTGTATATATAGCAATGCATAATCATGAATAGGTATATAATATATCTATAATTAATAAATAATAGATAATAGGCAAATATTCAAAAACCGAGCAACGCCGGGTCGGGTAAGGCTAGTTGATATATATAATAAAATAAATGTTAGCTGACATACAAAACAAAGTAGAAAACATTTTCAAATAATATGTTAAAAAATACAACAAATATTTCAAATATTAAAAAATATGTTTTAAAAAAATGTCTAAAACCCAAACCTAAACCCAAACACAAACCGTACACTACCCTGCGTTGCTAGGTTTTTGATTATTTGCCTATTAATTGTAGCTATTCCTGATTATACTTAGCTAATATTTAATTGTTTTCTTCTAACTAATATTTACTAATTCTAACTGTATCCGATGTAGACTCAGCGTTGTTCGTTTTTAAGATTATTTGTAAAATATTTGGTAAGATTACAAATAATAATTTAAAATATTACAAAATATATTTTTAAAAAGTGTCTAAAAATATTTTAAGAAATATAAAAAATATTTCAACATATTAGTAGCCATACCTGATTTTTAATGCCTATTAATTTTTTTTATTAATTATAGCTATTCCTGATTATTCTAAAATATATAATTGCTAAAAATTGCAAAAAAATATATAAAATATTACAAAATATGTTTTAAAAACAAACCATACCCGACCCGGCATTTCTTGGTTTTTGTTTGTTTGCCTATCTATTATTTATTATTTATTAATTAGGGCAATTTCTGATTCTATATTTCTAGTATATACAATTAAATAAAGTTTATTTAAAATACAAACAAATATAGAAAAATATTGTTTATAATATTTCAAAAAATATTTTAAAAAATACAACAAATATTTCAAATATTACAAAATATGTTGAAAACCCAAACCCAAACCGTCCCAAAACGGCGTTGATCGGTTTTTAATTATATGCCTATCTATACTTTATTAATTATAACTATTCCTGATTTAGAATTGTTTGCCGAACCCAACCCGACGTTGCTCGTTTTTTTATTATTTGCCTATCAATTATTAATTATAGTTATTCCTAATTATGCATAGCTATTCTTTAATTGTTGTCTTCTAACTAATATTTAATAAATCTAACTGTATCCGATGTAGATCTAGCGTTGTTCTTTTTAAGACTTATTCGTAAAATATTTTGTAAAAATACAAAAATACAAAAATACTTTAAAATATTATAAAATATATTTTTAAAAAGTGTCTAAAAATATTTTTTAAATATAAAAAATATTTCAACATATTAGCAGTCATACCCTACCCGGCGTTGCTAGGTTTTTGATTGTTTGACTATTTATTATTTATTAATTAGAGCTATTCCTGATCCTAGATTTCTAGTATATACAATTAAATAAAATTAAACATATGTAGAAACATATTTTTTTTAATATTTAAAAAATTAGATAAAAAATATTTCAAAAAATACAACAGATATTTCAAATATTCCAAAATATGTTGAAAACCTAAACCCAAACAGTTCCAAATCGGCGTTGCTCGGTTTTTTATTATTTGCCTATCTATCATTTATTAATTATAACTATTCCTGATTTGGAATTTCTTGCCGTACCCAACTTTGCTTTACTCGTTGTTTGATAGCTTACCTATCTATTATTTATTATTTATGGCTATTCATGATTCTGCTTTTCATATACAATAACATAAATTGTTGCTAAAATTCAAACAAATTTATACAAATATTAATATCTCAAAAATTAGTGGAAAAATATTTCAAAAATATTTCAAATAATATTTAAAAAAATACAACACATATTTCCAATATTACAAAATAGTACTTAATAAATATCGAAAACCCAAACCGCACCCTGCGTTGATCGATTTTTGATTGTTTGCCTATCTATTATTTATTAATTATAGCTATTCCTGATTCTGTATTCCTAGTATACAACAAATATTTCCAAATATTACAAAATATATTTTTTATAAATGTTCTACAAATATTTTAAAAAGTATATTATTATATCTTATAATATTTATATATTTATTATATAATTATAATATTTTAATTATATCTTAAAATAATAATATTTCAACGAATAGTTGAAAAATATAAAAAATTATTTCAAATAATATTTTTTAAAATACAAAAAATATAAATAATATTACAAAATATATTTTTAAAAATTTCAAAAAAATCTTTAAAAATATTTCAAAAAATTTCAAAAATATTTCAAAAAATGTCAAAAATATTTCAAAAATATTTCAAAAAATTTCCAAAATATCCAAAAATTTCAAAAAAAAATCAAAAAAAATTCAAAAAAATAGTTCGAAAAAATGTAAAAAAAATATTTCAAAAAGCGACGCCGAAGATTTTGGACGACAAAAAATCATTTTAATGGCAAAAAGTCAATTTTTCAGGTTTTTCTGGGGTACGCGGTATAAAATTCAAAAAATTTTCCGGACCAAGACCATACTGTTGCAAATTTATTAAGATCGGGTATAAAATATTTTCGCGACGTACCCCGGTTCTCGAGTTACCTCACCAGATACACACACACACACACACATATATATATATATATAATTAAATAGACTTTCTTTTATATAATAGATATATATATATATATATATATATATATAAATATATATATAAATATATATAAATACACACATGACTTTGTACTCTCTCTGATGACATCCTTAACAACGAATTCCCCACTTGGTACAATTCCACTCAATCTACTTCGTTCATTGTCACCATATGTTATTGGACTTATCACTGAAATCATTCATAGATTTCTTATATCATCTATTGTTCCACACTCCATAAAATATTCATATATTATTCCGATTTTTAAAAAAACTACTCTTGACAAATCTAATTTAAGTTATCGTCCAATATTCAGTTATCATCAATATCTAAGACCTTAGAACGAGTTATGTCCACTCAACTTATTAATTACATTACGTCAAATGCTATTGTTGATAAATATCAAAGTGCGTATCTTCAGAGCCGGCTTAAGCATATTATGGGCCCCGGGCAAAAAAAAAAGTATGGGTCCCATAAGAATTTCATAACATATTAAATGGGCCATTCTAGAAATAACTAATATCTATAACTCTTCAATTTATATATATATATATTATTATGATGTATTATTTTTATATTATGCGTGATCAAATTATGACAAAATATTTATAATCGTTACAAAATTTTATTTTTTCATTATATATGTACATGTATCGTGTGAAGGAGACCCACTTTAAGATGACTATAATATATAGAGGGGTGTCTCCTTCACGCTATGGATGTAAATAGATATTACGATACCCACTTACAATCATTGCAATGTAATATTTTATAATTTACAAGTTAATTAATACAAATTATATAAGTATAGGTTAAATGATATAATTATTTAAAATAATATGATTACATATTTATTTTACTCGATTTCCTCTTCTAAATCAGTAGTATTTATTCAGTATCTATTTAATTAATTAGCTTTGATTCTAAAGATAATATTACAGACTTGAAAGTATTTATTGTGTCAGATAATTTCATAGAAAATTATTTATATGTTTAAGTTTAGAGAAGCTTCTCTCTCAAGTGTAAGTATACTTACCATTAAATATATTAGGATGAAAATGTTCAGATATGGGGATTCATATTGACAATGGACTATGGTATATTATGATATCTTTCATTTTATTGAATCTTCCAGACATATTGCTGGATTTTTCATAACTTTGATCTCTATAATCTGTTATAATAATATTATTATTTGAAAAAATTCTAATAAATCGTTAGCTAAATATTGACCAATGTGATAATGAATCTTAACGTACATCAATAAATACCTATATAATAATAATACCTAACTTGGTATATATGACGATGACTATTAAAATACCTACATGTGATATATCTGGAATTGAGTACACTGATATATAATATAATATTTTGAATTTTATATTTCTTCAATTATTAAGTTATCAGTGATAATTTATCACCTGTTCTCTAATAAGTATATCGCCAGTGTGTGTATTTATATATATAAATATATAGATGAGGGTGATGTAAATCTAAACATTCAGTTGTAAGTACTAGTTGGCTAATTGCAAAAATTACTTTAGAGTTTTATATTTAGATTATATATATATATATATATATATATATATATATACAGACTATTATTAGAGAAGGAAATTATATTTATATATATTGAAACATATATTATTTAGTATAGTCTGTTGAAATTGTATTTACATAATTCCCTTTCATCAATAATTTTCATTATTAAAAATACTATAAAGCAGTATATTCCCATTTAAATTAAAACTATTTGATATGATGATGATGATATATGTTTTATTAATCACTAAAAAAGGGTCATGTAGACCCCTTCGCTTGTGCGGGAAGAAAATAATAATAAGATAATGATAATATGATAACAATTTAATAATAATATACATTGAATATAACACGGACAAAAATAATAAGTTTTATAGAGGAGTGTTATATACTACAGTCTGCAGTGATATATTGGAGAGTTATATACTACAGTATGCATTGATATAGTAGAATGTTATATAATACAGACTGCATTGATATAGAGTGTTATATAATAATAAGATAATAATAATACGACAACAATTTAATAATAATATACGTTAACAATATATGTTGAATATTACACGGACAAAAATAATAAGTTGGATGATTTTATGATTATAGGTAGAGAGAAAATCAGAATTAAGATTTATAAATATTATGTGTGATCTAATAGAACGAATGGTTGGAGTGAGGGAATTGTATAGGGTGGGACCGGAATTTTTAAAAGCTCTTGAATTTAGGGAAGTTTTATAGAGTTCTGGGAGATAAGTAGAGGAGCATTTTGGTAACGAATAGAAGGTAATATTGTATGTTTTTAATTAGATCAGAGATATAGCTAGGAGTGAAAGAATATAGGTTCCTACTGATTTATGTATTATAGATATTATACGTAATTTACACTTAAAGGAAAAGGGTAGCCACATACGCGATTATTTATGATATGTTGTATTATGGTGATCCAGTCGTGTTATACAGTAAGTAGTACATATTGAGGAATATATATATATATATATATATATATTATTTACACTAAAAAAATTATAATAATATATACACTATGAGAAGATAAACCTTGTATTAATACGATAAGTAGATAGAGAAAATTAATTATTGATTGAGAAAAATTATTTTTTAAATATCTAATTAGTTTTAATTACTATACAAATTAATAATCTATATAGAATATCGTTTTTTTCGTAATTTATAAACAATATAATCCTTTACAAATATCAGAAATCATAGTTATAAAATATATCTTAACATATATCTTAATATATATCTCATATTTAATTTTAATATAAGAAATATACTTTTTTTTTCGTAAAAACTAATCATAGAATTATAAATTGTTAAGATTCAATTATGGTTAATATTCACTTAATACGTTTATCATTTATCACTTTCTAGTTTAACAAACAATTATTTATCAAATATTTTCATAATATTTTATCTGACAAGCAGAGATTTTTGAGATGATCTATGGTTATCACTATTAGCATGTGCTCCAACATCTTCATGTATTTGTTTCCACTATTTATTCGTGTAAATTTAGAAATTTTTGTAAAATTCACTTTTCAAATTAGCCTAAATAACTCATATTTAATTAATTTATTATATTATTTTTATTTTTTTAATTAGAATTAATAATATATAATAAAAATACAGTTAAGAAGTTGTTTTTTAATATAAATAGTAAAAAATATGTTCTCAAATATTTCATGGGCCCCCCAAAATGTGGGGCCCCGGTTATTGCCCGGTTGCCCCCCCCCCTTAAGCCGGCCCTGCGTATCTTCCTCATCGTAGTACCGAAACTGCCCTTACTTTAATTATTAATGATATTCTCATATCTCTTGATAATAAAGCCCAATGCTATCTCGTACTACTTGATTTATCTAGTGCCTTTGATACCCTAGATCACAATATTCTTTCAATTAGGCTTAATGAAATTTGCATATACGGTCAAGTACACAGTTGGTTTATGTATTTTGTGTCATCTAGAACATCTTCCGTGAAGATTAACTCATCGTTGTCTCCTCATTATGTTAACGTACATGGTGTACCACAATTCTATGTTCTTGGGCCTATATTGTTCATTAATTATTTTCTTCCTATTAAATCAATTTTTCACAAATATCCCAATATTCACTATCATCTTTATGCTGATGATCTACAGATATATACGTTATTTCCTATAGAACTATAGTTCTAGTGATTCTGATATGATTCAAATGTCTATGTTTAACTGTATTACTGATCTCACTGAATGGTTCTCTCATAACTCTCTCTCCTTAAATATTACAAAAACTGACACCATCATATTTTCGAGACCCAGTTATCCACTATCAATCACTCATCCTTTTTTACTATCTCCACCATCTTCTGAATCTATAACTACCCTCGGTTTCACTCTAACCTCTCACCTAAACTACTATCCACATATATGTTAATATATTAATAACATGATTCGCACTGCCAACTATTTCCTATATAATATTAGAAAATATCGTTATAAGCTTACCTTCGCCATGCCGAAATGTTTAATTCACTCGCTAGTTTTCAGCAGACTTATATATTGCTGTTTATTATTATATAATTTACCTGTCAACCTTATATATAAACTTGAGCGTATTCGACGTCATGCTATACTTGTATTATATAAACTAATCTGTTATTCAATAGTTTCTATATATTATTTAATGAGATAATTAGGCTAGCTTAAGATTAGATATATTTGTATACATAGGCTATTGTGTATTACACATAAGGCTATACACCGTGGATTTCCTGAATATTTAGCTCAATCCATTACTATTCAGAGTTCGAACAGATCCAGTCGGAAGTGCTACTTCATGATATTGGTGCAACAATATACATCTTTGGCATTCTCTGAATCAGCTTTCTCGGTTATTGCTCCGAAAAGCTGGAATTCTCTTCCTTATGATATTCGTTGTGTTACATCAATTTCATTGTTTAAATGTAAACTGTATGTACATTTTAAGTCATTGTAATTCGTTCTATTTTATTTTATTAATCGTTTTCTATCTATTTTTGTTTTTGTTTTTTATTATCTAACGACGCCTATAACCACACAATGTTGTTGTAGTCAACAAACTATATATAAAATATATATATAAATATATATATATATATATAATACTATAATGGTGCTCATTGGATGGTATACCATTATAATGAGAAATTAAAAATTAAAATATGTTTGGTTTACACTATAAATTTATAAAGTTAAAGTTAAAAATATTTAAAGTTAAAGTTAACTTTATAGAATATATTTTAAACGTACTTATATACATATTAAATTAAATAATTAATAGTATATTACTATTACATATTACAAGTTTATAATAATTAAATTTATTTATAGTTGAGAAGAAATGTCCTATTAAATATTACAATATGTTTTATTTATTATATAAGAGATTTTTCATTTATTAAGTTAATGTATCTTAAATTATTTATATTATTTATTTCCAATATTTCGTAATAAACATTACTTATTTAATTAATATATGTTATCGTTAACGATCTAATTAGAAAATATGTTAACTTTATAAATTCGATTATATATTTATAATCGGCGCATATACATTTAATATTAATTATATTAATTATACTTGCTATATTATTTTATTATTTTTAAATTAATATATATATATATATATATATATATTAATAAATTATAATTAGGAGTAATTTATTAGATTTAATATTTATTATAATAAAACTTATTTCAATCATTTTAACATACAAACATATATACACATATACACAAACACACACACACATATATATATATATATATATATATATATATATATATATATACAAATACATACAAATGTATACAATGTATACATATAATCTTAACACGAAATACTTTTAGCGATAACACTATATTACACATATTACAATAATATAATATATTGTATAATATATAATTCGCATATGAAAATAAACGTTTATATATATATATATATATATATATATATATTGTATTTTCTACTTTCAACATTAGTAACACATTAAATATATACACATATTGACATCGCGGTTCGGTACGATATCTAGGTCAGTCATTGACCTATTTAGCTTAACATCCTCTACGGTGACACAGTCATACGGTTCAGATATATATCGTCGCCGCCATCGATAGGTGTCGACCAACTGGCCACTACGGTCTGAATTCGGTCGTACTGGATGGCCAGTTTGAGGGCGTGGTCTACACCCCTCTTCAACTTGAATACCGTGAGTGCGGCGATACCGTGGGCCAGCAGAGACAACAATATTAGCAAGACATCGGTGGCTAATATCTCTTCCTGTGGTGAGAACGCGATCACGTGATTATGACTCATAAACGAGATTTCCTACATGAATCATAGTGATTTACATGTTAGCTGTGTTAGGGACGCATCACTTAATACATACTATTCGTGAGTCATTCAGGAAGTTAATACACATAATTATAATTTAATATTTAATCAATAAAGTAATTGTAATATATATATATATATATATATATATATATATTTCTAGAATATAAACTATAATAACATAATAATAACCATATATGGTAATAAGTATACGTATTACTATTTTGAATCATTATTATTAATTATTGTATATACGATATTATTGATTATTTATATATAATTTATTTATAATTAGTATATTCTACATATATTTAGTTATAATAACTATAGTTTATCAAACCTCGATTTGTTCAATAGCGTAATGATTTTCTAACACGAGTTCTTGAATCTTCAAATACCCGTCCATCTGATGTCCTCCTTCATTTGACATCGCACACACTACCAATACGGATAGCATTGTCGCTAACACTTTAAGCGTGGTAGCAGCCATTGTTCACGTTGTAGAGGGGTAGTAGACAATGATAGCTAGCTCGTTGGTATATAATAAAGGTTATCGATGTAACTGTGGCGGCAGCGTGGGTTATATAAGCGAATGAGCTCCCCCAAGCGGCATTTAGTCTAATCATAATTTATCTAATCGCACTTTTTTTAATAATATAGTAATCATAATAATATAATAATTTAATCTATAGTAAACTCTTGCATTGTGCCGGATAAACATAGTATGAATCAGCTATCAATTTTAAGGCGACAGAGTGTGGGTTTTTTAATAGATAACATAATTGAATATTTAAATATATATGTATTATATTTTGTAATTTAATTATATATGAATTACAGATTAACTCATAATAACGAACATAATTTATGTTATATATGTATCATAAATTATGATTCGTAATTGAAATGCTATGTAGGTAAATAATATTTATTTTATTCATATTAATATTATTATATTACTATTCAATAATGATATGTTACACCATATAGCAGTGGTTCCCAACCTCGAATATAAACTTGAATATTATACTTGAATATAAACAGTTAATAAAGTTTAGTAGTTGGTATTACTAGGATGCGAGACATATGCGGACCAATAGAATAGGTCTTAAATTAATATTTGAACTTATATAACTGAATGTGAAACTACTAAAACTGTAACCGATACCAATATATTTTCAATTAATTTAACAATGGGTAATTTCTTTTAATATATTATGTTAACATTATATATATATATATAATATTGTTATTATTATATGTTGGTTTATAAAAGTATCATATATATGTAATATCTGTTAGGTTATATTGTTATGATAATATGATTAATATAAACATTGTATATTGAAATTTAAAATAATATTAACAATTTATTTTGAAAATACAATAAAATCATAAACATGAAATACTTATATATTCCGTAACTATATCATAATTAAATTAAATGTATATGGGTTAAACCCAATAACCAATATGTAATATACAATAATACGATGTACCTAGAAATATAAGTGTACACAGCTTGTGAGGAAACTAATCACTTTAAATATGAACAACATAATAATTAAATACATTTGTTTTAATTAATTCCGAGTTTATATTATTATGAATATATACTATATACTATAGTCTATAGTCTATAGTATAGACTATAGTCTATAGTATATATATATAGAAATTAAAATTATAACTTGAATAAAAGTGAATATTTAATTGATATTCAAATCTAGGAAAAATCCAAAAAGATAGTTCATCGATTTTAATAAAACAATTTATTTTATAAATGTTTGTAAATATACAAGTGTATTATTTATGTCAGATGTACTTATACAATGTATAATGTATAATTAATATTGTATCACTATTAACCCATTAAATATTACAAATTTAAAATGTATTAATTTAATTCATAGTTATGAAAATATTTCCTATTGAATATTCCAATATGTTTTATATATTTTTCATTATATTACATTTATTTTAAGATAACTTTAAATTATTTATATTATTTATTGTCTCTATTTCTAAGTATATATAATTATGTATACATTACGTATTTAACCTACTCTATATATATATATTAATCATATAGGTTAACGTTAATAAATATGTTAACTAAATAAATTATATTATACATTTAATTCAGTTCATATATATTTAATATTAATTATATTAATTAAACCCTGTCAATGTTAATTTTTTTATTTTAACAATAATATTTAAATATGTCAATAAATATACTTTATGGAATTTTGATTAATATTTATATTAATTAAACCTAGTTCCGTTATTTTACACACACACATATATATATATATATATATATATATATATATATATATATATACACATATATATATTATAATTATAGTATATATTATTTAGATATTGTAAATGAGGGATTTAGAAAAGCGATTTTTTTTATATAAACAAGTAAAAAAATACGTACAGATAATAATAATAATATTTATTTATTGAAATCACAAATATATATATATATATATATATATATATATATATATATATATATATATATAGAATACAATACAAATAGCGGATACAAAAGGAGCCCTTAATAAGTCATATGCTTATACATGTTATAAATAACTGTGAAGGGCACCGAACAATACAATACAAATAGTAACATTTTTTTTCTTGTGTTTTGATTTATCGTTTTTTTAAGTTCTTGATAAACAAAAGAGAAAAACAAGAACTGCCTGGGGTCGAATCTGTGACCTATGGCTTACTAGCTTTTGGTTGTCCCACTGATCCATAGACCCCAGACAAATAATGTGCACGTAATCACGTTCTAATATATATATATATATATATATATATATATATATATAAATATATTAGATGTAGTATACATAAAATATAATTATATATAGATATTATTAAATATTTAATAATACGTTATATTATAGATATACTTATAAACGTATATGAATATTATAATAATATATAATATATATGTGAACAATAATATATATATATATATATATATATATATATATATATATATATATATATATATATATATATGTAACGCATAACAAAATAAATAGTTCACACAACATTATAAGAGGCGGCGATGTTATATATAGGTTATATAGAGGTTAGTTAGAGGTTACACGTATTAGACTATGTAGTATACAACATTCGGGTAGTTGTCTACGGAACAATACTCATAGACAAGTATATATACTCAAAGATTTTGCGAAGCAATTCCTTCGGAAAATCGTTAATATACTACTAGCCTATAGGCATACGTATACACATAGGTTAAATGGCAGTCACATGACTACACCACGTGGTACGACGTATTAGTATATGTACGATGTATTCGTATGGCGAACAGCACGTTAACCCTCGCTAAGGGGTACACACCGGGTAGCCGCATTCACCCCATCGGGCTAGATGTTTAATCGGATGTTGTAACCGGCTTAACGTGTGTAATGTCGTGTGTAATGTATCGTGTGTAATCTGTCGTGTGTAATGTCGTGTGTAATGTGTCGTGTGTAATGTGTCGTGTGTAATGTCGTGTGTAATGTGTCGTGTGTAATGTGTCGTGTGTAATGTCGTGTGTAATGGCGTGTGTAATGTCGTGTGTAATGTCGTGTGTAATGTCGTGTGTAATGTGTCGTGTGTAATGTCGTGTGTAATGTGTCGTGTGTAATGTCGTGTGTAATGTCGTGTGTAATGTCGTGTGTAATGTATCGTGTGTAATGTCGTGTGTAATGTCGTGTGTAATGTCGTGTGTAATGTCGTGTGTAATGTCGTGTGTAATGTCGTGTGTAATGTCGTGTGTAATGTATCGTGTGTAATGTCGTGTGTAATATCGTGTGTAATGTCGTGTGTAATGTCGTGTGTAATGTATCGTGTGTAATGTATCGTGTGTAATGTCGTGTGTAATGTGTCGTGTGTAATGTCGTGTGTAATGTCGTGTGTAATGTCGTGTGTAATGTCGTGTGTAATGTCGTGAACACTTACAACGTATCGGACAGCGAGTAATGTGAAGCGAATTAAACAATTTGAAAGACATCATCAGAAGCGGTCGATATATGGTTTTAAATGGCGAACGCTACCGGAGTCTTTGTGCTTGAGCAGGTGACCACTAGGTGGCGGTAGTAGCGACGGTGGCGACTTGCGGCGGCGGAGGTGAAGTGTTGCTAACGATACTGTGTATGTGTTCGTAGCGCTGGTTATGATGTTCGAAGTGTTTAACCTGAGACTGGTTCACGAAGTAGATAAACACGGTGCCTCCTATCGTTAGGAAAAACGTTAACACCAAGACGATGTCGTTGGCGAAGATTACCGACTGTGTGGTGAGGGGAAATTAGTGTTTGTATGTTGTATTATATTTGTATTGTGATATATAATGATATATATATATATATATTATATTATATATATGTATACTATATCATGTTATTAAGTTTATATTTAATATAAAGTTTAATATTTTATATTGCGTTTTACATTTTGATAGACTTTTATATGTTATATTTTATTATATTTAATATTTTGTTATATAATTAGTATTCGATTATATTTCGCTGATTATAATCAGTATACTCTATATAATAATATATATTAGCCAATATTAGTAGGGGAAAGTAACCGAATACGGACAGTGCCCGATTACGTACACTATCGATATCTCAGAAATCATAAATCCTACAAAAAAATGTTTAATGAATAAAATATTCATAATTATATAAATAGTCTAAATAAGTATTATTTAATTTTTAATTAATAAAAATAGTGCTGATATAAACTGATTTTTTTATTACGTTTTAAAATTTATTAAAAAAAATTCAACTTCTCTAGAATATACAAATGTATCGATATAAAACAAAAATATATTATTATAAAAAAAGCATTCTAAACATTATTTACATAATTTCTATATTTGTTGTTATCTAGAGGTCATATAAGTTCCTAATACTAAGGACATGTCCTTGCTAATACGGACACTCTAGATGTCTTAATACTGATACCTTATAACCAATCAGCGCGTGAACTATTCTGATTTTCATAAAAAGTCGCGGGCGTTATAATATTAATAACAGGTAAGGAGAAAAGGATAATATGTCAGTAATCAAAAAGCGGTAATATAAAAGATGATGTGAGAGTTATAGATACACTTAAGGAGTTGCAACTACTAAAACTTCCATGGAGTTACGGATTTGACGGAAAGAGTGAAGACAAAAGTTTATAGAGCGAAGATGATTTGAGATGTGGCGATGAAAAGATAGATAACTATCGAAATAAACACCAAGATATTTAACATTATTAGAATATAAGATATTATTATTGTTAACCATGATAAATGGTGGGACTGTTAATGGGTATTTAGGAGAAAGGAAGTGAAGAAATATATTTTACGTTTGATTGTGATTCATTGATTGAGAGTTATTTTAAATATATTATTATAAGTATGTACATTTTCGCATTTTATTGGAAAATATAATTAATATTATTATAAATTCTATGTAGATAATTGTATACAATAATTATATATAACACACATATATATATAAATAAATATATTAATTGTATAACCAAGAATATTAATCTATATGTGTCTTGTACATTACATTAGTAGGTGTATGCGTATTTATATATAATGTATACAAAGTACAAGTATGTATATTATTTTACTTTATATTATTAAATTAATTATTGTTGTACTCGATTACCGATAAGTTAAGATATGTTGTTATTATTATTATTATTATTATTATTATTATTATTATTATTATTATTATTATTATTATTATTATTATTATTATTATTATTATTATTATTATTATTATTATTATTATTATTATTATTATTATTATTATTATTATTATTATTATTATTATAATTAATATTATCATTGTTATGATTATAAGTATTATTATTAGTATCATTATTATTATATTATTATTATATTATTATTATTATTATTATAATTAGTATTATTATAAATAATACCTTAACTGTTTCCAGAGTGGCTTTAGTTGCATTGGTGGACTTCTCAAACTGAGTCAAGTACGAGAATGTTCCATTGCCTTGAGTTCGGTTAGAGGCTGTGTTAGCGTACACCACCGAGACCAGTACGAGAATCTTCCACAGCATTGTTGTAGACAGCATTGTTGTTGACAGCATTGTTGTTGACGGCATCGTTAACCTAAGCAGAACAATAGAATAACTCTTCGCTATGTAACGCTCTAGAGGGAAGTGCGGGCTGAACCTAAATATGACGCTATTGTTAACTACGACAATGAGATGCGGTTATGATAAAGGCAGCGCCGTGTTTAATCCGGGCGTATCATATTGCATTGTTTTATCTGTATCGCGTTATCTTCTATACTTGATTTATAATTTGCTGAATAGTTATTTTATATAGATATAGTTGAAAAGATAAGATTTGTCATAAATAATAATCTTTTTTACGTATATAATATTATAGTGTTATATTATATATGTCTATCGCTCAATATATATATGTTTTATGTACTTATTGATAATAATTTATAATTAACTTATGATAACGAAAATATAGTTGAAATATTATTTATGTATTACATTATATAAATATTGTATTATAAAAATAAAATAATTAATATATGAATTATATATATAATTTTAATTTTTGTAATTTAGTGATTTATTTAACATTGGTTAAATATAATGAGATATTTATTCAAATTATGAATAAATAGTTTTTAAATTAATAAAAAATAATACATAACACACAATACGACGAATTGTGGTTTCATGATTCACAATTATTTATCAAAACAATGTATAACAAATATTTTAATATAGAATTTAATTGTATTTATAAACTAAGATATATATCTTATAAATGTAAATTATGTGTATATTAATATATTAAACAAAATTAAAAGTATTCAATATGTTCATATTTATTTTACATTCTTACAAATAAACCACTAATTATTGGTAGTTTTCCATAGTATTATGTATAATATTATCGATTTAATGTAATCTTATTATATTTGGTTATATCATGTATTTGATGATATGTATATCATCCCTTTACTAGAGAGAGATAACATCGAGTAAAAAATCTAAATCGCATATCATAAATGATCGATTAGGTTTTAGTGTATTATCATCAATATATGTCGAATATATTTGCGAATATAACAATTATATTTTCAAATAATTGTTGTATTTTATAACATAAATTTAGAAATAGTATAATTATATATATAATAAACATTATAATATATTGTAAGCATATATCATAATAGTTCACTATTACGCAAGCGTGCCTTAGTATTATCTAAGCTATAGATTATAGTACCTATATGTACTTAAATGTATTTATAAACTACCCCAGAGAACTAATATCAACTTCATTTATAAAAGAAATAATATATTGAAAATAGACTTTTGACTTAGTTAAATTATCGCATTATTATAAAATACACATTATGCTTTTAATAGAGTCTATAGAACTAAACTATTACAAAAGTTTGTACGTTATTCAAATAGTTATACTAGTGCTAAAAATAGATGTATTATACCAAATGTAGAATTAATATTAGTTGTTATGCTATACATTATGTAAGTATTCAATTATGGAATAATCTAAGTAACAAATTAAAAATTATAAAAATATTATGTTATTTATAAAAAAAATTGTAAATGTCTTACCTAGCTATTTACTAATTAAATTTGTTTTACATGTTTGATGGACTAATGGTGACTATTACTTTATTCAAGCTGATTTGATAGAAGTGGAACAGATCCTCAAAGAAATTATTTTTATTTTATTTTTTTTCTTGTATTAAGCTCCGTGATTATTTATTTATTATTATGAATTACTAATATGTAAATTGTTTACTAATTATTATTATATAGTTCAGATGGATAAACATAGGGATTATATTTGATTGTTTGAAACGCTAAATAAATCACAGAGTATGACACTCCTGGGTGTGGGCTACCCATATGGGATTTGGGCAACCCCGAAGCTTCCTTCACTTATATATTCCCTTTGATTATCCTTCTATACACATACATGTTTTAATGTATACTATTTAATTGCATTATTATTTACTCTGGACAAACACTTCGAAAGTCAATCTGACTATTTTGTTTAGCCATTTATTGTTAAAAATTAAATTTGTTTGCAATAATAAATTATCCTTATCCTTATCCTTATATATATAATATATATATATATATATATATATTATATATATATATATATATATATATATATATATATATATATATATATATATATATATATATATATGATATACAGTTTATTAAGCATTATAATATGGTAAGACCCCTTCGCTCGTGCGGGAAGAAAATATAAATATGATAATAATTAAATAATAATAATACGTTGATTATAACATGAGACAACAATAATAAATTGGATGATTTAATTATTAGAGTTAGAGAGAAAAGAAGAAGTAATATTTATAAATATGTTGTGAGATCTAGAAAGAATGGTAGGAGGGAGGTAATTCCATAGGGTGGGACCAGAATTGTTAAATTCTCTAGAAATTAGGGAAGTTGTATTAGAGTTCCGGGAGATAAGTAGAGGATCATTTTGGTAACTAAGAGAAGGTAATATTTTTCTTTTTTTAATTAGATTAGAGATATAGCTAGGGGTGAAAGAATACATTGATTTATGGATTACAGATAGGACACGTAATTTACACCTGAGGGATAAATGTAGCAACATACGAGATGATTGATGAGATGTTGTAGTATAGTGATCCAGTTGTTTTATATAGTAAGTAGTACGTATTGATAAATGGATAATCCGTTTTAATGGAGCAGTACATTTAGAAGGAAGTAAATTCGGTAGGGAAAAACAATAGTCAAGTCAGTAAAGTAATTATAGTTTTCGTAAGGTTTCTGTAAAGTGATGTCCATATTTTTATAATTATAAACAGATGAAAGTTAGAGGATTTTTTAATGGAATATATGTGATTCATAAATGATAAATTGTTATCAAATACTAATCCTAGGTTTTTGGAGGAATGGGAAGGAAAAAATCATGTTATTTAGAGTAAAGTTTGGAAAGGAAGTATCCGAAGTAGATACCTACAGTAGTCTTAGAGGAAATTATAAGTAGTTTATTAGAGAGGAGCCATAATATTATATAAGATTATGTATATTGCATATGCAGTTAGCACACTCGATTAATTCAGAATTAATGGTAGTATGAGAATTGATAGGTAAAAAGATAAACAGTTGAATATCATCAGCAACAATATTGTTGGTAGTGTATATATATATGGTAGTGTATATTTTAAAAGTTCTTAATTAGATCAGCAATATGGCGGATATAAATAAAAAATAGGGATGGACCTAGAACGGATCCTTGGGGAATACCGTGGTTAAGTGGAGAAAGAGGCGAGTAAGATTTATTAATCATAATAGAGATATTGCTGTTTGTCAGATACCAAGTAAACCATTTTAATTCTAACCCAGGTATACCCATCGTAGTACGCTGCGATATTAATAATTTATAGTACAGGGTGTCAAACAGATGAGAGATCAAATAACATTATATGGCAACACGTTTTGTTATTTAAGATAGATAATATGTTTTCATTAATACGGAGGAGAGCTGTTTCGGTCGAATGACCATTACGAAAATCGCTTTGAAACGGGCTGAAAATATTATTTTTATTTATATGGGTGATAAGTTGTTTGGAGACAATTATTTCTATTATTTTACTTAATAAGGGTAAGTGGGAAATCTGGCGATAATTGCTAAGTTTGTTTGGGTCGAGGTTTTGTTTTTTTAGAATATGAGATATTATGGCAGTCTTGAGGCAGGGTGAAACTTGGCCAGAATTTAGTGAGTTCGCAAAATATCCAAGAAAATAGAAAAAATAAGGGTGAAAGTGTGTGATATAATGAGTAAGATAGGGGATCAGTAGGTGAGGTACAGTGAGATTTCATGAATAGGTAATTTTCTTCATACAGTGAATGATTAGTGAATACATTTAATGAGTTAATAGTATGGGTAATATAGATGGTAGGATTGAGTTTTGATTGAGTAGACGGGCAAATAATATTATTAATGGTTATAATTTTATTTTGAAAGAATTTTTCAAAAAGAGAGCATATATGTATTATAATTGAAAATGTGACGTGTTGGGTAAAATGGGGAGGATTTTTTCAGGGTACTACTACTAGTACTAATAATATTACTGCTAATACTACTACTACTACTAAAACTACTACTAATAATAATAATAATAATAATAATAATACAACTACTACTACTACTACTACTACTACTACCACAACACAGTTACAATAACCGTTTCCTACGACGAATTTATAATAGGAATCGGATTCAAATTGAAAAACAGATTCCTATAAATTTGTTTATAAAAAGATTCCTACCATTATCGTGCAGGAATCGTATTATTATCGATTCAAAAACTAATTCTTGAGAATCCATTTTTTAAAAACGATTCCTAAACTAATTGTTGAAAACCGGTTTATGTTATTGGTGTAAGTATTACCTAAGTTATAGGTATCTTATTTTTGTAATATAGAAAGAATAACATATTATATCTTTTAATTATTTTAATATATTGATTTAATTTATATATATACAAATTAATTATTAATTATTAATTTAATTTTATATTTAAGTTAATATACTGAATTTAATAAATAAAATATTATTTCAAAAACTAAAATTATTTAAGTAATCCTATGTATTTTTTTAATTATCATAATCTCATTCAAGTGACACATTGAACTACAATGTTAATCATAATTATATTGATAATACAATTGTAAATCACGTTGAACTAATTTCTCAATACTGAATATATAGAAATAGAATATTGATTAAATATTATATTCAATATTAAATGTTATTATTTCACATAAACTGATTCACATAGTAAAAGATTATGAATCGGTTTCAAATAAACCGATTCCTATATTAATAGTTTTGGAATCGGTTTCAAATAAACCGATTCCTATAGTAAAAGTTTAAGAATCGGTTTCAAATAAACCGATTATTATAGTAATAGTTTGAATATATTTCAAATAAACCGATTCCTATAGCAATTTAAGAATCGGTTTCACATAAACCGATTTCTAAACTTGAATTTTAGTAATCGATTTAAAACCGATATTTAAAACCGATCGGATGTTTAACTGTGTACTATTACTACTACAAATAATAATAATAATAATAATACTTCTACTAATACTACTACTACTACTACTACTACTACTACTACTACTACTACTACTACTACAAATAATAATAATAATACTTCTACTAATACTACTACTACTACTACTACTACTACTACTACTACTACTACTACTACAAATAATAATAATAATACTTCTACTAATACTACTACTACTACTACTACTACTACTACAAATAATAATAATACTACTTCTACTAATACTACTACTACTACTACTACTACTACTACTACTACTACAAATAATAATAATAATAATACTACTTCTACTAATACTACTACTACTACTACTACTACTACAAATAATAATAATAATACTACTTCTACTAATACTACTACTACTACTACTACTACTACTACAAATAATAATAATACTACTTCTACTAATACTACTACTACTACTACTGCTACTACCACTACTACTACTACTACTACTACTACTACTACAACAACAACTACTACTACTACTAATACTACTAGGCTACTAATAATACTACTACTAATACTACTACTACTAAACTACTGATAATACTACTACTTCCATCATGGTGTACATATTTATCTATTATTGGACCAATTCTCTTTAATATATGCGGCATTTAATACTATTAATCATTCTATTTTAATTAAACGTATTGAAGATATTGGTATTGTAGGTATTCCTCTAGCTTGGATTAAATCGTATTTATCTGAAAGAACATTTTCTATAAAAATTGACAAACATTATTCATCTACTTGAAAAAATGTATTATGGAGTGCCTCAAGGTTCTGTATTAGAGCCATTGCTATTTTCTCTGTATATCTTACCTAAAAAATATCATATCTAATTTTCCCTCTTTAAAATATCAAATTTATGCTGATGATATCAAATTCATCTGATAATGTAGCTCTAATTGATTGTATTAATATGGTTACAAATTTGTTTTTTTTACAAAATAGCTTAATGTTGAATATGAATAAAACTCAACTTCTAAATATATATAGAACATTATCAGTTTTTCCTTATGTCATCATTGATTCTAAAACAATTGTTTAAACACACGTATAAATTATTGTTGTTCTCTATAGTATGGCCTTCCTGCTACGTCTATTAAATCCTTAGATAGAATAATTAGATCAACGATAAGAGTTTTACATCGTGTAAAATGATATGACCATGAATCAGTCAATTATCACTTAGTTAATTCTAAATGGTTAAATATTTATCAGAGAGAAATATACTTCCTTCAGCTATTTAAATATAATTGTTAATGTACTGAAGAATCGTCTTCCGAGATATTTGAATGACCTTCTACAATTCAGAGTTTACAAGAGGGATATATGAAACTCGTCTACTCGATTATTACAAAAGAAGAATTACAAGCTATCAATATATGTGAAACGTTCTTTCAGTGTAGCTGCATCCGATATATGGAATGCGCTACATGTAAGATTAAGATTAAGATTAAGAACTAATGTAAATTATTCGTATTTTAAATATAATATATTGTTATTAATTCGTAAAAATTAATTTTATTGTTTTCAACTGATTTATATTTTATTTGTGTATTTTGTTATTTTTATATTTGTTACACAATAGAGAACGTTTTACGTTATGTGTGTGTCTAAATAAACATTCATTCATTCATTCATTCAATACATAAACTACAACTTTTACAAAATGTAGCTGTCCGACTCATATACAATATAACTAAATTATATAGAACTCATATATCACCTTACATGAAGATATTACACTGGCTTCCAATTAAATACAGAATAATCTATAAAATATATATTCTAACCCACCATGCCACTCATCACAGCCAACCTGATTACATACATACTCTACTTACTCCCTATACAATGTATAGTATACATCATCCCGCCCAATACGACTTTGCCTCAAGAATATTATATTTTTCCCAGATTTGCGTACAGTATACTGCGTATAGATATATTTATAAAACAAGAGAGAGCCTTATCAATATCTGCACTTATAGCCTGGAATAAACTTCCTTATACCATACCATCTTACAAGATTACCAGAGTACTCGCATAACTACTACTACAATACATCTTACATTGCTGTTATAACTACTAATACTACTACTACTACTACTACTACTACTACTACTACTACTACTACTACTAGACTATCAACTAGTGTGAATCCACTTTATCTAATCTATATTATATTTATCTAACTGTTTACCTAGCTCATAGTACTACAGCATGCGTATGCCACTATATCTCTATATATATATATATATATATAGTAATCGGTCAGAATAACTTCGTCATAGGACTTAACTATGTCATAGTAATTACCACGTGATTTACCTGAAATAGATCACGGAATGGGGGAAATAGATAACACCTATATATAGGTGTTACGTTTAGGTCGCATACGATAGTGACATTTAGTAGGGAGATTAGTATCGAAGTAAATTGTCATCGACTGCATAAACCCGAACAAGATACCACATCATCTACAGACTGTGGGTCACGTGGAGGGTTGTAATATCGTGGAAACCGTAGATCTTACTTTGTGTACAGTACTAGAAATTGTCCACTTAGACTCCGTGTAGATCTTATCTGTGTTCACGTTTATCGGGGACTTAATAAATGTTGAATCGAAACGCCAGAAAATAAGTTATACTGTGTTTGGTGTATGTTCCCCTCGATGTTAGATGTATGCATAACGTGTAGGAAAGTATTCAGGGAGTTATCAAGGGATCCATTTGTATACTATATTTTAATTGTATAATAGTTATATGTATATATATATATGTGTGAGTGTATATATATATATATATATATATATATATATTGCTATTGTTATTGTTATTGTTATTTTTATTTGGTGGAGACCTTTCATCCCATCCAGGAACTTAGATGAAGTTTTCACTTTTAACCATATATGGCTCTAATGTCCCTTCGAAGCCGCTCTCATGTTAAGGTATCCATAGTATTAACGAGAGCCGATCATTTATTTATACACAATTATATAAGACCACTTCTAAATAATATTTTAAGACACATTTTATAAAATTAATGAATTGAATAAAAGTCAGGAAGAGGATCGAATCCGTGTCCTACTGATTATGTGTGTGACGCCTTAGCCACTGAGCCACACAGGCAGTTAAATATATATATATATATATATATATATAATAACGATATGGCTATCACGTACATCAGTATCATGAACAATTTTTGTTAATAGTAAGGAATTATTTTCTTTACATTATTAATCTCATTAATACATGTATAAATGTTCAACTAGTATACGTTGCATGATTTCATATATTTTAGAACAATACGCTTCATGATATCATAGTAATCGTTATTGTATAAGTTATAGTGTTCTTTTCATGATACTAAAGTATTGACTCTATAATTTTAAAGGTGTATCCCACTACCAGTATTTCCGGAAATAAAGTCCGTGAATGTTTGTTAGAAAGTAATTTTCTAGCAAGTTGTAGTGGGATACCCCCTTAAAGTTACTATATTTTCGGCAAGTCGCCGGAAAGTAAGGTATATCCCACTACAATAATAGTTAACTTGCTATAAAGTGATATTCTATGAAACAATTCCGGACATTATTTCCGGAAATACTTGTAGTAGGATATATATCGCATAATAGGATATACCCACCCTTTGTCTATCGTGCAAATGTTCGGTGTAAACGCGGCTTTAAAATACATATTTGTATAGTTACTAATAGCTATATTATTATCGTTACTATGTGTATAGTTGTACAAGCTTATACTAGTACCTATATTCAATACAATATATTCATGTATACTTAAATGTATACATGCATCAGATTAATCTATAGTTATATTTTCGAAGATATTAAATATATATATTTGAATATCTTTGAAAATAAGTCACCTATAGTATAGTATCCTATAACTCGAAACAGTGGCATAAAAGGCAAACTCTGTGTTCTACTAGTAACCGTTGGATCCGTTAAAGAATCCTTGATTTAGTTTTCTACGATTCTGATGTGATTGCGTAAAACAATATCCGTTCGTGAAGAATGTCGGTTACCTGCGCGTCGAAGCGTGACGAAAGCTACATGTGGGCGGAGCTATCGAAACTTATAATAAATGTGTTATACAGCATTATTCCTAAGCTCTAATTTATAAACAAACTTAGCAATATAATATAATAATCTATACATCTACGTAGCCGCTCTCGCACACATATGTGCGCCGCACACCATTAACAGAACCAGCGGTACGATTATTAAATATATATTATTGATATTAACTATATAACTATATAACTGTATTATAACTATAGTTATCATATATTGATTATTTAAATATCTAAACGAAACCCATATAATATATACATACATTCTGAATATATACTCTTATCAGGTTTTATATTATAACAACATTTATAGACAATCAAATATAAATATGTTTGTCATTTACTTTTAAATATATCTATATTAATATAGTAATATAATATTACTAGTACTTTACTAGCATTTCAGGTTACATAATGTGTAATAGTACGATATCGTTATAATATATAACAATACAAATAACATATATTTAGTGTGTGAACTACCTATATATATCTACCACTATATTGTTATTTATTGTTATAATATATTTCGCAATATATTTCGCTATATAACTAGTATGAGAAGGCTTTACGTTTATCATGTATACATGATAAAATAACACAATATATTGTATCATATTTATAATATTTTATTGTAAGCATATATCTAGTAAATTAATTAAAATAATACTTATATTTATAAAGTTGACAATTATCTCGTATCTATACCTATATATATATATATATATATATATATATATATCTATATATATATATATATATATATATGTAGACTAAAACCTCGATATAAATCACGTTTGTATTCGATATAAAGTAACTATATACGCGTTATAATATTGCTATGTGTAGTTCTATTAGATTATACTGCCGTGATATTCCAACTTAGCCTATAGCTAGCGCATTACTTACATGTATAAGGTAAAGATAGTATCGTGTGTAGGCAGTCTGTGTAATACACGGTTCTCGTACCACATTCCTATGTGCATTATTTACTACGTTCTGTACCTGTGAAACTAGTTATGATGATATTACCGGCTACAGTTATTATATGTGTACAATGTACTAACAGCAAAGCCCTTTACTAACACTGAATATAGTAATGCCGCATATATATATATATATATATATATATATATATATTCTATAGAATATATATATATATATATATATATAATTAAATATATATATACCGTATAGGTAACCTATAATATACGGGCATACTTAATATCGTAGTCAATGGTAACACCGCATTACTCATCAACCACCTCCTCACATAGATACATGTATATATATATATATATATATATATCGACTATGGTCTAGTAATTACATATATAATCAATACATTATTCCACTAGATACTATTTTATAGTGTATCGTATATATATACGATATCATAATTAAATATATACTTAAATATATATATATATATATAATATGTATATATATATATAATATGCATATTATATATAATACATTAGGGCGTTAACTATGTAAATTTTCTGTAAAACATGTTAAGAAAAAAGCCAATACTCGATATCGAATTCTATTGTTAACAATATAGATTCGGACCGCGATACTGATGTGATACAATCTGTATGTGTGTGTATGTACTAGTATGTGTATGGGTGTGTATGTATGTGTGTGTTAAGGTGGGTATGTGCATTTGCGTATACATATGTGAATGTATTCGTATTTATTCAAGCACTTAACATTACTTATATTTATACTATTATGAAGATTCTGTCGGCTTTCACGAGTTATTTTAACACACCTAAATGTAGGCTACAAAGTTGTCTTCGTTAAGTGTCGTCACCTCGGATATGTGTTATGTAATAACTGTGAATTACGTAATCAGTATATCGTGTACAAGAGGTATCCTTCTTTATCTCGCAATGTTAAGTCGTCTACATTTCGTATGATCTAATGTATATACTATTATATGTAATGCATTACCTTATACCAAAGCCCATTACCTTATACCAGGGCTTTGCTTATACCTAATACCAATGCCTTATGTAACACCAACAGTATTTAATAATAACAAAGCCCATTGATCGTGGTATAGTTTCTGAATGCTAACATTATTTATATATATACATTAATTAGAAGTGGATGTATGTATAAATATTAAAATATTGCCAATAATAATATAATAATACTAATCATGTAATATGTATAAGTTATTTTTCCTGTATTTTATTAATACTTTAGTAACGTAAGTTACATTTTCTGATTACAAACATGATTAATGTATGCGGGTTAAACTCGATAGTGGTATCATACACATGTAACATTGTGACACAGTGATTGTTCTATTCGTAATATTCAGTTTACAGTGTACAGTTTATAATTATCTATTCTATAACATCTACAAAAGTTGTATAATATATATTATTATTTCTAAATTTAAGACAACACGTTTATTACGAATAGAATAATCACTGAGTCACAATGTAGAGTATAGTATACAGTATAGCCTTATTTATTATATTATACATGTATGTAGAGTTATATATATATATATATATATATATATATATATTATAAACACATGATATATCTATTTACGATTTGTTTACATCTATTTTATTACGTAATATATACATAATAGCTTGCAGTTATGTCATTAGCAGATATCTATTCTATATGTGCCGTCTATTAGAATACTTCACACCTTCACAAGTTTTATATCATCAGCAACCGACGTGATACTAATATATTCTAATATGTTTGGGCTAATTATACTATTTACAATATTATAAATAGAACATGCATTGCACTATAATATAGGCGCGAGAGATAGCCTGCCAGCTGTAATGGGCGTTTTCATATTAGAAGTCGTGGGCTTTACCCATAGAGCTAGATAGAACTCTCTCTCTCTAGCTCTTTGGCTTTACCCGATTTCATTAAATTACCCTATGTCATATTATGACACGTACAATGTACGTACGTACATCGTACATCTATATAAGCCAACTTGCATGAATAAACCAATATAGATATTCATATATATATATATATATATATATATATATATATTTACATTAACATATGAAAAGCCTCAATCTTGACGTAATTCCACACTACATACCTATCTACCTATACTGCGATCGGAGTGCAGGTAATAATGACGACCCCACTATACAATACCCCCGCCAAGTTACCTATTCATTCGTAGGGCAAGAAAGTAAGGCAACTGTGTACCTACGACTGTTCGTATGTGTGTGCGTATGTGTGTGCGTGTGTGTATGCGTGTGCGCGTGAGTATAGGCACGTATATGCCTATATCTCCTGTCACATGTATATATGTGATATTAGAATGTATTGTGCTATTGGACTGTATTCAATGTATACGACTATATATATATATATATATATATATATATATATATATATAGATCCTTGGTAAAAGGTACTCTAATATGTGGGTGATCTTTTAATATGAATCCAATGCACATAATAATATATATATTATCATATTTTCTTGTTGCTATTATTCTAAATATAGTTGATAAACCTATCATCTGCACCTTCAGTGAAGGTCATTCACCTATTAATGTAGTACGTATACATATACTGTCCATAACATAATTATTAAATAGATTAACTATATTAATATAATTATTATAACAACAGTTATATAATAAATATATGTTAGTTATTTAAATCAATCACCATCAATTAATAATTAATTAAATATAAGTGTTAACAAAATATATTAAATAGTATTAATCTAAGTATTGTATATCCACCCTATTATTGTATATTCAAACTAGTACAAATTCCAATATATACACATTAACATTATTACATTTTTATAGTGACCTAAGAACTATCAAATATATAGAGCAGCAAACACATCTACAAAATGATAGGTTAGCCATTTTGTAAGATAAAAACCATAGATATGTGAGCAAGATTTCTATGAAAATAATATAATAATTGCAAACCCTTAGAGAGGGCTGACCTCTATTATATATCTTACTAAATGTAATATGTTTTAAAATTGGTTGTTAGCATATAAATTATATTACGCTAAATCGAGATGTATATATACAAGTATACTTGCAATGCGAGCTCGCTATGATAGCTAGCTATCTTATGCCTTTCATTATTGCGAGATTTTCGCATCTTTTCAAAATATAAGGTTTTCCAAAAACCTTTAAAACCTATGATAACAATATATATTTAAGTATATATTATTAATCGGGTAGTTATGCATACTATAATATAGTATACCAT
Organism: Osedax fenrisi; assembly: GCA_964019155.1. Lineage (NCBI taxonomy): Eukaryota > Metazoa > Annelida > Polychaeta > Sabellida > Siboglinidae > Osedax > Osedax fenrisi. Next base: position 84,149,809 of record OZ025241.1, on the reverse strand, counting down.
AGTATACATTCTACTAGTAAATACGCATAGTGACCACACCCTACACTACACAGTGTGTAGTACACACACACACACACACACACACACATACACACACACCTACACACACCTACACACACACCTACACACACACACACACACACACACATACACACACACATACACACACACACACATACTAGTGGAGATTGTTTGATAACGATATTTGTACGATAATTGTTCGTGTATATGTCTATAGCTATGCCTATGTATATGTACACATGGCATTGTCCATGTAGTATCTCTATTGTTCCCGTGGTACCATTGTATGTGGTCACTACTAATGACTCACTACTAATGACTCATTACTTATGACTCATTACTTATGACTCATTACTTATGACTCACTACCGATCCGAATCATTAGTAACACGCGAGTATCTCGTGCCCATATGTATTGACCTTGACCTCACCCACCGATTTCAGATCAAAACAAGCCTGGCTTGAGCGTGGCCCATCTCCCCCTGGCGAAGTGTATGGTACTATACATGGGCAGCGCTGTTCCCCTGGAGACTGATACCGGTATAGAGGCCGTCCAACAACCTCTAAAGGTTAACTTATATGTCCACATACTACGTATACTATAGTTGGATGTATACATCCATTTAACTATATATATGCTATACGTATATGCAATAATTCTAGGTATAGTACATTATAATACACATCGTATACTATATAGTATCACCGATATAGTATCACCGATATAGTATCACCGATATGAGGAAAGTATATACTTGTATATACTTACCTTACGAGGTCGAGCTTGCTCGGCAGAAACTTATATATATATAAGTATATTTCCTTATATCGACGTAGGTATACACAAAGATGTTGCGAAGGTATCTTTGATATAACATGATATTGATGTTCGCATTGTAGGATTAAAATCGTTTACATGTGATTAATATAAGATACGAGCAATTGAATTCAGCGTATATATATATATATATATACACGCTGAACATATGACTACATCTATAGCCATGTATACTATAGTCATCACTTTCGTAATTACTAAACCGTTTATATTACATGATACTGAGCTGTAATACATTACAGTCAGTATAATGTATATTAATGTATAATTACCACAGATATATAATTAAGTCTTTGAATCTAATTATATATCTGTGATCATTATATATAATAGTAATGTTATATATTAGTAATACATGCCTGTGCTTGAATAATACATAATATAGCATGTATATGTATAGGTATATGCATATAGGCATATACAGTCACATTGCATGTATACACTGTGTGTATTTAGTATTGCGTCATGCATTACAATACAATGTAAACAATATACACGCATACTGTACATGTTTATTACACGGTGATTACATTTCATAAACTCACTCATGCGTGAATAATAAGTATTACAAATATTAAAGTATAATTACATAATGTGAATTATTTATAAATTCTAATATAATATCTTTAAATTTATATGATTATTTATGGTTTAATATATACATGTATATGATATTATCTTTATATTTGATAATATACTATTTCATCATGGAATAGTATGTCCACGTCTATTATTATAGATATGTAAATAACTATAGGTAATACATGTGAAATACATATAGAATACATCAAATATGTTTACTATAGGACTTAAATAGTGCAGTATTGCATTTTATTGCAGTACTGTTATTATGTATATATATACACAATATTATTATAATAATTACTAGTAGTATATGTATACAATTGTGTTGCATGTATGCCATTACATATGGACTATTAATAAATAGTGATACCTAATAGTATATGTGTTCATTGTTAATTGATATATGTTGTTTAACTATGTTGTATATTGTGATGAAAATTCATTACATAATATATGGCAGGTATATATAGTCACCATATAATGGCACACACATTTATTGACATTAATTACACTTGAATATAACACACATATAGGCTGTAGATAGTAGTTGACAGCTTCTATAAATAGATTTATACAATGTATGGACATTGCTGTGCCCTAAACAGATATATAATGTATATATTTACATCATTTATTATTTTCTAATACATATGCTATTGAATATATTTCATTTGTTTCAATACGTATATATATAGTCTTCTCTTTTTTCTATATGTTTTCTTAATTATATAGTATCTTACATTTTCCTACCAAGTTATATGATTCCTTCCCTTGCCCATTCATTAATTATATTATTACACTTCCTTTAACAACAATTTTAAATCCTATATTCATAATTTTTTCTAACATTACCATTTTTGTTTTAGTATTGTTTAATAGTATTGTTTTAGTATTGTTTTAATAATAAATGTTCTTATATTTCTTTGTTAACTAATGATAAAACAAAAGTGTGCTTTACTTTCTTTTTATTTTTTTTCCTACGAGGAATGTTCTAACTTTGTTATTGTGACCTTCATGATCTTCATATAGATATTATACTACTATACATATTCTATTCATTTTATGACTATATATATGATGGAATTAGTAAAAGATATAGTTGTGTAATGTCAATTTGAACATATTAATCTGTATAAAACATACTTATAATACATTATAAAAAATAATACAAATTAAAATAAATAGAAATGTAAAAGTAAAACTCTAGCAAATATTTGAGAGTGAGAGCAGTAGTCTAATCCGGAAAAAGTGTGTTTTCTATTAAAAAAGTACTTTTAATTGGAGGTGATTTTCTAATTGTACTTAGTAGAATCAGTTTAGAAATGACTATATTAGTCATGTTTGTTATATGATATTCCATGGCCTATATTATAGACTATATAGTAATAATACTCCTATTTATGTGGTTGAACTTTCTGGTACACTATTATTTACTAGGTAAGGTAATTGGATTATTTAAAATTGCTTAGTTGTATAATAGTAAGTAGTAAGTAATGGTCACTAATAACTGGTCAGTTAAACAGTTGTTATGTCATGTATTTGTACTGTTATATATTTTAAAACACATCATTTATAATCTCTATATATAATAATTATTGTAAATTAATAGATTAATAATAATGTAACTCTTATATTCTATATTCGAACACCTATTACTATGTATGCTTCGCTCTTCGTATTGCACTTGATTATTTACCCATGTGACATTAGAATAATAAATATCACAAAAATAATAAATAACTATTATATTTATAATAAATCTATATTTATAAAAATCTAGAGATTTAGTGTGCCACCTAATATAATGAATACATCAACACTTGTACGACTACTCCTATATATAACTGGTAAACTATATAGTGATTATTGACTGTTCTAATGAGATGGGATATGTCCTAATGCTTATAAACAACACTAACGGATATCACATAGAAGCCATGTCATTAAGTTAGTTGTCAATATAATAAGTAAGAGACTTATAAGTAATTTATCTAGTATGCATTATAATAACATAACTATGTATGTTGATAATAATATTTACAATTACAGTTTATATTGTGAGTAGGTATATAGATCTGCATACACTGTAGCTCCTACATACATATGGGTATGTATTAAGATGACTAACGAATTACTACTATTATTAATCTATATAAACATTATTAATATAGACATATGTAGATATATGGTTGTATGAAACTACCTGAATATACCATTGTATTGTTCATATGATAATGGGGAGTGAGTGTATCAATAGATAGGCCATTACTTATATGTATATATATATATATATATATATATATATAATATTTGTAATATATATATGTGTATATATATATATACATGCAGTATGCTGTATACAAGTATACTCATGCATTTATGCTGTAAATTGACTACATATAATTATAAAATATGTTCTGTAGATTAGTCAGTAGGTTTACTTAATATTTAGTTTAGAAAATATAATGTATTGTTATGATATGATTTATTATTTAGCTAGGAAATATTTATAATTATCATATAGGGTATTTTAATAATATAGTAGATTGATCTACAAATATATTCTATTTGTAAACTCTTAAATTTTCGCTACATTTTTATTTATTTTATTAAATATTAATCATTATTTTATTTAATTATCACATGCATTTGATAATATAAAATAATAGTGCATTATACAGCATACATAACAAAGAAGAAATAACAATAAATATAATTAAAGAAATAGAAATATTTCTAATTATGATTGATTTCACTATTTCACCTTTCTCTGAATTCCAATAATAAACATTGTTATTTACCACAATATACCAGTCAATATAGTGTGTAGTATAGCTTTGTTATGTATACCTTTAGTAATAGTATCTATTTCATACTATATTAAGTGTAGTAGGTTACAGTAACAGTAGGATTTGTAACCCTCTATGAGTCTAATAGCGATTTACAACATGTCTATAGACATCTATGGACATCAATAGACATGATTATATAAGATTATATATAATAGTAACTTTCTGTTGAAATACATACTACAGTCGAACACAATTAGGTACAGTAAATAGATATTATTAGATACTTATTGAGCTTCCTCACTTTTTTAATATTTGTGGGGAATTATATGTTTAAAAATTTGTAGAGATTAAAATTATAGCTACTAATTGTAAAATAATATTTGATGTCTTAATATATTTTTGAAAACAAATATCACCTATTCCAACCAGTTTATCGTATTTATTTCTACATTGATAACTTATCGATGTAGTCTAAAGCTTATAATTATTTGTAAAAATAACAACATATGTTGACACACAGTTATTGTAAATAAGCGATGCATACCACATCACTATAGTGCATTATATACACTATAGTGCACTATATATACTATAGTGCACTATATACTATATGTATAGTGTAATATATTCACAGCTCACTCATCATTAGCAGATTCTATTTGACATGATTAGTTTAATATGTATTCACTTTAATATTTAGTCTTAGTACTATTTAAAAATTAAATACATATACATACATAATATATATATATATATATATATATATATATATATATATATATATATATTATATTCTACTAGATATTTATATAATATTCATATTATAAACTAGGTTATAATCCCAAACTCTACGTTATGCCCCGCCCCAGGACACAACCTTGACGCCCCGCTAACCACGCCCCCTCCCCTCCCCTCCCATCAGGACCGCTACAAGATGAACAGCACTACCGGAGACGTAGAAGGTATAGACGCCACCCTGATCATCTATTCCAGCGGTATACAGATGCAGTACGTGGACGACACTACCACTGTGGAGTTCTTCCCCATCCAGTCCCTTCACGTGTGCGCCGCTGTCAAGTCTCTTCCCAAGCTAGACGTCAGCACTGGCAAAAGTTGGTATACATTTAGTAGTATATGGAGGTTCATATAATCTCAATATGTATATTTACTAATAATATTTAATTTTCTTTAAACGTAATATATTATAAAATATTATTAAATTATTATCAAATTTTTACGAATTATATTTTTACGTATACATTCAAACTCAAATGTATATTATCACAGTTACGAAATATTATCCTATCTATTTAAATTAATTCATATTATTATTCACATTTTTCAAATTAATACATAGTAGTTTATATAGATTATTCATTAATTTACAGTATATAGATCAGCATTACTAATTGAATTTTTATTTTTATTTATATTCGATGTATCATATTTAAAAATGTTATACTAAGTGTATTATCATTATTTACAAACTATACTATACTCAAAGATTTTCCGAAGGAAAGATATAATTATATCTTTCCTTCGGAAAATCTTTGAGTATAGTATAGTTTGTAAATAATGATAATGCACAGTGTTAACACTTACGCGAAATCGTGTAATTCGAATTTGTATACAAAATACCCTGGTGACACCTATAGCGGGTTACTTTTAGGAACTATGCGTTGTTTATAATGTAAATTCATATTTAACTATACACTTTTAAAATGTTAAATAATATGCTTTAAATTAATATTTATATGATGAAAACTAAGTGTTCATTACTAATATATAACAAACAAATATGATATGTATGTTTTAAATGCTAAGTATATATTTAGTGAGTAAAAGCTAATATATATTGCATGTAATTTAATAGAGCAATGAAAACATTGTTGTATGCAAACAGAGCCGAACCTAAATCTATTTCAGTGATTTCGATACTACTGCTAGCAGCGGCAGGGGATATTACTAAATTACGTTGCATGCATAAGGAGTGATATATCTTTGCTTCGCAAAATCTTTGCTATACTTGCAACTTAAAAGTCGTGGTTCCATATATATATAACTATATGCTGATATCATTCATAATTAACTCATGCAACAATTCACCTTTCAAACATGCTCCACCTCTATATTGTCTAACTATCTATTGGCAATGTTGTCTCTCTATTGATATAGTTATTTAACATTAATATCATTAATAATCAATTATTTATTAGCAGCTTAATACTTTTCTCAGTGATGCTATAGCACTAAAGTACATATATGTAATATGTTATTTATATCACATTATGCTTTCCATTATTATAAATGTATAAAGTTTTGTATATTGTTTTGAATATTTATGTTATTTTAATAGTATTGTAACACCCATTATATAAATTAACAAAATACTCACTTATTTCATTACATACAAAAAAAATATACACACACATATTACTTTATTGAGTATATTATATTGAGTATAAATTATACTCAGTAATACCATTATATAGTAACATCCTTATTTATACTGGAACCCCCTAATTTCAGCTGTAAGTCGGTTTGTTCCGCTAGACTCGAGAGATGCAGACCGCAGCAACCATCCTCCTATCTTCACTTGTATCATGAGAAGAACTAAGGGACTTAAGGTTCACGCACATACATACACACACACACTTTTAGTGTTTTATATTGGAATAACATTTGATATATTTTAAATATATATTATTAAATTAATTATATATATTATTTAATATATTATATATTCTATGTCAATAATGAACTGCCTATTTATGTATATATAAATATTGGAGTAACATGAATTTATGCACAATATAGTAATAGTTTTGGAACAAATCAGTAATTAACTTATCACTTAAACCATAACCAAACTTGTTATGAAATAATATAATATTATATATTATATTTATATAAGATTACAGTAGCGTATTTACAAGTATTAGAGATGTCATAGTTAAACAATCCAAAAGTGGGCCTTGTTTTGAAATGCTATTTATTCATACAATTTAATTACTAAGCCAGTGTGGCTCAGTTGGCTAAGGCGTCAGACACACAAGCAGTAGGACACGGGTTCGAGCCCTGTCTGGACCATTACAATAGGTCTTACGATAATATTTAGAAGTGATCTTATATAATAATATATTATTGTGTATAAATAAATGATCAGCTATTGTTAAAATCATCAATACCTTAACATGAGTTAGATCATGGCTTTGAAGGGACATTGGAGCCATATATGGTTATAAGTGTAAACTGCATCTAAGTTCCTGAATGGGATTAAAGGACACAATAACAAAAAAACAATAATAATAACAGTATATATTATAAATTGAATAATTGTATTATTAATAACTTAATGAATTATATAAATTTTATATATTTATAATACAAATATATTAAATATCATATTGAATACTCTATTGTATTAATTGTATTATTAATGAAATACATCTAGAGTGCACTTGATCAAGCAAATGAATAACCTAATCTCTATTAGTATATTTGAATAGTGTACCTATATACATGACATGATACATGTTATACTAATACAGTATTCATAATACTAATTTAGTAATACTGCATTATCATAATTATAATTGTATGTTTTATAAATTAAATCTCATAATTAAATTAATTAATTATACAATTTTCAATATTTAAAATAAATTCTCTATTTTAATGTAATTGTTATAATAATGATAAGAATAGTCAAACAATACTCTAATGGTAATTATAAGATATAAGATATACAGTTATGTATGTTAACAACACACTATCACACTATCACACTCTAGTACCCCGTAACACATGTGTGACCCTTCTCTCTCTCTCAGGTACTGGAATGTCATTCTTTTGTCTGTAAAAATTCCGAGGCTGCCCTAGCTCTTGTGAAGGCGACCACTCACGCTTACAAACACAAGGAAGGTAATGTATCTTGCTCTCTGTCCCTATCTATGACTCATGATATTTAATAGTATTCATTACCGTTAATATATTTATCAAATATTATATATATATATATACTATTGATTAGGTGTAATTATTATAGAATGAATAGTAGATAGATGAAATATGACCACACAACTGTAATTAGTATACATTTAATTTCAAAATGAATACCATGATAGTATATATCACTCTATCCATTCACATGTATACATGCATACATACAAACGCACGTGCATATTGTCTATTATCACTACCCCCCCTCCCCTACCTACCTACCTTCCTGCCTGCTAGGATGGAGAGGAGATTCACCCCCAGCCCCCGTAGCCAACCCTCGTAAAGCTCATCTCGTGCCGGCAGCTGATCACAAGAAAAGATCCGAAGGGAACATTCTAGATGCTTCCCCGGAATTCTACGAGAAACCTCCTCCCCAAGGTTATTGACTGTTATATAATATTGATGTATTATATCATTACTTTATTATTCCCCGTTATTAATTGTATTATCTATATATAAATTAATACTTATTATTATAATATAATCTATATTACAAATTAAATATATATATAATTATATATATATATATATATATAATATTTATTCTAAATTATATAAATATATAATATATATTACCTTACCTTATATATATATTTATAGATATTCTATAACATATAATATATAATGTTAATAAAATACAATGATTTATTAATAAAAAGTATAATATTTAGATATATTTAATATATATTTTCATATATTTAATATCCATTATTATATATTATACCTATTTATAAATATATATTTGATCAAATCAAATAGTTATTTATTAGCTATGTATTATATAATACATATTCATTAAATAACAATGTTACTTATTTGTATAATACCAAGCACTATACCACACTCTTTTGTTGATGTATATTATAATATTAATATACGTCACGTCACAATAAATAACATTCAATACACTATAAATAACCTCCACTCTGATCATAACCACTATAATTAAGCGCTGCGTATTCAGACCTACTTCACTCTATAATAAGATACCTAATACAACTGTACAGCTTATATACCTTGACTTACATATGCTAGCTCCTATAATACGCCCGTACATATATAATAATAATAGAAAGGTTTATCGACTCAGAAAACGATGGACGTTTATGTGCGTCAAGTTGAAATAATAAAACAAATAAATAGTTACACAAATAATAATGAATTTAAACAGAAGACATTATAATGATACAATATATGTATGTAGTCGACATTTAAGATTATTATACAACTAGATTACGCCCAACACAAACACAGACACACACATACACATACACACACGCACACACACACACATGCTAGTGAGTTATGAAGTCTGGCCAAGTGGTGGTCGTCATTAACGTTGAGCGCTTATTCCTTCAGGTTACTTCTATTCTTCTAACAAGGATATCATTAAATCTTACAATGTCACTGGAGGTAGAAATCTTTCTATGGCTCAGCCTACTCAACAGAGATATCTACCAGTCAGTAAACCTCATATATATATATATATATATATAAATAATAAATAAATCAGATTTATTATTTCATGTTGTAAAGCATGACATATTGGAGAAGTTAATAAACAAATGTATTTATTTTTACGAGAACTTCCACAATCATCATATTCTAGATAAGTTAGATTCTCATATGTATATATATATATATATATATATATATATATATATATAAATATATATTTATATATATATATTGATTGTAATGATTATATAGATTATTAATCAATAATATATAATAATAATAAATATTATTATTTATTAGAAAATAAATTAGTTTCTCTTTTCTTTAGTAGTTTGTATTCAATTTATTTCAAAAAGGGCTCAAAATAAAATTTGAATCTTTTCTATTATAACCCTCATATATATATATATATATATATATATATGTGTGTGTATGACTTTAGAATGATTTAATTAAAATTTGTGTTTTAAATTTGTATGTAATAAAATATGTTTTATACTATAAAGATATAGTTTAAATATTTAAACATTGTCATATAGTCCAATATATTATCATTTAGTCATTATTTAATGAGCTATTGTGATTCTTTTCTTCACATTCTTACTTACTTATTACATAATACTAATAAGCGCATGATTGATTGATCACTCTTCAAGATTCTGTTGTTCAAAGGTGATTTACATATGCCTGGCCTGTACGTACTAACATTAATAATTATTCATTAACCGTACATACAATAAAGATGCTTATTTATTCACCTCACACCCTATATAGTATCTCTGGAATGTCTTTACTATACACTTATGCATGAATGATACAAGCACATATATGCATATGTATAATATGTGTAGACATTTATAACATCATTAATAATACTGTATTTTAACAATACTTTTACATTGTATATATTATACTCTATAATACATAGGTACATTATAAAAAAATATACATATATGTTACAATAAATACACTTAATAATAGCAAGTAATACATTGTGGTGAATATATATGTGTGAATGTAATTGAATAAGAGTAGATATACCGAGATATCACAATATATTTGTTCACATGCACATACACACATGTAATTATGCATGAGTCATATACCCTATACGTATAACTATATGTAACTACGTATAACTATATGTAACTATGTGTAACCATGTGTAACTATGTGTAACGATGTGTAACTATATGTAACCATATGTAATTATGTATAACCATGTGTAACTATGTGTAACTATGTGTAACCATGTGTAACTATGTGTAACTATGTGTAACCATGTGTAACCATGTGTAACCATGTGTAACCATGTGTAACCATGTGTAACTATGTGTAACCATGTGTAACTATGTGTAACCATGTGTAACTATGTATAACTATATGTAACCATGTTTAACTATGTGTAACCATGTGTAACCATGTGTAACCATATGTAACTATGTGTAACCATGTGTAACTATGCGTAACTATGTGTAACCATATGTAACTATGTGTAACTATGTGTAACCATGTGTAACCATATGTAACTATGTGTAACCATGTGTAACTATGCGTAACTATGCCTAACTATATGTAACTATATGACAGGCACCTATAAAGTATTACGATGACTTCATACCACAACAACAGAGAGTTCAGCCGATGACAGTTTTTCCAGGTGGACCCTATCAGGTGTGTACATCTACACCCATGACCTAGGTCATAGGCCCATCTATCTATCTAATATAATAGATTATACATACTATCGTATCAATGATTTTCAAAATATTATTGTGAATATATTCCTAAATATATTAGAATATAAATATTCTATTACCATTTATATTATATATTCAATATATATTTTCCAAATATCTTGTATTAATATGGAGTATAAAAATGAGTATATTTAGATATTAAATAAAATAAAAATATACTTTATATATGTATTAACGTTTGTATTAATTAAGTTAAACAATTTGTATAGTAACATTAACGTATACACCTAAACATAATCAAACATACATAGAAATATACGCGTAGTTAATGTGACAACTGACTGATGTCCTATCGTATGTCCTCCCTGACAGCAAACCATAAGTCGTTCGTCGAGACCTAACTTTACCCAGCAGAGATCACGTCGGTCCACTTCACGCAGACATCGGTCTCCCTCTGTTGGCAGGAGATATCAGAAGGTTTTACGTACATGTGTGCTTATAATATTCTGTTACATTTATGCAAATTGTATTATGAATTATACTATGAATGTTTATACGAATGAAATTTAATAATTTATTTATAATTATATAATTATTAAATTTGTATGTATTAAAGTTCTATATATATATATTTCATTTTTAAATATTTGTATTATATTAGATATTTTTATAATAGTAATTAACAATTAATGTGTTGTTTAAATTATAATATTATATCAAGGAAATTATAATTATATATTTATTAAAATGTATATTGTCTATATAAAAATTGTATTATTAGTAATGGCATGAATTTACATTATGTTAATATTTTAATTTATATACATCTAGTTGTTATATATATATATAATGTTTAAATATAATTATGTAAATCTAAATTATGATATTGCATATTTTTTATAACTATTTCTTCTTCTAGGAAATGAGTCGTCAATCAAGAAGAGATCACCCTATAGCGCCACCTATGATTGATTATCGTCATGACACTGGTAGTTATACCGATGGAAGTTACACTGGCTCGGAAAGTGAAACTGAATACAGTGAAGAGAGTGGTTACAGGTCATTATTTCGCTTATTACATGTCAATATAGTATATATCTATAATATAGTATTTATTATTATTATTATACTTATATTAGTATTATTATTTGATTATTATAATTATTATATTATCATTTACCTGTAAATGTCTAGTTTATTCTTACAATTTATTTAATATAAGATATTTATAAGCTCAATTAAATGTAATATTATATATAAAATATATACCAGATAAATATTAATAAATAACTTATTATAATATGATACATAAATAATATATCATTTAAAATTATTAATTATATTAATAATACATAAACTATTTTATAAATAAATGTGAATAAGCTATTTTTATTAATAGAATAATTATATATTATTTCTAGGTATAATATTGATATATAATTATATTATATTATATCATATATATATTAATATAGTTATATAATAATATAATAATAATAGTTATATAAATAATTGAATAAAAACTAGAATATTTAATATTTAACATATTCAACGATGTAACTTTATTACTTTGCCTATTTACTGTTATCAATGATAATAGAAGACAAATGCCCTTGAGCAGACGACCCCGTACACCACCTATTGACTACGATCGTTACGGACCTAGATCATCGCGCGATACTTCAGACGCTCACGGACGTAAAAGTTTGTAATCTTAATACTACTACTCGTATATACCACTAGGTGCGCTGCAACAAGGGGGGACAGGGGGACATATCAACAACACTTTAAAATCTAGTGGAACTCCTATGTATTGGTCCCCCCCCCACTTTTACCACACAATTTATTTTGATTGGTTGGCCCTCCCTACATGCAAAATCGTTCCAGCGCCCCTATATATATTACGAACCAATGTGAATATAGATTGATTTAATAATACCTACTAATTTATTATTAATGTATAATAGTACCGATATATTAATATATATTCTCCTACGACTCTATTCTCAATTTTAAAGTTTAGTATCTTTAGCATACCGTAAATAGAGTCTTTGTTACCTTTATAAATATTTATAATGCAGTTATATCTAAATGTTTCTATCAATTAAAACTATAGTATTAAGAATTTTATACATATATGTATAGGGTATATAGAGTATATCTTCAGTACTATATTCTACCCAACGTACCACATTGTACATTCTAATATATATGTTGTTATTCCATCTATGTTGTTATATTACATTATTTATCACTTAGTTTTCATATATATTAATTAGATTTAATAAAAATATAATATGTTACTTTGTTTACTTATATTTAATATAATTCTAGTGAGAGATGAATTTGATGGTTTCACCTTACAAGATGGTCCTGATCAGAGGTTAATAAGACATTTACATATGAAATACACATACAAATTATTGAGTAGTTGATTTTACTATAGTTTATTATATTTGTAATACTTTGATTACAATAATTTTAATGGATATTAATATATCTATAACTATATTTTAATGGATTTTTAATTGTAATATTCATATAATATATCCTACAACTATCACTATACATGCTTATATTACATACTTACTTATTATAATATTCCATTATAATTATAAAAAGCAGAATTAAATTATACAATAAATTAAATTAAATATAAATATGTTAAATATTATAAAATATATCTATATTATTACATTATAATATGAGATCATAAACCTCTTGAAATATAATATGTTTCTTATCACTAATAAATTATAATTTTTAATATGTATCTAATATATCAGATAGCCTTAATTCTATATGTACTATTATAATATATGTATTGACATCTAAACAGTAACTTACTTCTATTTTAGTCGGTATAATTTCTTTTATTGTATATTCAAATATTGTATCCAATTTATTTTCATATAAATTTAAAAAATATATATAATCAAAAAAAATATAAATAATTCATTTAATCTATTTATTTTTCACATTTAAATGCAGATATATTTAAGAATAATATTTTATAAAGTAATAAGTTAATTTTGTTATAATAATTATTGACATTAATATATGTATATATATATAGGCTTCGAAGGGACATTAGAGTCATATATGGTTATAAGTGAAAACTTCATCTAAGTATCTGGATAGGATGAAAGGACTCCACCAAATAAAAATAACAATAACAATATCAATATATATATAATATAACAATATCTTTATTTGTATTATAATTAAGTATACATAACTGCAGGTCAGAGTTCACGCGCTCATCGCGTAGACCCGCCCAATCACAGCAATCTAGACGCAGCGCCGCTCCTTCACAAAGACGTCTACAGGATCAGTTCTCCTACTATTAGTGATCAACCGTTACCAACACCCCATGACCTATACCAACACCCCCTGACCTCTACACTTATCCACTTTACATATCCATCATAAGACACTGAGCTTCCTCAAGATAACACCCAAACACGTGTGTACGAAATATGTAGTAATTTTATTTTATGACCGTAACGTTAATTTCGTGTTATTTAATTTTTCCTCCAAGTATTCCTACCCAACATTGCAGCATTTCATTAAAAATCCGCATATATCTTCTCTTATATACATATACATATACATATACACTTACATATATGTGTGTTTTGTTCGTGTATACATCTAATTTATAATCAACAACAACTTTACACATACATCACTTGTTGTAGCTTTTAGTACCAGCAACCTATATATGTTATTACTATATCTAGTTATTAATTGCGTTTCCATTGTTATAGCTTTTTGTTAACTTACGTGTTATTATTGATGTCAACAGTATTGTATTGTTGTATTGCTTTTATTTATAGCATTTGTTAGCCATATCAATTACTATATTATATTATTTTATGTTTGGGAGATTTAATAAATGGTTCAAAACAATTTTATATTTATAAATATTTTTCAAATTGTATAATATTGATTAGTTCAAATATTATATTTTAATAATTATAAATATAATTGATTAGTTCAAATATTATATTTTAATAATTATAAATATAATATTTTCGAATGGAATAGCGAACTCGCAAGTGAATGTAGCAGTCGGATTTTGGATGTAAGCATTATATTCATGTTGTTCCAATTCACATTGAGCTTTGTTAATACCGATGTGGTTTAAGCTATTCTTGCAATAAATGAGATGACTAAATGATCAGAGATAATGTCTAGTCTAGTAGGCCTATTATTAAATGTTATCCAAGTTGAGAAAAGTAAAGAAGGAAAATATTAATTCAACTGATTAAGGCATTTAATATACTGATAATTATAATTATGATGTATTGGATTGTATATTGGTGAAAAAAATAAAATAATATACAAAATATATATTTTTTTATTTTTTTTGTCTCTAGGATTATACATATAAATATATTTTTATATAACAAAAAAAACAATTTTTAAATTCAATGAAGATGTTTATCGAAACACTCAATAAACGGATACAATGCGTTCCTTATCTCTATGCATGTAAAGTCAACAAAATAGCCATCCCATGGCGATATCCTCTTACCTACCAAGGCGAGCTTGCTCGTAATAAAACACTTATCGTTATTTTATCATACCCTATTATTGCTAACAGTTAATCATATATCCTACACTTTTTAACCATATTAATCCCTTGCCCTTCAATGAAATGCTTTCATATAATATTTATTTATCTTTCATTGGTATACCTACTCTAAAATATACTATCATATATATTTAAAACTTTTACAATATCCTTTCTATCTTATATCTAAAATGTAATCATGAAATTAATAAATACTTAACATCTTAACCGTATACTGAATATGTTTTGTAAATAGCTTCTTTCTCATAATAACTACAATAATCTTTTCGATCCCTTTCGTAGCATTTCCTTTCACCAAAGTATTTCACTCTAGGTATAATTCCTACCTTGATATAATTTCTCAACATATCCAATATAATGTTATTCTCCCTTTACCCGAACACTAGTTATCAATTAGTAATTATCGATCTAATGTAGTGTATCGTCTACATCTCAATACCTGTATTTTATTGTTTGCAACATTCGCTCCCTTTTATTCTCCATTATTGTTGAAATTCCCAAACATTGGCACCATACTATTTTCTTTTTATATTTGTCATATATTTGATATAGTAAAAAAAATCCCTAATATACGGTATTATATTTGTGCCGAAGATATTTAAATTATTACCAAATAAATATTCTCCAAATATTAAATTAGACTTACTTAAATATGCTACTAATATACTAGTATGGATCCCCTCCATTACCCATTACTTATTACTTCTAAAGGTGGTATCTCACTACCAGTATTTCTTGAAATAATGTCCGGAATGTTTGCTAGAAAGTGATTTGTTAGCAAGTTGTAGTAGAAACCTCCTTTAAAGTTACTATATTTCCGGCAAGTTGCCGAGAAGTAAGGAGATATCCCACTACATTTAGGTACCTATAGTTAACTTGCTATAAAATCACTTTCTAGCAAACATTTCCGGACATTATTTCCGGAAATACTGGTAGTGGGATACCCCCTTAAGACCACTGTTTTTAAATGTCTTTCTACGATTCTACTTTTCCTGATTACCTCCTAAAAATATTAGTTTAACTCCATCTTCCTTCGTTAAAAGTTAGTAGTTGTATGTTATGATAGGATCTCCATTATTATAAATATATATCATATGTCTACATCTCATTATTTCCATCTAATTATA
The DNA here is from genome assembly GCA_964019155.1 of Osedax fenrisi. Lineage (NCBI taxonomy): Eukaryota > Metazoa > Annelida > Polychaeta > Sabellida > Siboglinidae > Osedax > Osedax fenrisi. The sequence goes on along the minus strand of OZ025241.1, from coordinate 84,132,686 downwards.
ATACAAATAATTATAAAAAATTATTATTTATTTAAAATTAATTCATTTTATTTCTATTTTAAAAAGTCTTTTTTCATACTGATATTAGGAAATGTATACCAATAGTAGAAAGTAACTAATACGGACAGTGCCAGCATACGGACACTCTCGGTATCTCAGAAACTATAAATCCTACAAAAAATATGTTAATGAATAAAATATTCATAATTATATAAATAGTCTAAATAAGTATTTTTATTTGTTAATGATTCAAAATATTACTGATATATCCAATAAACTGATTTTTGTATTACGTTTTTAAATTTATGAAAAAAATATCAAATTAAAACCTTCTCAAGAATATATAAATGTATCGAAAACATAACAAAATATTATTAAAAACTAAAGAATTCTAAACATTATATACATAATTGCTATATATGTTTTCAAATATTAATTAAGTTATAAGCATATATCTAGAGGTCTCATAAGTCCCAAATACGGACAGTGTCCGTCGGGCACTCTAGATTACTTAATACGGACACCCTCAGCGCATAACGTGTGAACTATTCTGATTTTCATAAAAATCGATTGCCTTATAATATTAATACCACCAATAAAGCTAAATCTAAAAATGTTATTATTGAGTTACTTAAATTGTATTATTAATTAAAAAAATAATAAAAATAAATACATTATTAACTAATTAAATATATTAGATTATTCATAAAATTAATTATAACTGATTGGTTCATCAATAATATATAGTGTATCTAGTGGTATATGTGGTATCCTTATTTTAACAAACACTCAGAAAATAAGCGAGTCTTTTTCTCTCAAAAAGCTAGTCTTTTTATTTCGTCTAAAAAAACTAGGGTAAATTAAATTGACTCGGTATGAGCTAGTCTTTTTCAGAAAGAAGGCTAAGTCTTTTTTAGCGAGTCTTTTTCAGAAACAAGGCCTAGTCTTTATTAGCGAGTCTTTTCGGAATTAAGCCTAGTCAATTAAACAATAAAAATTACTTTATTAATTATGAAATTTATTATTTATATATCATGTGTATCATATATTACATATATGTAATTAAAAGAGGCATATGTATATATATATATATATAATATATAATTATAATATTAATAGTAATATAATAATAATAATTAATAATAATTATAATACCCAGCATTCAAGTTAACTTACATCAATAACTTAAGTTCAACATAAGTTTTTGATGTAAGTTGAACGTAAGTTTATATGTAAAATAAATAATAGTATATTAGCGTAGTAAGTATACTATAGTATCATATTAAAATATTAACTTATATATTATAATATATTATAACATTTCATTTAAGTTAGATTTAAAACTTAAATTCAATAATAAAATCATTTTAATATTGAATACAATATTTAATCAATATGCAATTGCTATATATTTAATATTGGGCAATTAGTTCACATGATTTCTATTTGTATTATCAATATAATTATGATTAAAATTGTTGTTTATGAGACACCTGCATTAGATTATGATAATATATTAATACATAGGATTACATAAATAATTTTAGGTTTTAAAATAATATTTTATTTATTAAAAACAGTATATTTACTTAAATATTAATTTAAAATAATAATTTATAATTAATTTGCATAGATAAAAATTAATCAATATTTCAAAATAATTAAAAGGTATAAAATTGTATTCTTTCTATAATAAAATAATTATATAAACTTAATAATAATACTGATATCAATAATGTAAGTTCAACTTAAGTTCAACTTAAGTTTTTATGTAAGTTGAATGCTGGGTATTACAATTTATTTAAATGTTTATATATATATATATATATATATATATATATATAATAAAATGACTAGGTAGAAAAATTGACTCGCTTAGGGCTAGTCATTCGAAATGTATGCTAGTCATGACAAAAAAGACTAGCCTTTTTAAAAAATGACTCGGTAAAGCGAGTCATTTTTAAAATGACTCGCTTTTTAGCAAAAATACTAGCTTATTTGCTAAAAATGACTCGCTTTTATTTTTGAGTGAAGGGTGTCCGACGGACACTGTCCGTATACGGATATGGGTACCGAATACGGACACCCCCATTATCTAATGAATAAAAATATTAAATAAAATTTTAAAATCACAATAATATTTATAATCATATAATATTAATATATTGTAATTTAAAATTATTGAGTTATAAAATGTTAAGACAATTTATTGTTAAAGTGTCCGTATTATTTTACTTTCCTAGTAGGTAATGTATATATTATAATTATTATTTTATTAATAAATAGTTATAAATATTATTTGAAATTATACTATTAAATTATACGATTATAATAATCAAAACAAAAGTCTATAATTTATATTAATATTTGCATATATATTTCCTAACTATCAGTTTATTAAATTACACTATATTTATTAGCTATTACACCAATTAATATGTTTATTAAATATAAATATATTAAATATAAATACCATCATTAATAAAGTATATTTATTATTTTTCAGTTGAACAATATAATTAATTAGATATAAAAACATTAAACATTCGTGATTGTATATAATATGTAGGAATAATGACAATTATAGGAATTTTAATATATTAATTACTAACAATAGTTTAAACGATACTACCTATTATGTATTATATACTCTTATATGATAGTATATATATACACTATATACTATTCCTGGTATATCTAATGCATTAATAATAATACACAACTATTATCGTACGCATGGTTATTAATGTTTTAGAATTTCATATCCGGCTCATTCTTTGTTCTTTGTGAGGGAGTGGCCATTTGTATCTGCTACGAATTCTTCTCTCAGTAAATAATGAAGATGCTCATAAATAAACCATATCTGAAATAGAATTATTAGATATATTATTATAAGTATTAACATTTAGTTAACATTTATCTTATACCTAATATAATGATGTTATAATTAAATGGTTTAAAGAATATATATTATATAGGAATTACGTAACTTAAAATGGGATATATAGGGATATATACCTAATATATATTATATTCATGTATAGTATGTAGGGGAAAGTAACCTAATACGGACACTTTAACTGTTTTTAAAACCTTTAACTTATGTGTATTTTTAATATTTTATTTTTTAATTTAAATTTTCTTGAGGTCTATATAATTAATATAAAATTGTAAGTGATTATTTTTGTGTATTGTATTATTATTGTATATTAAGTGTGGTTGTAGTTGTATAGCTTTGTATTGTGTTTTTTACGTTTTGTTTAATTACCTAATTATTTTGTTTTAATTTTGATTATATTTTAATTATTTTATTTATTTATCTTATCTCAAATTTTATTTACATGATGAATGGCATTATGGGGAGTTTTTTTAAAAAATATTTATATTGTTTAACAATTTAAAAAAGTAATCTATATGAATATACATTTATAGTAACATTTTAACTAATTTATATTGTGTTTTTTTGGTGACGGAGTGTCTGATGTTTTTGTAATTGTGTGGTATGGTACGTGTCGGGGAAAGGGATATACTTTTACTGAGAGGAAAGTATTGCCAGTGTTCTTATTATTGGCACAAATAGGATCCCTAAGGCATTGGACCTGACGAACCCATACCCCTGAAGTTGATACACCATATATCCTCATTAATTTCAATTACTGTTGGCTACTCTGGTTATAATTGTAATGATTAAATATATCGTATTTTTATAAGTGTATTATTCTAATAGGTTACTAAATAATTAAATTTTATTTATAATTTGTTTTTTAACATATATTTTTGTATATATTTTGTGTATATATTTTATATACATATATATTTCTTTTACTAACTTTAACTCTAAATATTTTATTTATTTTTATTTTACTTTTAATATAATTTTCTCCTCATAATTGTCGTATAGGAAAGTGAAATAGGTAAACGACTAGATAAGCATAGCGCTTCTTCGTTTACCATGGTCATACCTAAATTCTGATTATTATTATTATTATTATATATACAATATTATGTGTAAGGTAGTAAATGTTATTTTCCGGGTGAAAATCCTAAGCATATACTCGTAAGTAACCAAACTATCAATCTAAACAAGGCATACTCCAGGGCATAATTAGAATAAATAATATTAATGGTAGAACCATAGACATCTAAGTATCATAGACATTAGAGTGACCTCACTCAATATCTATGCTAAGTATCCTAAGTATATATATAAATATATAACGTCTTTGGGTAGAAAATTAATACATGAACTATAACCTCGGAGATGAGACATAATACTCTGCCGATTATCGCACCGCAGATGATAAGGTTCGCTAACTGTGTCGACATCAACACGAAGTGGATATAACGTTTGCAGTAGAGCATTATGGGTAATAAGTGAAGGCTTCCGATACAATACCATCCCATGATACTTTGAAACTCTGTTTGGATTTAATTGTTTTAGAAATAAAAAATTGTACATTCATTATTTATATTTTATTTATGATATGAATATATATAAAGATCAGTATATATAATAAATGTATTCTTAGTAAGAATTACTTACTATGGGATAAATATAATATTAGACATGAATATGAATATATATATATATAATTATAATAATCTTAATCATTTAAAATTAAGTAGTCTAGTATTTGTAGTAATAGTTTTAGTATTCACGTAGTAATATATATATATATATTATATAAATAATATAAATAATAATAATATAAATATATATATATATATATATTACATAACCGAACCGTTTTTCATGATTTCGTTTACAATCCAAGGAAGACGTTTATGATTGACAGCTCTCCACATATGGCCGGAATGGGCGTGAGTGCAGACGAAGGTCACCCACTCCACAGTGGACAGTAAGTAGCCGTACTAAGTTGGAAAAATTGTATGCACTAGATTCAAAGATATATTACCAATATAATTGTTCACTATTAACCTTTGAGATTCGTATTCTAATAAATTATAAATGAATGCATAAATGAACTTAGTAAATGTTATTATACAATCGTAACATGTTTACTATTGTACTACATTAATAATGTAACATTAATAAACATTATGTTTTTAACATCTAATAATTATAAATGATTAATGTTAAATGTTGGATAAATCCTACTTGAAAATATATATCATAAACGTAAATATATGTATCTAATAGGTACTACCTATATATATATATATATATATATATACATATATTTCTAAATATTTTATGGTTTCATATATATTATGAAAAAATACATTTGTCTATTATATAAAATAGCGAATATTTGTATATATATTATATATATATATATATATACACTTTAAAGTATAATTGATTATTAAAAAATATTTAAAAACTTATATGTTTATAAAAACAGTCAATATGCCTATCATTGCCATGTACTATGATTGACATGTACGCCGTACATTGTACGCGTACTAGTCACGTGTTCCCTTAACACAAGGTATTGTTCTAATTATCAGTTATGTAATCGCTAACTTTGTGTAGATTGCTGTAGATGAATCCTCTACCTACGTTATCTATTGCCACGTCCAACTGAAATTATTATATCGTAATTATGTATGATATTTGATTATATATATATATATATATATATATTACTAGTATAATATCTATTGGTTATATTATCCTATTATTTTTCCTTTATTAATATTTAATATATTATTATGTAATTATATTAATCGCATGATATATCGTGAAAATAGAATATAATATAAATTATAATTATGTTGTTAATCTGTTTTGGTTTTACTTTATTTTCACGATTATTATTCCATTAATTTATCATGTGTAAGTGTATATATAGTAATGTATATATATATATATATATATATATATATATATATATATATATATATATATATATATATATATATATATATTACTATAGTAATGTATATATTATAATTAAATTAATTAAATACATAAAGGATTATAAAGTATTACATAGATTAAAGATAGTACTATATATATACTATATTTGTACTATATATATATACATATTAGATAAACCCAAGATCCGAAGTGAGAGGTTTGCCCATACTTTCTGGCCACAAATCCATCTAAACCTGAAAAACATCATAACTATATAACTATAAATTTAACGATTGAATTTATATTTAAATACAATTGATAACTTGATGCATTATTCAATTTCTAGTAATATATTTTAAATCTAGACATTATTGAAAAATAGCGAATGCAATCCTATACGTATGCTTACTAATAATAACTGGTGACGTGTTGGTACAACAATAAGGATATCATATCCTCGGCAGCAAATATCATCCTACGTCCTATTAACAATACCTCCTAAAAATTAGAGGTTATAGGAGGTCTTGCTATTACCGTCGATGTAAATAAAAGTCGACGTTTTATTGACATCGATGCCTATAGGACCTACGGGTGCATACTAACCATCGAATAAAGTGGACACGCAGTACAGCGAGATACTCAGGCACGGACTAGCCTCGAAATAGCGCCACGAGCCGAACGTTAACAATAGTCTTACGTAACCTGTATGTGTAGCACGTGATGTCGTCACGTGGTATCGCATTTTAATTATTAGCTATGACATTTGGCGATATCATGTAGATATCAAGGACCCCCTTGATCAAATCCTTGAACCACCCATGTATACTATAGGTATATAGTATACCTACTATATATATACTATATATACTATATATATATTATAGTATACAGGGGTGGTTCCAGGATTTTATCAATGGGGGCCTCATAAATATAATATTAAATTTACTTATGAAATTGATTTGATTTATATATATATATATTTAATATTATAATGTACACAAATAGTAGTTAGTTGATGAGGGTACCCCTAGCCCCCTGAGTGTTGGGGGGGGGCTAGGGGTACCATTCGTTGATTTATGTAGGTGTATTATGTATGTTATAAAGGGGTATATACTTATATATATATATATATATATGTGATTGCGCGAACACTATAGTACACCTATATTACGTAGCTCTTGTGTCCTACACTAACCTATTACATTCGGTATATACATAAGTCGTTCTATGCTTTTATTCATCGGGGTATCTGGCTTCACCTTATTAAGTAAATAACACGATTAACATTAACGGAATTACAATAAGTAAGTTATCGAATATAATAAGTGCCTACCTATTTAGTATATGTGTAGTCATAAATAGTAACCTAATGCTTATATGTATACGTCTGTAGGTAATACACACACACTAGAGTATTTTGTATATCATTACTATAGATTTCTGATAAATAAACAAGCGTTCTATTTATATATTATGACTATCTATTTTGTATACATAATATAAATAATTTTAGATTCTATGTAGATTCTATAATGAAATGATATTTCCATATGTAAAGTAGGAGTTTGAATAGTTGTTTACGATTAAAATATATACCTAATACATAGTAATTACTAACTGAGTAGTAGCCCATTATAATTATTAAATAATGCTTAGTTAATAGTAATATTAATTAGTTAAAACTAATTAGTTAAATGAAAATTTACAAATAGGTTAATTAGTTAATCATTAGCTAATTAGCACAAGTTATAGTTTGATATGAATTTATAGTACTCATTTATAATGAGCTATATGTTATTATACGTATTATGCTTATATACAAAACTAAAACTGTGTGCTATAGTTTATGAATCAGTGTGATGGGAAGTGTTGAATTAATTCATATATATAGGAACGTTTATCTATTCATCTATCGATTATTATTAAGCATGACATTTTACATACTTAATTATTAATGATTATTAATGGTTGCAAGTTTATAATTCAATTAAATTCACTGAAATACGTAAGCATATATGACTTGTTACACGATATATTCTGAGCATATGCTTATCTACTCGATCACTATGGACGCTTTACTAAATAGGCGTGGTCTACTTATATTAATCAAGGACTCTAGATCAACTGATTTCAGTCACCAGGTATTATTTGTAAATATTGATTATGTGTCAGTGAATCTAAATAAATATTTAAATATATTTTTTTATAAAAATGTTGTATTTTCGTACAATTATTATTTTTATTCTATATATTTTTATAGTAACTAATCAAGATTCACCAACGTTTGTATATCACCATTTTATATTATAAAAGTACATATTAATTAATACATTTTTTATATTTATTTTTTAGTAATAATTTTTTAAATATTTCGAATTTTGTTATCATATATTACATTATGTATAATTAATTAAATTATTTGGTAACATTATGTATCTAATTAATTGTATTATTTATTAAATTATATTACATAAAATAGATAAATATTACGTATATTGAAGGAGATTACATTGAAATAAATATGTAATTTAATCAAATTTAATATTTTTATAATAATATTATAATTATTATTATAATACTTATAATAACAATAAGTATTATTATCATAATAATTATTATAATCGTTATCTATATCTCTAAAATGAATACCGGATATAATTATAGTATACATTAAAATTTATAACACAAATAGTAGTTAATCATCTAGTTATTTGAGTTTATATATGTATCCCTTATTTAAATAACAGTACACTCAATGTAAAGGATTATATGCGATTAGACCGCTAAATATAAACAAACTTAATAAATAATAACAACAAAATAATAACCTCCATTCTTCAAATGTACGCTCATTTGCCCTCTCTGCCCCTTACCACTGGAACTCCCTACCCAAACACCTACGAATAAACTCATCAACTCTGTCCTTTAAATGCCACCTCAAGACTCATTACTTCTCCCTTGCCTTCCCTCCCACTCAATAATTTCCCTCCCACGGACGCCGTACGTCGGACGTCGGACGGCCGATTGCTAACGCACTTGTCCATAAACCAAAAAAAAAGTAAAAAAGTAAGTAAGTAAGTAAAATATCGCGCACATATATAATATATATATGGTCTATGATCACAACTGATGGGTTCACTTTGGGATACAATGCAGCTAAAAAAAAAGATAGTTAAAAATAAACAAACGAAATCAAACAAACCAAAAATATCAATCCGCAAATATATATACATATATTACATTTTGTATATATAACAAGTATTTTATTATACTCGGTTATTTACATTCTTAACCCGTCCGTTATGATCAGATACTAAATATCTCTAATAAACGTTATATTCAATAATGTATTGAATACATATTTGATAATAAATCATATAATCATTGATAATTTTTATTTTTTACATTGAGCGTTCTAATCGCACATTTACCAGTGTAACACTGTTTATAGAATTTTAAATTCATAAAAATACGACCACAGCTAACTAAAATCAATAATTCGTATATCCTAATTATAGGGAACGATAGTCGATATAAAATCATTAGAGTATTATGTTTCTAAAATCCCAGTATTCACTTGAATATACTTTGTATATAATATAACATTTATTATACTATATAAACACACCTTTTTTATATACGATATATACATAGATATATCCATACTCAATATTAAAATATAATCATTTGCTATATATTCGGGTATTATTTCGATATCATTAGCGCTATCTATGGTTGAATTATGACATATTCTTTACAAATTTTGCCTTTATTGATATACAGCTAAAAATACATATACCAACTATATGATTTTCATAGAGGTATATTATATACCTATATGACATATTTATGACATATATGGTATTACATATATGATATAGGTTATATATAGGCTATATCATATATTTTATGATATCTTTTTATATATTTTTTATAGTATATCATATATCTTATAAGTATATTCTACATTATTTATATAGTATTATAATATAGTAAACATATAATATAATTACTATATAGTATATATAAATATAATAATATACTATAATAGTATATAATTTTAATACGTATATAATATATATTATTATAGTGACTATATAAATATAATAATGGTAAAATAAACTATTTTAAATAAATTAAATATTTAAAATAATTGTTATAATAATTAAAGTAAAACAAAAATGTTTTCTAATTTAGATATATAAGGAATATACAATTTTTAATTATGATAAAATTATCAATTAGCTTATAAATAAATATCTGTTATTATGGAAATACTGCCAAAGTTGGCTAACGATTAATTGTAGATTTAAATTATATATCATATTAAATATAAATAATTGCCTTAACCAAAACCATACTAATTTTAATAACCAAACCCAAAAAGTGAAATCTTAAATTAAACCAAAGTATAATTCAATACTGATTTTATGGATATATCAACATAGTCTACAATATATATATATATATAATATATATATATATATATATATATATATATATATATATATATATATATATATATATATATATGTATATAATATACATTAACTATATGTTTATGTAATATATTAAGCAAATGCATTAAGCGATCAAGTAGGCAGGACTAGTTATTGGTTTTATGAATGGGTGGAAGTTTTATTAAAGTTATGATGAATTAAATAGTTATATATTAAAATATTAATATTGTTTATGAGATAACTATTATCTAGATATTAAAAATAGTAATTTTTTAAATATTTATAATCATACATATATATATATATATATATATAATTTATTTTAAGTAATCCTCAGTGATATTTCACATGGCAATTATAATAAAAAATAAATAGTTTACAACCAATTATAATTAGTATATATTATATACCTTATATATTCCAAAGGCTATATTGTAAAATAACCTAGGTATGTATAATTGCATCTCGGTATAGATTACTACAGAGTAAATTATATAAATATAAATTATATTATATAATATATTAAACTATATTATATAATATATTACCTATTAAACACTAAATATAAATGTACAAACTTCTATTTTACTTATTTAATTGTCAGTGTGTCTTGATATATACACACATGCATTAGGGCATCAATATTGATGTAATTCATCCCTTTAATGAATCGTTATTAAATATACAATTTAGGCATATAATTCTCTACTTTTATTAATAATTTAATATTAAACATTGAATATAAAAAAATAATGTATATATATATATAATTATTTAAATTTTATCTTTAATATTAATCTCAATAATATAATTATAATATTTTAAGTTTGATCTTGAATTATCATTGAATATCACACATGAAGCTAAAAGATTATTTATCATAAATAATTAGTATTAAACTATATAAAATTCATTGACATTCGACTTATCGATGAATTAGTAAACCTCATCCATGAAAATCGCAACCGTTAACCTTTGAACTAATCACCGTTTAGCGTCGTGGAAATAGGTCCCCCGATCGCGCTTAATACCCCACCGTCCGATGATGTGTTGAACTTTAAACCACCGGTGGCTCCACCTACCACAGACGACGGTAGCTGGGAACACAACGATGCTGGGGTTGCCATCACTTCTACTGTCGGTGGAGAACCCACGCAATCAACACCCGTAGTAATCGCCCCTACAAACGCTACCACTACTACTACTACTACTACTACTACTGTTGATACTGCATCGGAATCACCGACTACACCCGACACCCCCGTACCTCCACCTACTATCAACGATGGCTCCACCACCACCACTACTACTACTACTACCCCGTCTACCCCTACAACTAGTACTGAACCCACTACCACTACTACGGCCCCATCGATCACGGTACCCACGAGTGACACAGTCACGACGGATTTACCAACACCACCACTACCGCCACCCACTGGACACTGGACAACCGATATTAATAGACTTCTAATACTAGCCGAACAGGTATATTTCATTTTAATTCAGTATTTAATATAATTATACTTTTATGCAATACAATATCGTATTACTAACATAATAATTGTATTTATTATTCGGTATTAATAAGAAAATGTCGAATTTATTATAACTTTTTAAATTATAAATATAATATTTTTATAAAAATTGATATATAATTACTTATCTATTTTAATGTAATTATAGAATTATGTTAATCTTATTGACATTTCCGAACACCTTCACAGATTTCAGATTTCAACAAATCTGATAATATTCTAGATTCTTTGGTGCGGCAACCGAAACCTGCTCATCTCACTCACGATCAGCTGACGGAGAGGCTGCGCTCCATCGAAGCAAACTTTCCCAGCATCGCTAAACTTACTTCGGTAAGTGATACCTCCCCCTCCTCCTCCTTATCTACATCATCGAAGTATTATTATCGGTGATGCATCATTAATGACATACGTTAATGAGATCATTCACGTCTGTACTAGTATTTTTTATTAGTGTAGTTATGTGAGTGATCGAATAGTTCACTAATTAGTCACTAGGGGAATACATTAATTTAATGTATTCAGTAACTAATTAGTAAACTACTCAATCACTCCCATAACTACACTAAAAAAACTACTAGTCCAGACGTGAATGATCTCATTTATATACTCAAGAGTAATATTAAACTATTCGAATACCATATCTCCCTGCTTATCTGATATCTATATAGCTCTATATCTCTCTCTCTTTCTTATCCAGATATGATATTCGCATATCATGATAGATAAACTTCTTAAACTAGTACTGATATAGATCACTCTCTCTCTCTCTCTATGTATCTTTCTTATCCAGATATAATACTCTAAACCAGTACTGATATCAGCAGCTATAGATCACTACCCGTAAGACCGTATTAACCGTGTGTGTATCGATCACTAACCACGCTCTCCTACACCCGTACAGATTGGCAAGTCGGTACAGGGACGTGATCTATGGGTCCTGGAGATATCGGACAACGTCGGCGAACACGAAGACGGTAGGTGGCGCTACCGTAGTTATCATAGTTATCAGTGATGTCAGTGTCAGTCACATTGTTGTCAGTGTCGTTGTTGTTTTCAGTGTTGTTGTTGTTATTGTTGTTGTTGTTTAGTCACAAGCTTGCGAGATATATCTATCTCATCGTATGCGACTGCTTTGCATTAATCTGGTGAAGTAGTAGTAGTAGTAGTAGTAGTAGTAGTAGTAGTAGTAGTAGTAGTAGTAGTAGTAGTAGTAGTAGTAGTAGTAGTAGTAGTAGTAGTAGTAGTAGTAGTAGTAGTAGTAGTAGTAGTAGTAGTAGTAGTAGTAGTAGTAGTAGTAGTAGTAGTAGTAGTAGTAGTAGTAGTAGTAGTAGTAGTAGTAGTAGTAGTAGTAGTAGTAGTAGTAGTAGTAGTAGTAGTAGTAGTAGTAGCAGTAGCAGTAGTAGCAGTAGTAGTAGGTATAACAGGAGTGTAATATGTGTTGTAGAAATAGTTACGCGAGTACTTTTGGTAATCTTGTAAGATGAATATACGTAATACCTATACGTGATATTTACGTATTATTATCGTCATTGAAATGTATCTGTGAATTACTACATTTAATATAAGTCTACGCATATATCTACCATATCATATTATTATGCTTGATCTTAACTGATTGTAAATATAATCAATTGTTTTAAAACTTTTTAAAAAATTACACTTATGCACTTAAGTCCACTTATGCATCTATTAGAGACTATCTATGTTAATACATGTGTATCAGTTTTTAATTGACGTATTTAGTAAACGATTTCAGCCGGATTCGATAGCGGATACATGACGTATATAATCTATTTTTAGATGTCTTCATAGCGTGTACTAGATAGGTATGTTGATAGCTAGTGTATCTATGTTATTCAGCTTAACTGACTTAGCGCTAGATAGACTGGCTGCATTAAATACAAAGACAGTTGTACACCTACTGGACATCCAGTTGTACACTAACTGGACATCCCGTTGATACATTGTCCACACTACTAACATCACACCCTAGTCTTCTTAACATCAACTTTCAGCATTAATAGCATGCTTAATGCGTATTTATAGACACACTTCCTACAACAAGTAAAACCCAAAATAACTCTCAGTAGTGATTTCTATAGAGTATAGGTGCAACTGATGATTTATGAACGACTATAGTATTACCCTCTCATAGTAATGTGTACCCTCTCACAGTGATGTTTACCCTCTCATAGTAATGTGTACCCTCTCATAGTGATGTTTACCCTCTCATAGTGATGTTTACCCTCTCATAGTGATGTGTACCCTCTCATAGTATTGGCTTTGGTATTACCCTGTCATAGTATTGTCCATGTACATATGCTTTAATTCACATCCGATATCATAATATTTATTACTATGTAATTATAGGCATTGTATTTGTCTGTGATTATATATATATTATATATATAATATATATATATATATATATTTATATGTTATACCATATTTATATTATTTTTAAGTTATATATCTAAAGTGAGTAACATTGAGTTGTAATAATAAAACTTAATATATTCACATTTGCAGAAGTTAATAGATTCTAGCTTTATTAATAATCTCAATATTAAAATAATGTTATTCACATTTACAATATCATTTTATTAATTGTATTATTAATAATTATTACTTATTAATATATGAAATGTAATCATAGAATTAGGTACATTGCTGCTATTTGTATAAATCATCAATGAAATGTTGTTCACCATTAGAAGAAGTGATCACAATGTTGCATTATGCTCAACATCCATTGTTAATACATTGAATGCAATACATTTGAATTGAATTAACATGTAACAACAATGTCCGACTTGTATTCGAATTGGTGAACAGATTTTATTCCAATACCTTCCATCTAATTCTAACGGCTATGTAATTAATGAACATATAGCATGATATACGCAATGTTTATCAGCAATTAATTTGTGTTATTAATGGGGAAATTATCTGTTTATTATTCAATAGACTAATTAATCGAAGTTAATGTAGTTATAATGAATTCATAAAACTATTAATAGTGATTTCACTAATGTAAACATGTCACTAATATGTTATATTATAGACTGAATGTGATAGTCTATTCTCATATAGACTGAAGTGATAGTCTATTCTCATATAGACTGAATGCGAATACAATATATACACAATAATTTGTAATTCGATAATTTAATAAGTACACAAAAGCGTAATTTCTACCAAGAATTTTGTCACCTTAAATAGCTACATACATATATACACCCATATCTACACGCACTTGCACATACCTATGCACATGCACACCTACAAACATCCACATACAACCATCCATACCTACACACATGCATACACCCACACCCAAATAGTGCCAACTCGTCATACCCCCATACCAACACACCTACACCATTACTAAGGCCCCGCCACTACCCTAACTGACAGGTGAGCCTCAGTTCAAGTACGTGGGCAACATGCACGGTAACGAGGTCGTAAGTCGCGTGATACTCACATGTCTGTGTGACCTGTTGACCTTGAACTATGGCCGCTCGGAGCTAATCACCCGGTAGTGGACAGTGTCCGTATCTCTATACTGGTCAGCATGAACCCGACGGGTACGCTATATCCGAACCCGATAACAATAAGGCTACTGTTAGTACACTAGTGTGTGTGTGTATATGTATCACACTCTCTCTCTAGCTCTCTAGCTCTCTCTCTCTCCTCTCTCTCTCTCTCTCTCTCTCTCCTCTCTCTCACTCTCTATCTCTCTCTCTCTTTCTCTCTCTCTCTCTCTCTCTCTCTCTCTCTCTCTCTTTCTCTCACTCTCTAGCTCACTCTCTCTCACTCTCTCTTTCTCTCTCTGTCTCTCTCTCACTCTCTCTCTCTCTTTCTCTCTCTATCTCACTCTCTCACTCTCTAGCTCTCTCTTTCACTCTCTATCTCTCTCTCTCTTTCTCTCTCTCTCTCTCTCTCTCTCTCTCTCTCTCTCTCTCTCTCTCTCTTTCTCTCACTCTCTAGCTCACTCTCTCTCACTCTCTCTTTCTCTCTCTGTATCTTCTCTCACTCTCTCTCTCTCTCTTTCTCTCTCTATCTCACTCTCTCACTCTCTAGCTCTCTCTTTCGCTCTCTATCTCTCTCTCTCTCTCTCTCTCTCTCTCTCTCTCTCTCTCTCTCTCTCTCTCTCTCTCTCTCTCTCTCTCTCTCTCTCTCTCTATCTCTCTTTCTCTCTCTATCTCTCTCTCTTTCTCTAGCTCTCTCTCTCTCTCTCTCTCTCTCTCTCTCTCTCTCTCTCTCTCTCTCTCTCTCTCTCTCTCTCTTCTCTCACTCTCTAGCTCACTCTCTCTCACTCTCTCTTTCTCTCTCTGTATCTCTCTCACTCTCTCTCTCTCTCTTTCTCTCTCTACCTCACTCTCTCACTCTCTAGCTCTCTCTTTCGCTCTCTATCTCTCTCTTTCTCTCTCTCTCTCTCTCTCTCTCTCTCTCTCTCTCTCTCTCTCTCTCTCTCTCTCTCTCTCTCTCTCTCTTTCTCTCACTCTCTAGCTCACTCTCTCTCACTCTCTCTTTCTCTCTCTGTCTCTATCTCACTCTCTCTCTTTCTCTCTCTATCTCACTCTCTCACTCTCTAGCTCTCTCTTTCGCTCTCTATCTCTCTCTCTCTCTCTTTTATTGTTACTTAATTTTTGTAATCGTTGTATCAAAATCAATATCTAACTATATTTAATTATTTATTAAATATACGAATAATAAAAATAATACTAATAATCAATTATATCAAAAGGTAATACAAATATAAGGTATTATTTCGTTGTGTTCTATTTTCGTTCGTGTTTTTATCTTTACATATATTTATATTCGTCTAAAACACTACACACCTATTCGTATTAGCGTTCATATTAGTGATTCTCTGGGAAACGTGTCACATGTTCTATCCGATAAGGTATTCGACCCCGTACCTGATGTACATATGCATCGAGAGCGTGTACAAATCAATAGCCCGATACATACACCGCATACATGTGATGAGAGATAGGCCAGTGATTGATGGCCTTACGTTGTGTTCAGACACGAATGACAACCTATCAGCTAGCATAGGTCTACATAGTTCTCGGAATGCTTACCCCCCCCCCCCTATACGCGGGGGCTTTGTGCTCCATCGGCCCCTACGGTATAGGGCCTACATAGGTGGGGGGTTCTCCGCTAAGTTTGTTTGTTTGTTTGTTTACTCATTGGGGGCGCCTAACTGATTAACTTAATATACGTATATTTACATTACGATGATAAATATATTTATTATGGCTTATATATTTACGTATATACATGGATTTAGTATATATGATATGTAATATAGGTCTATATGCGGCCATATATAATAAATAGATACGGTATGGGTATCAATTAATCATTAAACATAAGTAATATTTTATATATATATATATATATATATATATATTTGCGTTAAAATTTGGGTATTCAAATTGTAGAATTGTTTATCAAATTATTATTTCGAGCATTACGAAACGGTTGACTAATAAGAAATGTAATATAATTGATGATAACACTTATATCGACTATATTGCTTATATGCCCACGTGTTTATACTGCATTTCAATACGAATCAGTGTCACAATACGCTACCGGGTAGAGATTATCCGAGTGTACCGATGCTCGCAGTGTTACTGTTATGGTAGAATAGCTAGCATCGATGTCAACCGAGCAAGAGGCTCTCAGGAGTTATTTAAAACCATATATTTGTAATGAAAACTTACGGAAACGGATTAATTACAATTAAATATACAGCACGAAGGTGACAAACGACATCTTTTTTTACGTGCTCCGGCATGTTATAATACAGCCGAGATGTGTAGTGTATATGCCTATACTCTATTTCCTATCGGCATACAAGTGTGGGTAGTTTGTTGAAGTGTAAATGGCCGTAGTAATACACTTACCAGCATTATTGCTATCATTATTAATGTATGCATTCGATGTATTCGTCTAGCGTTAGTCGATACGATTAGTAACGTAGAGAGTACACTTCTGTAGATCGGCTAATAGTGACGGCGCCGGTATTCGAACCGCCGACCCTCCGTACCTATAACTCCGCCCCCCCACCCGCCCGCCATTAGAACTCTAACGGGAAGGGCCGCGAGAATGCTAACAACGTTGACTTGAACCGGAACTTTCCGGACCGACTAGGAGGCAAGTCCGCTCACGACATACAACCGGAAACGGAGGCCGTGATGCGCTGGTCTCTCGATAATAACTTTGTGATGTCGGCCAACCTGCACGGGGGTTAGTTCTGAACGGGGTAAGGGCAAACTATAGAGGGGTAAGTAGTGGTAGTAGAGGTATATCTATAGAGGGGTTATTAGTAGTAGTAGAGGTATATCTATATAGGGGTTATTAGTGGAGGTAGAGGTATATCTATAGAAGGGTTATTAGTAGTAGTAGAGGTATATCTATGGAGGGTAAGTAGTGGAGGTAGAGGTATATTTATGGAGGGTAAGTAGTGGTAGTAGAGGGGTTAGTGAAAGGTTCTAGTATGTCAAACTATACACAGGGGTTAGTGATGGTTCATGTAGGCTAAACCACACAGGGGTTGCATGTAGTATACATGTATAGTTCAATCTATACAGGGGTTAGTAGTATCTGTGATGTATGCAAACCCATGCCAAGGTTATTGTCTATATTGTATGTAGAGAAGCTTATCTATAATGGAGGTAGTCATACATCTAGTATTAGTGATATAGGTTAACCTCCACAGAGGTTAGTAATGGTTCTATATAGATGTAGTAGTAATGTTTCTACCGATATATATCGGTTATTTATCATATATATATATATATATATGCTATTATCAGCCACGTGTGATTCTAGTATCAGTGGTCAGGTATATAGTTTGGCGTGTCAATATGGTGTGTTAGAGGTCATACCGGTGCTGGTGATATAGGTCAGCCTACGTATGGGTTAAGAGAGCTGATGTAACGTGTATGATTTATGAATTAAATACATTGTTTATTAAAAATTATATTATATAAAAATCAGTAAATATAATATATTATCTTAAAATGATATATGGCTTGATGCATAAAAGTAAGTATAAGTATCATAAATAAGCATTTATAAATACAACCCTGTACATATTAAAATGATATACAAATATTGATAATTTTTTTTTTAATTTTACTATAAATATTACTGCTCTTTTTTTTAAAACTTAATTTTGAATGTTTGAAGCTTCGTCACTTTTAATCTGCCTGGTGTATATTATATTTTTAGAACTTAATAATAATAAATCTGTTCATATATTTTAAGTAGACTTATTTACAAGTAGAACCTTAACAAACTATTACTGGATTTATTGAAAATTACTAGCATTTTTATTAGTTTAAAATTAGTGTTTTGTAGGTCTTATTCTTATCATTTTATAATTATCATCTCATACTTCTATTGCTTAATATATATATATATATATATATATATATATATATATATATATATATATAAATATATATTATATATATATAATCTAAATATAAATAATAAGACATACAAAATGTAGTCATTCTCTTATTTATTTCAAAGTTATCATACTTTTAGTGTAACAAAATATCTTCTCTTCACCATGTAAATATTCATATGTTTCACAAGGCCCTTACACATAATCCCATAGTAAATCTTCTAGTGAAGACAGACATCTGCTCAGATGATCATATCTAGTGTGTGTGTGTAGTATACTGAATTCATCTGATACATACACTAAGTTAACAAGTGATTGCATTACGGGGATACACCTATCAATGCATTCACTTGTTACTAGGTATACCACTAACCAATGCATACATTATTCTATTGTAACTTCATCATGAGTTGTATAGTAGCTATAGAATCATGAACTATTTCTATAGGTGGTATATATCTTTAGTTTGTATTATTTATAATATGTGAATTATAGGTTGTATCAAGACAATAATTGATATGGGAATTACTGACAAGTATATGAAGTAGACCCATTGCATTGTACAATGTAATACTAATATAGCACCCTTAACACGTGTGAAGGGTGGGTGTGATATTTCAGATAATACTACAAGTTTACGTATATGTGTTATATTATAAATGGTGGTCTATAAATAAGGTGATAATTTGTATGTTATTTATTAAATCTATATAATATTGAGTAATATGCAAGCTATATATATATATATATATATATATATATATCTTCAATGTGTAGAATTTTTATTTCATACCATATGAATTAATCAATATAAATAAGTTTCTATAATAAATAATCATTATTTTTAAATAAACACATAAAATGGATAAACCAATAATTGTTTATTATATGGAACAAATTATTTATTATATATATATATATATATATATTATATTAACTCAAAATTTCATTAGGAATGATTATTATTGAATGAATTAGGGATGTATAACTATGCGAAATAGTTTAATAGATAAACAATTATATAATAATTGTAGGTAATAATTATTTTGTGTACATTGATTAACAATAACATCATAAAATATCATTTTTATTTATATTAATAAACTATTATATCCATTTAATATTTTTAATTTTATATTTAATATTTGACAATAATTAATTTACATATACTTATGAATTATATTTATTCTTTTAAAAATTCTTATTTGGTAGTTATGCAAAAAATTAACATGATTAATATATCAACTTAATTTAACATTCAACATTTGTATAATATCAAATCAAACAAAGTTAATCAATGTTAATCTTCATGCCTACCCTGTATGCATACAATATACCAAGTTGCAAATTTACTAATATATTTACAGTAGTGATCGATTATAAATAACAGCAAGTAGACTTTGGTTTAAAGCTAATGGGAAGTAAACTGGGATTAAAGGAAACAGGCATTAAACCATGCACATATAAGGCAATTGTATGTTATAAGGCATTAACCCCTATCTTTATAAATAAGGGATAACAAACCATACTACTACCCTAACCCCTCCCTTCCCCCTCTGCTAGGTACTCTGGTGGCTAACTACCCCTATTACTACCTAACTCTACCCTACCACTTCTGCTAGGTACTCTGGTAGCTAACTACCCCTATTACTACCCTAACTCTACCTACCACCTCTGCTAGGTACTCTGGTAGCTAACTACCCCTATTACTACCCCTAACCCCTCCCTTCCACCTCTGCAAGGTACTCTGGTAGCAAACTACCCCTATTACTACCCTAACCCCACCCTACCACCTCTACTAGGTACTATGGTAGCTATCTACCCCTATTACTACCCTAACCCCTCTCTTCCACCTCTGCTAGGTACTCTGGTGGCTAACTACCCCTATTACTACCCTAACTATATCCTACCACCTCTACTAGGTTCTCTGGTGGCTAACTACCCGTACGATAACTCTAAAAGTGCCGTTAAACCTAAGTATGCCATCTCTCCAGATGATAAGGAATTCAGATATATCAGTGAATCATACTCATTGGTCAGTATCACTAATAATAATATTAACTACCACATTGTATATATATGTATATAAATCATATATTATATAGTATATATTAAAATACTACATACGTTATCAGTATTTGCTTTTTGCAAATTAAATATTTATCAATAGATTATTTATTTTGTCAACGTTTCAATTAATAAAAGTTTCCGATTTATAATGAACATTAACATTCTTCATTAGCAGTAACTCCTAGTAAATAGTCAGCAACCTTTAGTTTATGACGTTACATAATAGTCTATATTAGTCAATTCATTAAATATAGTATTATTTTATTTAATATACGAATAGAAGATAAGATGTATACATACATTATATGCATACATGATGAATAGGTTTATATAAATCAATACATAAGCGACTACCTCTATAATAAGCCAGCTTGTGTATAATATAACTTCCATTGCAGGCGCACTTCAAAATGCATAAAAGATCGGGATGTCCGTACGATGAGGATGTCTTCGAGAAAGGTCAGCCCCTGCTTGCAAACACGTAACCCTCATTCTATTTATCATCTTACATCGTTCAATTTTCTGCGCTATTACTTCCACCACCATCACACTCTATAATTCTAGCTGATTCCTACTATTAATCGAGCCCTCACCCCAATACCCACTCCACCCCATCCCTAATCCACCCCGCTCCATCTCATCTAGGTATAACTAAGGCTAGGTCCTTGTTTCCAAACATGTTACCCTCATTTTAGTTCTCATCTCACCTATTCTATGTAGCATAGAATTACCACTACCACTGAAAGCTAGCCCCTATTGACATAGCCCCATGCTCCTATAATTCTAGCCACCCCCCATCCCCTTTAACCTAGCCTGCCCCTATAACTCTATCCTCCCGCTTCCCCTATTAACCTAGCTCACCCACACCCCCTATTACCCTCCCCCGTCCACTACCCCTTAATACCCTACCCCATCCACTACCCCTATTAACCTAGCTCACCCACACCCCCTATTACCCTCCCCCGTCCACTACCCCTTATTACCCTACCCCCATCCACTACCCCTATTAACCTAGCTCCCCCACACCCCCCTATTACCCTACCCCTATTAACCCCATAGGTATAACTAACGGAGCTGCGTGGTACGATGTACCCGGGGGAATGCAAGACTGGAGCTACATCCACACCGGCGCCCTGTCAATCACTCTAGAGGTCAGCTGTCTCAAGTATCCGTCTTCTGACCGTCTCCCCCAGTACTGGAGGGACAATGCTAACGCCCTGCTCGTGTTCATCTCACAGGTGTGTGTGTGGGTGTGTGTACGTGGGTGTGTGTGTGGGTGTGTGTGTGTGTGTGGGTGTGTGTGTGTGCGTGTGGGTGTATGTGTGTGCGTGTGTGTGTATGTGTGCGATAGTATACTTAACCTGGGTTAAGGTGGAGTGATGTTGTTATTGCCTATAACCTGGGTGGGTCTTCATCGTTATCTCAGTAGGAATACCTGTGATCTCGTGCGGCACAATGTGATAATACATATTAATGTAAATAATTATTTATAAATAGTATAATTTTCACTGCACATGAATTAACCATCCCAAATTAAATAACTCCACATGAAATCACTAGTTACACATCATTATAGTATCTGGTATGTCATTCATTGTTATCTCAATTTGTATCAGATATTTTCCTTCATTATTATCTGACTGTAATTGATATGTCCTTCATTGTTATCTGATGATAGCTTCTATATCCTTTATATTTATCTCAGTATAGTATCTGTCCTTCACGTTATCCCAGTATAGAATTTGGTATATGTGCTTCACTATTAACTGTATTTACTTTGTTCTTCCTTGTGGTGTGTAAGCCATTTATTGTTACCTACCTAGTAGCTATTGCATAGTGTGTTGTGGGTGATCTAACAATCATTATTATTAATATTATTATTATATCAATATATACAAACTGTGAATGATATTTATTTATTAAAACCTAAATTTGGGTTTAGTATTCTAAATGTATTTCTGAATTCTATTTGTATATCATAAAACTGTTTCACGCGCACAGATTCATACTGGTGTTAGCGGTTATGTCACGGACAAGTTGACTAAAGAGAGAATAGTAGCGGTGAATATTAAAGTTGAAGGTCAGTTCAATGACATCCACATTCCATAGGCTATCAATGATTGACAGCAATACACACTTAACGCATTATGTATGTCTATTTACAGAGTGAATAGAATTTCGCTTTACGATCTCACTACCGAACACTACTAAACAATCCTCATTTAACATATGTATATATATATATTATTAGGTTGGAGTGAAATTTGAAATAATTATGACGATCTGGTTATGACTCGCGATAGTGATGTAACATTATACGTGAATTAATGACATTATTTATTCTCCACATATAACGTTACATCACTATCGCGAGTCATAACCAGATCGCCATAATTATTTCAAATATTACTCCAACCTATATATATTTATATATATATGCTAATAGCATTATAATTGAGTTACTTAATGTTTAACTCTACATTAGTAAGCACTACACTATCGCTAGTGACTAGTAACCACAATAGTCATGTGATATGTATGGCATGCTAGCACTGTAGGTGAGGTTTAGGTGCACCGATGAACAGTGTAATCTAGTAATGATAATAGAGTAATCGGTGTGTGTACCTTACATTACAACTACATAGACTATACTCGCGCGACCTCTACCATGTAAACATCTCATTGGTTAAGTGTTTGACCTTGGCCATCCTCTACGGGTATTCACGTGACTTTCAATACTAGTAATGTGCAGTAATGTTGCGTAACAGTTGACCTTGACACCTCCACTACGCGCTGGTGTCACCTCTAATTCACTATTACCTCTCAGTGGTGTACGGTAGCATTACCTGACCTTGACCTCAGCCTGCCACCCCCAGGTATTGACCACGATGTTCAGTCAACCGAGGCGGGAGACTACTGGCGCCTCCTACCGCCGGGAGAGTACGTTGTCACCGCTAGCACTGAAGGATTCAAGCCACAGAAAGCGCTAGTTAGTTACTGTTATAGTGATTAAATAGCTAGACCATTTATTTTATTTTAATAAATATACACTATATTCTATATTCATATTCGATATGCCTATGTTTTTTTTAATCACATAATTATTTATATTTTTTATTTGAATAAAAAAAATACCACCTATTGAACGCTAATAATAAATAGATATGGATGTAATATTTAAAATAAATATTTTGTATCATACTTTCTAAATTTATGAAGTTATTGTATTCAATAAATTATTAATTATAATAAAATAATTACATTTACACATTAATATTACTAAATTTATATATATATATACCTTTTTAAAATTCTTGTTTGATAGTTATATTTGATTTAGAGCTTAAGGGGATCCCGCACATTTAAAGTGATGATAATTTATTTTTTTTAATATTTTTTTTTATTACATAATAATACTTATTGTAGTGTTTTTTAGTATTTGTAAAAAAATTAGACATGAATTCAGTCAAAAAATAGCATAAAAATATGTTTTATGACGATAAGATAATGCTATATTATATACTATTCAATATTACATTTTTATGCTGTCAAACTTCAAACACTGTTTTCTCAGAATAATTATTTCGCGCTAGGTATGTGCATTCAAAAATATAGAACATAAAAACTATTATAATTATAATATTAATTTTTGCTTTATATAGAATTTAATTATATGAATAGTAAAATAGAGAGATAATTAATAAAATGTATAGAATTCATTGTATAAAATGTTAATTTCTATAGAAATACCATCATTTTAGTATCGCTAATTTTAATTTAGATATATATAATAACTTTCTATTTTCCTATGCATATATATGTTATGAATACATTACAAAAAAAAGTAGGTCAATTGAATGAATAGAATATCAGTTCTATTTTTTTTAGTGGACCTATGTTTTTCCTATCTATTTATACACGAAATTAGCAAATTGCGTGTTATGTGCGGGATCCCCTTAAGGGTACAAATTTGATATCTTATAATTTTATACTATAGTATAATATATATATATATATTATATTATATATATATTATAGTTTTTTAATTTCTAAAAACGATTTATTCTTTAAATTATTTTATTATTAAATATGAAAAATGCTCATTCGGGATTTTTCTTTACGAAAAAACATGATTTTATATTAACATAATTAACACGATAATATTTTATATGTTAAATATAATTTTGAATAAAAAAGTGGAGTCATTATTTGTTATTTATTGTTACTGTACTAGGCTATAAAAGTATTGCATACAGGTATACCCACTATAGTTACGAGGTAGTGAATGGTTAACTAAGGCTAACTAAAGGTGTTGTAGGCAGGGCAGGCGGTCAGATAGACGGTGGCCAGTTAATTCATTGCTTAGTAACAACAGTACTCCGTTCATCTGTCCATGCTATAAAACTACATCCTAAAACTAGTGATATGTCGCTACTAACGGTAATGTTGCGGCCGCTTGTAGTGTATAAGTTAGGATATCATCGTAGCACTGACCACTACACACCCCTCCCCCCCACTCTACCATCAACTCACTCTACTCCCCCCACTACGAGGTGACCGTGAAGCCCGGATACAACCCCTCCACCCCGCTGAACTTCACGCTCGACTACCCGTGGTCGAGGTCACATGACTTCGATATCGCCGAGAACCTTAGTCCACATTACTTGTCTGCCAATGACTTTGTCGACGAACTCCACAAGGTTCAACCTTCACCTCTTTATACGATAACATCGTGTACCCTAATTAACCCCATATTAACATACCAAATTATCCCCTACTATTAATATTTCCCATTAACATACCCTCATCAACCTAACTATTAACGTACCCCCATTAACCCCGACCTCTAACATACCCCCATTAATATTCACTATTAATGTACCCCTTCAAACCGTTTAATAACGTACCCTCATCAACCCCACTATTAACGTACCCCCATTAACCCCGACCTCTAACATACCCCCATTAATATTCACTATTAATGTACCCCTTCAAACCGTTTAATAACGTACCCTCATCGACCCCACTATTAACGTACCCCCATTAACCCCCACCCATTCTACCCCCCAGATAGTACGTTCGATGCCCTACCTGAGTTCTCTGAAACGTCTCAGCAATAGCGTCTCGTCCGAACAGGACGTATTCGCGTTCCAGCTGTCCAATCAGAGCGTGACGCGTAACCCCGACATTCCTGAACACCGTATCAAGGTCACCTTCATAGGATCGCTGAACGCGGACTCCCCCCTAGGTGGCGAAATGCTGATCAGATTCATCCGCAACCTGGTGTACGGTATGTGTGATATATTAACCCGTGTTTAGTTTCTAATTATATATATATATATATGTATATTTTACTTAATTTTATACAATTTCCAATAATATATATAATATATTTAAAAAATTGAATTATAATCCTATAATATAATTATGTAATAATAATATATGAATAAAAAACAATTTTATTTGTGTGTGATTACAGATAAATATTTTAAATAAATATTTCATCAACGATAACTACAGGATATACTACTGGTGACAATAAAACACGGATACTTTTTCAAAATACTGCGCTGACTTTTCTCATAATAAGGAATTACGACCTCGAAACTTTACCGATTCCCAACGACTGCAAGGGTGAACATTTCAAAGGTCAACTATTCGAATACATGTTCTCCAATAAAAAGGTAAGTAGTAGCTAGCGTAGCCGTGACGTTCGTCTAGTTAATAACTAAGCGCGCGTGTTGGTAGCAATAAGAATGAGCTGAGGTCTAAATAGAGGTAGACTTGTATGCGTTGGTGTTACATTCATTTACATTCACCTGACCAAACATACGACTGGCGAGAATAACACAACATATTGTAGGGTCTTTGTATACTTGTTTAAACATAGTGCTTCACATATACAATATAATGTATAAAATGGGCGCGTCGAAATAGTGTGAAGTATATTTGGGTGGTCATTATACGACTTTATTTTACTGAAGAAATACATTGGGGTAGAAAATACTTGGCTCTACGTCAACCAATAGAAGTTGAAGTTGATCTAACGAGTAAATAAATGACATTGCGTAGATAGAGATAATCATTCGACTGCCTATATTACAGCTGACTCTAATACAACCTAAGATACTCCCTTAGTATCAACAACATTAGTGTATTGGTTTATGAATTTCTTAATGTTGATGTAGCTTAGCATTTATAGCATACACTCTTATATATCCTTTTTCTCTAAATTATATTTGATTATTATATTATTCTATTTAATATATCTAATAGTATTGATAACAACATAAAGATATAATAATTAAAAGTAGAAAGATAAATGAAAATAAATCATACACGTAAATTTCATATGATCCATAGATTCCATTTTCCTCTAAATTTCATGAAAACTGTATATTATGTTGTTGCTTGATTTTTTATTTAAACAAATATATAGTCGAAAGTTAGTAAAGCTGGTATATTTTCTAACGATAACATACGTTATTGAAATAAATAATACATGATTAAAAATAAAGAATTTAAAATATTTTACAGTTACTTTATGCATTTATATATATTTGTTTGAAAACATAAAACTCAATCAAAAACACACGGCCTAATGCACACACACACACACACACACACACGTATTCCTATAGGAGTCCGGCTCTGTGAATCCTGAGGTGGATTTCATCAAGAGAATCTTCATGGACGACCCCCAACATCTAGTGGTCAGTCTACAAGGTCAAGGTCATACAGTAAGGTCAGTAAGGCGAGGCTATGTGCATCCATACTTTGTGAACTGTGAACTCCGTTTTACGGAGTTTAATAATATTATTAAATGTATATAACATACTAGTATATAAATATATACTGCCTAAGTGGCTCAGTTGACTAGGGTGGCAAACACATGAGCAGTAGTATACGGGTTCAAGCTCCGTCCAGACCATTATAATAAGTCGTAACATAATATATAGAAGTGATATTATATAATTGAATTATATATAATTAATATAGTCTCTCGTTAAAACCATGGATACCTTAACATGAGAGCGGCTCCGAATGGACATTAGAGCCATTTTGTTATAAATAAAACTTCTTCTAAGTTCCTGGATGAAAGAACTCCTCCAAAATAAAACGATATGTATATATAAAAGTAAAATATATCAGCTATGAAAAAAAGATTATAAGAACAGAAGTATAACAATAAAACAGCAATACTTTTAAAAATATAATAAATAAATTTAATTTGAATGTAGAAAAAAGCTACTTGTTTAAACATATTATCTTTATTGTATATATATAAAAGTTGAATATCTTTCAAATAGTATAGATATTAGTGTTGGAAATTTTCAGATTTTTCACTCATTCGAAGGTTTCGAATAGTAAATAAATACACTTCGAAGGTTTCAAATAGTATTATTTTTATTAAATTAAGTATTCGAAGGTTTCGAATAGTAAATAAATACACTTCGAAGGTTTCAAATAGTATTATTTTTATTAAATTAAGTATTCGAATGTTTCGAATAGTAAATAAATACACTTCGAAGGTTTCAAATAGTATTATTTTTATTAAATTAAGTATTCGAAGGTTTCGAATAGTAAATAAATACACTTTGAAAGTTTCAAATAGTATTATTTTTTATTAAATTAAGTATTCGAAGGTTTAGAATAGTAAATATATACACTTTGAAGGTTTCAAATAGTATTATTTGTATTAAATTAAGTATACAAAGTTTTCTAATAGTTAAATTATTAATTTTAAAGGTTTAAAATAGTAAAAAAATATACTTTGAAGGTTTCAAATAGTATTATTTGTATTAAATTATGTATACAAAGTTTTCTAATAGTTAAATTATTAATTTTAAAGGTTTAAAATAGTTATAAATACACTTTGAAGGTTTCAAATAGTAAATATATTTAAAAAAGGTTATGAATTTTGATTAATGATTATAATCATTGATAATTATCAATAAGTCTAATTTCTCTAAGACATAATTATTAACGTTTTTTGGTTAAAATATTTAAAGCCATATAAAATATTCTTCAGAATTCGAGAGTAAGGTTAAAAAGGTTAATACGGAAGTAAATAGCCTAGGGTAAATAGTATTACATTTTTAGTTTATTGTATAATAAAATATATGCATGCCTTTTATCGTTTTTTTTTAATAGTAAAATTAAACATTTGAAATTTTCTAATAATTAAATTTAGGTATTCGAAATTTTCGAATAATTAGATATAGGTATTCGACATTTTCGAATATCTTTCAAATTCTCAAATTTACTATTTGGAAGAATCGAATATTCGATTCGATATTCTAAACCGTTTCCAACACTAATAGATATAATATATGCTTATCATACCTGTAAAATAGGAATAATTACACCTAAGATAAATCTCTTTACACCTCTAAGTTTAAGGGATGTAGATTAACATCCTAACTTAGTCTAATTTGAAATATTCAAATCTATATTCATTTATTATATTATTATTCAAGTTATCTATTTTAATCGTCATTTTATAATTATTATATACATTTTTCTAGAATAAATATTTTAAATTTTATGTATTTAATTTTAATTCGTTAGATTATAAATTATATTTTATATGTATTTAGATATATATATATATATATATATATATTTATATTATGAATTACAAGTTCTTATAATAACATAATACATAGTATGTTTTAAAAGAGAAACAAAACACCATATAATATTTGTCTTTGAAGTTTTTTTAAAGTAAAAACCAGTTCTAGTACATTTAGTTAACAACTAAACTTATAATAGCCAGTCCCCCCCACCTGTGAGTATATCACTACCCCCGTTACCCCTACGCACCCACCTGTATAAACTCTCCAACAACAACACATTGACACGCAGGTATCCATTGAGTTTTACCGACGACGACCTGCACATGAAAACTGCGGACGATGAAACCTTCAAGTACCTCGCTAACTCTATGATTTACGATAGTTAGTGTACACTGTACATACGTTGAGTATTGTGTGGGTGTGGGTGTATTAGATGTAGGCTTTACATGTGGATAATTTTAGAAGAAAGAAATTATTAAGAATATATATATATATATATTCTTAACTTCCTTACACTATTATGGCAAACCTTTCACTGTAATAACCCCTATAATATATGAACGCGGATGATTATAAGAGATATCACCGATGTACATATAACATCACTGATTAACATCGCGAGGAAACATATGTACAGCACACTTAGAGTGTATACATTTAGCACTAGCACTATCATACTCGCAGTACATGATAATCTAATGAAGAATAAGTCTAACACCTGTCTCTCACTAAACATGTGATCTGTGAGAAGCAGTGCATGTAGTGATAATGCATCTTACTATCACAGATGCTAGGGTTCTATGTATTATTATAGCCATTAGTATATCTATGCTTTTGTACATAAAATGGATATTGGACTAGTATAATTTATTTGTTATCTATATTTTATATATATATATATATACCATATTTATACCATACCATCCATTGTCCCATATACATCAACTATTCTAGTTCTGTATACTTCCCACTCTATTCTAGTTCTACCGCCACTACCACTATTATCTTATAGCCTACCCCTATCGTCCGCTGTATACACCCCACCCTCCCGTACAGGTGTATTTGACGCCTGTGGCAGCCAGACGCCCTACATTATGAATGATGCGGAGGGGGGCAATAAAGCTAACTCCCTAATGGACTTCCTGTATCACAACTACGGAACTCTCATGGTATAGTAGTCATGGCTGTTGTTGTTGTTGTTGTTGTTGTTGTTGTTGTTGGGAGCGGCATACGGGCGTTACGCGGATAATACTCCGCGGCAGAACGCCAGAACAGCCCTTGGTGCTGACACCAAGACTGAGAGAGGGGGTGCCGCCCCCCCGAAACATCGGATCCTCCTCCTCCGGGTAGCCGGGCATTCCTGGAGCCAGTGCTCCAGGGTCTCGAACTCTTCTTCACAGTAAGGGCACATCGCTGTCGAGTTCGCGTCGATGATGTTGCGGTAGGCCGCTAGGCTTCTGCAGTGGCCACTGCGAAACTGGGCTAGCAACACCGCCTCTCTTCTCTTCAGAGGCTCGTCGCTCTAGACGGCCTTTGTTCTGCTATGCGTGATCTCTACGTCCACAACCTCTCTTTTCACAATAGCCTTGGCAGCCTCGAAGGTAATCCTTCCTGCCAACGACGGAGAGGTAGTGGACGCACTAGACCACGCACTGTTCGCAGCGTCATCCGCCCATTCGTTGCCAATCAGTCCGCAGTGACCGGGAACCCACTGAAGCAGGACCTCCCGGTTTAGAGAGAACAGGCCACGTCGGACTTCCGCGACTCCTGCCTTATCCGACTTGCCTGAGCCCTCCAAAGCCAACATCAAAGACTGGCTGTCCGAGCACACCATGACGGGATCAAACCTGCCATCTTCTTCGGCAAGCCACTTGATGGTCAAGTTCAATGCCGCCACTTCCGTCTCGAACGATGACGTCCAACGACTGCCCTTCTGTGTTCTGGTGGTGATGTGGATTGGGGCAGATGCAGAGCCTGACGTGACCACCGCAGCGCTACCCCCACAAGAGTGACCACTCTCCGCGGACCCGTCCGTGTAAATGGTCACCCTTTGGGAGCCCGCTGCTGCAATAGTCTGTAGCGAGTCTTCTAGCAGTGCTTCCTGGCTTCGGAGCGTCTTGCCCCCCTTAGCTAGGAGCGATTTAACTCGCCACAACTTACCTCTGCCCCACAACCAGGGTGGTTTACGATTATATAGGAACGGCTCTCTTGGATGGTCCTCCAGGCCAATATTACCACAGATTTCTTTCGCCAGATCGCTAAAGCAACTCCTGTTCTTCCACCTGTGATGGACAGGAGCTGCATGGAGAGACCGTCTTGGGTTACTAGCATGGACTCTAGCCGACTTCTCCCAGGCTATCGCACAGTTCCTGCGCATGCTAGCAACAAAAGAGAGGGCCTTAGCCTCCGTGCGTAGGCATTCTATGGGATGTCTGAGGTCTGTCCCGTGATTGACCTCAGCGCTCTGTTATTGACCCGTTCAAGGATCTGCCGATTTGTATTTGCTAACCAGGGCTGCCATGCTGCTCCACATTAGTGTAAAACACTACCGATTGTGGCCTTATATACCCTAGTTAGGTAACTTCTGTCCCAGCCCCACTCTTTGGAGGCCAGGGACGACAGAATCTTGATTCTTCCGAGCGTCTTTGACTTCACTGCCTCTACCTGTGGTCGAAACGTGAGCGTTCTATCGAACGTCACTCCCAGGAAGGTAGGAGTCTTATTTACTCGGAAGGGTTGACCATTCAATGTCAAACTCGGAGACCATGAGGCCTCTTTCGGACTTGAGGAGAAGAAAGACACCTCGCACTTTGCCGTGTTAAGGGTTATGCGGTGGTTCTTGCTCCAGACCGAAAAGGCTTCTACTGCTTCTTTTAGTGCCACTTCCTTGTCCTGATGAGACGCCCAGCGATGTCGTCAGCGTACATGCTTACGAGGGCCCCTTCCGGGGCTTCGTCCCTTATTCCGTCTATAAAGAACAGGAATAGTAGCGGTGACAAAACTGCCCCTTGGGGGACCCCTTGATGCAGCTTCCTTGACCTGCCCGTGACTCCATCAATTCGGACATTGGCCCTCCTATCCGACAAGAAGCCTCTTAGCCACCTCACTAGTCTCCGCGGAACGCCCTTCTCTAACATAATTGTTAAGAGCCTGTTCCTCCACACCGTATCGTATGCCTTGCTAAAGTCCAATAGCGCCAATACACTCCTCTTAGCCGGCTGGCTCTGGAAGCCATTACTAATGGACTGTGAGAGCCGCAACACCTGATCTTCACAGGACCGCCCAGCTCTGAACCCGGCCTGATCATCATTCCACCATCCTCCTCAGCCAGCCATGACAGTTGACTGGCCACCATCCTTTCCATCGTCTTTGCCACGCACGATGTCAAGGATACTGGCCTGTAGGAGTCAATGTCTGATGCTGGCTTACCTTTCTTGATAAGTGGGATGATTGTGGCCACTCTCCAACTTGCGGGACTCTTTCCTGAGTCCCACGATTCGTTGAAGATGCTCAGGAGATACTCCCTTGCAATTGGGCCCAGAGCTTGTAGAAATCTAGGCTCGATGCCGTCTCCTCCCGGAGCGCCTTTCGGTTTCATGCGTTTGATTGCTTCATTCAGTTCCGTCAGACTGAACGGAGACAAACTCTCCCCATCAACTGAAGGAACCTTCAGCTGGCGACGAACAGACTTCTTCAGCCTGTCCGCCTTGGGGATGTCCAGCCTGCTAACTTCGGCATATCTCTGCATGAAAGCATCAGCCTTGGCTTTACTAGTGGTGCACAACCGGCCGTTGTGTACCAGAGACTCATTACGGGTGGATCCCTGGCTCTTATCGCTCAGGGACTTAACCACCCTCCAAATCTTGTTTGGATCTGCTGTGTCCGACGCGTCCTCTAGAAACTCCACCCATCTTCGCTCCTTCTCCTTGCGGATTAGGGCCTGGACACTCCTGCAGGCTTCAACCCACTCCCTGCGGTTGTCCCCGAGTGTCCTCCTGAGCGAGTTTCTAAACTTCACGGCTTCCCTTAAGTCCCTGGTCATCCAGGCCTTACCATTGACCGAGGACTTCACCTTTCCAATGAACGAGTTGGCAGCTTCCGTAATGGAAACTACCAGACTCGCCATTCTAGCGTCCAGTGAAGCTCGACCAATGCTGTCTTTTTGTACTAGCACAGCCATTTCTACTTGGTTGGAAAAGCCCTCGAAATCCGCCTTGCTCCAATTCCACCTCAAACTCCTTGAAGTAGTTGGTTTAAGCGTAGTGATCGGTATATCGAGAGTTATCAAAATCGGTAGGTGATCTGAACCCATGCAGTCCATAACGCCCCATTCCACCTTGTCCAGCCAACTATTGTGGACTAGAGTGATATCGGGTGCGCTACGGCTGCCCGTACCGACATTGACCCTGGTGGCCTCCCCATCATTCGCCACGCTGAAGTTCTTCTCTACCAGCCAATCCTCAACTTTTTCTCCCAGCCTATCTTCCGGCTGCCAACTGTCCCACAGTCTCGAGTGGGCATTCAAGTCACCCCCAACAATGGTATTCTCAGCGTACGGTAGTTCCCGAGTATCAAACTCACTACCTTGTTGAGACCCTCTAGTGGGGGGACAGTACACGTTGGCGCACATCGTTTTGCTGAGAGATGCTAAGTTGATATTGACTAGCAGAATCTCCAACAGCGATCCTTCTAAAGCTTCGGTGTGAGACACCACTGTGAAGGGAATATCTTCCTTGACGAATGTGATGAGTCCACCACCTCTTCCAACTCCGCGGTCCTTCCTGATCGTAGTGTAACCCTTCAGCTTCGGGTCTGGGTCAGTTGCTCTAAACTTGGACTCCTGGATCATGATGACATCAGACTTTGAAGATTTGGCCCTGTCTTCCAACTCGACCATCTCCGTCTTGATGCCATTAGCGTTCCACTGCATCAGCTTCAGGTTTTGTCGAAGTTCTACTTCGATCTTCCTTACCTTTGTTATGGATTGGATAGCGGCGAGATCCGTGCTCGCGCTGTTCGCACTGGACGAACATCCACCACATAACCATCTTTCTGCAGCGAGAACCATAACCAGTTCCGCTCTTGATAGCTTAGAGCAACTCTTGTGTGATTCTCTCCCACACCCTGTACATAACAGTGGTGAGGACGTGCGCCTCAAGCTCCTGTAACAAAGCAAGCAGAGCCTCGTATTGGCCGCTGCGGCCGGGCTCCTTGCTACCCCTATCGTCTGGCCAACAAGAATGTTAGTCCTCAAGGGGGCAACGGATGTCTGCAATGCTACCGGGGTTAATGGCCTGACCTGAGTATTTTTACACGACACACATTCCCAAACTCCTCTGATTTTGGCGGCTCTCTTTAGCAGGCTACAACATTCCTGCTTATGTGATAGGTCTCCGCACCCAACACAAGTCAGGAATGTCTGGTTGTTCCTCAGGACCTTACCGCATACCTTGCAGGAAGGCCCTGGGTTTTTCTCCACATCACCCGCTCGGGTGATTAGCACCCGAGGCAACCAGGCCGAGTCCTGTTGTCCGGGAGGATAAAAAATATCCGTGTTTCTGGGGGAGTAGCAGACCCTCCGAGCCTGGGGCTCGAGAGCTGGTCTTGCCGGGAGGAATATCCTTTTCACCTCCCTGAGGGAGTACACGAAGCGCCACGTGTAGGCCGGATACTGCTTCGCTGTTGTTGTTGTTGTTGTGTAGTATCCTGTCTTTCTAGAACAGTGGTTCCCAACCTTTTTTTGACAACTTTTGATTTAAAAATTTATTTTTATTTTATTAAACTTTAGTCATAAACGAATAATATAAACTATAATATATTGGATATAAATATTATTGTACGTATTTTTATAAATTGGCTCATGACCCAAATAAAAAACCCAATAACCCAAATTTTGGTCATGATTCATGACTCATAGGTTGGGAACCACTATTCTAGAAGATTCCGTTGCGTAGGTACTTTCAGCATTGCATGTAATAGACATCATCTGACTAGATTATATTCGTAATTAATAATTACTTTTATTTTTTAAATAATTATATATAACACATTATATATATACACATGGATATGCAGGTGAATGCTTACTGCTATCTACATTGACTTAACAATGTTTGCACAACCCCCTCCTACCCCGTCCACAGATAACAAAGAACATAGACTGTTGCAAATACCCTAGTGGTGACAGCCTTCCCAAGGTCTACGAGCTCATTCAGCCATTGATGTTCTCCTTCCTGAAGGCAGCACAACAAGGTATGCCGCAGAGTACAGTAGTCTATACCATCACGTTCAATCACTGGTGTCAGCTTTATGTTGGCTCACCTACGCATAGCAACATCGCAACTAGTCTCATCCTCGCATCTATTGTAAGCGATGTACTCACACACATATGTGTGTGAGTGTGTGTGTGATAGGATATACATGATAAAGATAGTGTACGAAGGATAATGCTAGGGTAGGTTCGCTTCTACACAAGTATAATTAGGTTTCATGACAAGCATCGCTTTGCTTAGTATAGGCTATGCCCACCTCGAAACATATAATAATATTAATATATAACTATAGCTTATATAGTAAATTATACGATATCCTACGTTGTTAATAACATTCGCCACTTCTGTAATGGAGTATTATCTCATTGCCCCCTCCTTATGATCTATGATGACCTCTGATGACCTCTGATCACTTTACGACCTTCGCGTCGTCGTAGAATACATGTTCTGATAGTCGTCATCTTCACCCGATAGGTGTTGTAGGTATCATCTTACCGAATAAAGCACACGACCTTAAGGTCAAGGTCAACGATCGAGCCGTCCGCCTGAATAAAGATAATACTTTCTTTACAACGTTGGCGGCAGGATCCCATTCCATATCCATTCAAGCAAAAGGTTACACAGTGGTTATAGCACCACCAATAGCACCACTATTACTACCTCTATACCCACATCTATTACGACCTCTAATCTCCTCCATTATGACCTCTAATCACTTCTATTAGCACCGCTGTTACCTCGTCTATTACCACTTATAATGAGAATGAAACCTAATAATTCTCATGAAGGTTTCAGTTTTCATTCGATCGAGTTTCTAAATAATAAGTGTTTCAGTAGATTATGGTTCAAGACCGTTTCTGTTTAATAGAGATGGGTTTAACCATCTCGAGACAGTTTCATTCAAGTAAGAACGTATAAATAAAAAATAAAGAGTATATACAGTTTATTAAAATAGTATTTAAAATTAAGTATTGAAAATTGTAATAATAATTTTTTTAATTTAATATTTTTTTAATAAACAATATATTTAACTTCTTAATATCGATAAAATTGATATTTACTAAAATCCAGTAGTAAATTACTAGTGAACCAATTAGTCAATGATTTTAAGACACGTGTATATTGTCCCTCCCTCCCTAACCCTCCTTAACCCTCCCCTCTCAGGTTATGTAGACTTTGCCGAAGAGTTCACAGTGAAGAGGGAAGACTCTGTATCTGTGACCTTCACCCTGGTCAAGAGTTCAGGTCGTTTCCCTTACAGAGATAGTCTGCAGGCTCAGGCTCTCTACAAGAATCTCACTGAGAAATATCCCTCATCTTTATTCTCAGTTCGAACGTTAGTAATCATATAGTGTATGTATGTTGGTATGGATGGGTGTGTGTTTAGCGTCTTTGTTTATATTAGTATGTTTGTGTATGTATGAATACCTATACTTAAATTATCACTCTTGATATCAATGTTATTCCATTGAATATTATTTAAGTAGTTTTACATGCAGAATACAATAATAGTAGAAGTATTAGATCTGTTATTGCTTATTACAGGTTGATTTATAAAATAGGAAATCTCAATCCTATGTTCTATAATTAAATAATTCGAGAATTATTTAGATTTCTTTAGAGCATAATTATAATTAATCTTTTTAATTAATTAAATTTTATTTTTAGAATATTTTATTCATTTTCCTTCTATTTCCTAGAATTTAGTACCGTATATACTGTATTTATTTTTATTAGTATACATAATATATATGAAATTCATTTATAAAATTATAAAATAATACATGTGTGACACGCGCCTACAGTCAGTGATAACCCCATACCCCCACGCCCTACCTTCAGTATTAACCCCACGCCCCCACCCCACCTCCAGCATCGGCAGAACGGTGCTCGGTAAACCCATCGACGCCCTTGTGCTGGGAACGTCTGAGCCCCGCGCTAGGGTTAGACTAGTGGCTGGAATAGATGGCCGCGACTGGGTGAACAGGGAGTTTATGCTCGTGTTTGTGGAGACCTTACTGCAGAGATACTCTTCGGATCCCCTCACTAAAAATGTACGTCTAACATGAGTAGGCTATGCTTCTAACTAGTTCGACATGTATCCTATATACATTTTGTATTGCTATGTATAATTATCGACTATTCATATTCATATCGTAGTTAAATAACTATATATATATATATACATGCGATTATATATATTCATATTAATATATTATTATTAAATGACTGCCCTTTACATACTCTTTGATATATAAGTAACGACAACATATCGCATGATGTATTCATCACAGGCGTGTTTACCTAAACGACTCACGTGTATTCCACAGTTATTGGACAAGATTCAGATATCGGTGGTGCCGTCGTTGAATGTAGATGGCGCTTTCCAAGCGGAGAAGGGAAGCTGCGACGTTAACGATGGAATGTCGAATGCTAACGGGGTGAATCTGGACAAGTTGTTTAGACGTTTGTAGACCCCTGTATCTATCTCATCCTTTGTTAATTCTGAATCATTAACATTATTTCCTACTACTACTTATTGAACTGCGTGGTATTCGTTATGTATATGAATGTTAATATGTTAATAACAGTAATTTATCGAATTAGATTTTTCAAATACAAATTAATTATTAAAATAATTTGATTACAATTCAGATATAATACATAATGAATATATGTGATGTATGACTGCTACGCTAGCTTATGATCATCTCTACAGTTTCATTATAATAACTTAAATAGCTTATAATAATATATCTATATAATTATACAATAATTTATACTTTCCGATAAACATCCATCTAATTAGATAATAATGATTAGATAACAATAACCACCGTCAATAGATAACGGATGATAACCTATTGACCACCCTTATATCACCTACAGTTGCTTTCTACCAGAACAGCTTCTTGATGGAACAGCCCGAGACCAGGGCCTTCGTCCAGTGGTCGGAGAACGTCACTTTCTCGCTGACCGTCTCGTTCGGTATCGGTCATTACGTGG
Organism: Osedax fenrisi; assembly: GCA_964019155.1. Taxonomy (NCBI): domain Eukaryota; kingdom Metazoa; phylum Annelida; class Polychaeta; order Sabellida; family Siboglinidae; genus Osedax; species Osedax fenrisi. The sequence goes on along the minus strand of OZ025241.1, from coordinate 84,093,505 downwards.
CCGTCTATCCTCAAGGTCATGTCCATCTCACCCTATTATGGGAATATAAGTCAATCGGCATTAAGGGGATCCCGCACATTTAAAGTGATGATAATTTATTTTTTTTTATATTTTATTTTATTACATAATAATACTTATTGTAGTGTTTTTTAGTATCTGTAAACAAATTAGACATGAATTCAGTCTAGAAATGGTAATAAAATTTATTTTATGACGATAAGATAATTCTATATTATATACTATTCAATATTACATTTTTATGCTGTCAAACTTCAAACGCTGTTTTCTCAGAATAATTATTTCGCGCTAGGTATGTGCATTCAAAAATATAGAACACAAAAACTATTATAATTATAATATTATTATTTTTTGCTTTATATAGAATTTAATTATGTGAATAGTAAAATAGAGAGATAATTAATAAAATGTATAGAATTCATTGTATAAAATGATAATTTGTATGGAAATACCATCATTTTAGTATCTCTAATTTTTAATTTAGATATATATATAATAATAAATAATAATATTAAAAATAACTTTCTATTTTCCTATGCATGTATATGTTATAAATACATTACAAAAAAAATTAAGTCAATCGAACGAATAGAATATCAGTTCTATTTTTTTTAGTGGACCTATATTTGTCCTATCTATTTATACACGAAATTGGTAAATTGTGTGTTATGTGCGGGATCCCCTTAATGAATACTGTAAATATTAAGCTTCGTTCATATCAAAAAAGTAGCCGAATTGCGGCGAACTTCAAAAACACCCGCTTATATATAAATGCATGCAATAGGCGTTTATATATTTAAATTACGTATTATCATATCTGAAATATTTGACTTGCTCGATCTAGTAAATGTGTTAAAACCAATAATTTGATAGCACCCGCTATCTAGCTAATAAATGAGGTCTATATCAGCTTCAGAGTAAAAGTAATATTTATTAATACTGAAAATATTACGAATTATTTATTAATTTTATCTTATTTAATATTAGTATATATACTATATACTATATATGCATATTGATTTGTTTAATAATAAATAATATGAATATATATATATATATGATCATTGGTAGCACATGTATCTCCATTAGACTTATACATTATCTATGTAATGTGTACAGGTAGAACTCACGACGAAACAGCTATTGCCCTTGACCTCGCACACAACTATGCTACCATGAACCCTGACTTCCTGCATAACAACTGCTCAGAATCTGGTATGTTAACCATTGCCCTTTCTATTACTACATATATATCTCATTAAGTAATCGGAAATGATTTATTTAATTCCTCATTCCTTAACACCGAATATATTGTTTTTTATTATTTATTGTTATTTATCTAATAATCCCTAATATTCCTCTTGTTTCACTATTGATGCAAAGAAATACTTACTATTTTTAATTCCATTCTACATACCAACACAATAAATAATAATAATAATTTATTAAAATAAATGTTTGTTTTCTCTTATGTTGTTTACATGTTTGTAGTTTCTCCTAAAGGACATCATAATATGGAATATATGCTAATGTCATCTCTCATAAAACATACAATATACCCCCCCCCCACTTGACCGCAGCATTCAAAGGGGGCGTGGCTCCGAGCAGTCGAGTGACAGGCGACTCGGAATCGTCGTTGCGTGACTGGACTTTCAAAGTTCTAGGATCGTTGTCGCTATCGCTGTACACGAGTTGTTGCGGATTCCCCGACGACGACGGGGCTGGGGTAGCCTCGGTCTGGAACCATAACTTCATGCCCCTACTGCACCTCATCACTAAGGTCCGTAGGGGGGAGAGAAGAGAGCTCGTTAACGTATCTTTAATATGAAAACTAATTACAATTTAATTTATATATAAATATATATATATATTCAATAAGTTCAATGAATATGTTCTATTCTATTTCGAAACTTTAACATTTGTTTCTTTTCAAATGAAATACTTTGAAAGATTAAAATGTGTGTACTTGGCATAACTAGCTAATTCATTACAATGAATTAAAAAAACTCTATCTAATAATGATCATCACCCAACATCAGCTGTGTACATTCCTGTCAAATCTTGTATGCTATCGCTATACATCTAGACAATAACACATAGCATAGTGTGGATGTGAGATACCATGCGTGACTGATCTATACCTCACACCCTGTACAGATGGAGAAAGGGGTCAGTGGGTCGGTATCTGACCTCAACGGTCACCTGGACAACGTAACGCTGACCTTGGCAGACTACCCCAGCTACAGGTACGTCACGGGTGAAGACGGCAAGTACTACTTCTACCTACCCAAGGGCGTGTACACGATCGTAGCCACTCGACCCGATTACTACAATACCACCAAGGTCGATTGTTATTTTAATCACGCGTGTATTAAATACTATTTGTGTATGGTTTCGTTTAATCACTTTCGAATTATTTATAGATATTGTTCCTATTTCGAATATGGAAATCTAATAATTATATAATTAAATCTATATAAAATATATATGTATTTAAAATTTTATTTAATTTTTAATTAAAAGTTAAAAAAACCAGTATATTATTTATTGAAATTAGAAATTCTTATATACGAATATTATTTTATTATAGTATATTACAGATATTTAATTGGTTTATATTAATCAACAGGAAATCATTATTGGGGACAGCAAAGACTTTGAAGTGAACATTGTGATGGCTGAAAACATGACATCAGATTCATTCTTAATAACCATAGGTTACATAACTTACACCAAATCATGTACTAATTATCATTATAACTACAGAAATTCATTATTTTAGTACACATTATTATCAAATATTTTGCGAATCAGATATGTTACTCTAATTAATTGTGAAATTAATGAAAAATTGAGCCATCTATTTATTTCTAATTATATGTTTAGTTTATATTTGTTTACATGGAAATTTGAAAAATATATCACTATTATAGATATAGTTTTGTACAATATGAATATGAACACAATACAAATTTAGTGTTTATTTTAAGAATGTAACATTATTTTATAATTTGTAAACTATTTTTATTAGAATATACAGCCATATTCGATAAATATGATAATTAAATAGGTTCATTTTAAATATAAAACTATCCATATTTTATAACATGGTTTATTATATAACAATATTTCAACAATTTTTTTTTGAAATTATTTAAAACGAGTTATAAACGACCATTTCCTCCCTCCTATATTTCAAACAAATCGGCCTTAAAATATATTTTACGTAGATAGATTCAAGTGAAATATCTTTGCTTCACAATATCAATGTTATTATTAACATATAATCTAAATTATATTGAATATTCTATACTCGATAACACAAATCATTACTATTCAATAACCTATGCACTAGGTATAACGCTGCTATTGGTATCTCTACTGGTGATGGGCTGCGTGATACTTCTGATACGAGTGCGCAATCGTAAAGTGGAGTACTCGTTCCACAAGCTCGACGGCATGTCTGCGGAGGAGGGCAGCGATACCGATCAAGAACTAGACCTCACGGCTAGAGAACTACTATCGACCGGTAAGTCAGTGGTGATGAAGAAGAAGAAGAAGATGATGAAGAAAGGTGCCGTCGTCGCTAACAATAATAGATTGCCGGCCTCGAATCGTAATCAAGACCAGAGGTCCCGTCTCTTCGATTCCGATAACTCGTCCGAGGAGGAGATCTTCTAAAGGTCGTGACCTCTGTAACGAGACGAAACACACGCTGGACGATGCTTGAAGTATTACGTTATAGTGATGGACTTTAGGATAGGCGTGTATATGCATAATCATTAAAATAGCAACGTTTATTCGGAATCAAATCATCTATCAAATATTTGCACTATTATATACATATATACATAATCGAATCATATATTATTGTTTTAAATATTTACATTATTATATTCCTATATTTAATATATTATTTATCTTTTTTTATTTATACAAAATATTTCAATTCTATTCACAATTTTAGTGATTTTATATTTTAAAGTATTATATTTTACGATTTTATTATGATTTATTCACAAATTTGGTGATGGTTTATATATCATTAATATTCTTATTAATATAATTATTATTGTTATATGATAATACAAAAGATACGCTCACAGTGACATTGACATGTACAAATTAAAAACGTTAAAAAATAAATTAATAAATACTGCACTACAGCTGCCTATGGGGAAGAGTAGTTACAATGACTTGTTCTTAATGTATCGCGTTGAAGGTTTTGAGTTCATTAAGTCTTCGGCTATATCTGTAAGGGCCCATTCATAATCGCATATCTCTAGCTCCTCCCATTCAGCCTGTGCAATAATGATAACAGTTTTAGTTGATTATAGTGAGATATAACATATATAACATATGACCACAATATTATCATTCAATATAAATTAATTATTTTATCTATTACAAAATACCCAATGGAATCATTTTTAATCAAATGATAAATGGTAGTGATTAAACAATGCATAGTGTTATGGAGGTGAAATGAAATACTTGTTAGATTTAAAATAGTGATTAATTATAAGTAAGGGTACACCTTCGTGCTAGACAAGCACACAGCACTGCTTGTACATCAAAAAGATAGTGACAAATATGAATTTCTAAAACACTTTCTTATAAGCCTATTATATTTGTTGACTTCGTTTTTTTTCATTTATTTTAACTTACTATTCTACTATATTAATATAATTGATTATTTATGTATATATTGTTTTATTTAGAAATAATATAGGCAACATTTTATAATATTGTTGTTGTTATCAAGGAAATTGTGTACTGTTTTAATTATTATATAAATATATAAAATAAAAACTGTAACCATCTACTTGTAGTGAAATCAGTATATAGAGCAGTTACCTTGTTTTTAGTTATTAGTAAACAAAATTGAATACTGAGTAAATCAGTTTAAAGTTTAGTAACATAATTATAAACAACTAATCATGAATACTACTAACATATGTTATACAAAATAAGTGTTATATGATAATATAAATATATATATAACTGCAATACTAAATAATAGTCATATATAAATATAATTATTTTAAATACTAGATGTTATTAAAGAATATTTGTACTTAGTTATATAGATTATTCAGGTATATTTGTACATGAATAATAGATAAATGTTACTATAAGTAATTTTATAAATAAAAATGTTTATATTTTTTTGTTTTAATAAAAATGTTTATTATGTCATTTATATATGAGATTTATTAAAATAAATTAATTTTATAAACAAATATTTAGAAATAATAAGTTATAGATTCTCAAATGTTTTATTAAATAATTGTGTTGTAATGAAGAATTCTTGAGATAGAATTTTTTATAATTAAAATATATTATTGCATATTAGAATATTATTTTTCAATAATATTGAGAGTTGATTCACTAATTTCTGTAATTGATAAAATGTATCATTATGTTTCTGTAATTTATTATCATTCTAAAATGTAAGGAGTTATAGATAGTCATAGAACATATTCTGAATGGTTAATACAAATAGTAGATATAATATTTGTTGTCATCATTTGTAGATTTCACATAATACCACATGCAATTTGACATTCACACGTAAATAGATAGGCTTATTATGATAGTTCTATATTAATTATATATTTACTATTATTACTAAATATTTATGAAAATATCGTTCTATTTTATTTTTAAATATGTTTCTTATTTATAGCAAAACAAATGTAGTATCGCTACAATAGTTTAATCATGTTAACATGCATAGTTAGTGTTTGAAGTTTTACTTTTAATTAAAAATGTAATATTTCATAATATTGATAATAATAAATATATACATATATATAAATAAATTAGAATGCAAACCGTGAAAGCTTTGGAAGCATCGGCATTAGGAGCCATAGCAGGCCCATTCATCTGATCTTGCATCATCTTTGTTTGATCAGCGGCTGTGTAACATCAGCAGTACATTACTACATATACTTATACAAAAGTACACATCTATTAAGTCTATCTGTCACACAACTTGTATGCACGTTTATAATTATGTACAGCATTAAATCAATAGTTAATTTATTAATCAATGTAATTAACATACCAAAGTGTAATTGAATTATACATATTAATGATTTATTATATCACTAATTTTTCTGGTAAGATACGAGATATTTACAACACTTTCTTATGATATCCAAATTAGATATAACCTAAATGCTAATTAATATATAAATAGATGTAACCTTAACTTACAATATCGCATAGAATACGTTGAACAAAGCTTAGACTGAATATAAAGATAGCAAATGAATGCTGGTTGCAAGAGTTAGAGACAAACCATTCTCTGTTCCGAGGATCAGGTTGTACATGCTTCGAAGACCAAACACGTTCAGGAAGTACCAGGAAGCTGAACTCACCCAAGATGCATCCAGGGAGTTTAGTTCTATGCCTCGTTGCAGCATCGGTTTGAAGCGCAGAGTTAAAGGAAACGGAACCTTGGCTGTTCATTGCGAGTTCATGTAAACTAATTTTCTACACATTCTACTGGTTCTATATGAATTAACTTAGGATCTTATATAATTAACGGGTATATCAACACAACAAATAGTACATGATTTAAAAATATTGTATGCAAGATAAATAAAATGTGATTTAATTTTATATAGTATTTTAGTGCATATTATTTTCTAAATAATTCTATATCAATTTAAAATATAATATTTTTATAAATTGATTATTTTATAACAAATAAAAATGTATGGTTTAATAATATATGTATATGTTACAATACGAGAATGTACTAACTTGTTAGAAAGCCAGAAAAAGCCCAGTTAATCCAACCTCCTATCACGATCATTGGTAGAACGTTTGTTAAATTTCCTTTCATCATTTCAGTCATCATAGATGGATCTAGAATAAAAGATTGGATCGATTTATTATTATTAAAACCTTCAATCCTATATTAGGATTAACCAATAGTTAAGTATAATAACAAGGCCTTATTGATAATAAATAGCATATACTTATAAACAAGAAATATATATATATATAATTCTATTATAGAATTTCAATAAATATATAAAATAAGAATAATCACTTTAATCAATCAAAATATAAATATATATTCACTTATATATAATATTTCAAATTATAATATACGTATTTCAATAGGTAAATATAATTTAAATCATATCATTATTTTCAATATTATCAATCTTATATATAACTACTAATATATAATGATAACTACCTGACATTGGATTCTTAACAGCAGCTTCTCTCTTCTGAGTTTTGAAGAAACCTCTTTCTTTATTGTTGAAATATTCTTTCCTCATTAAAAATGACTATAAATAATATGAGAAAATAATAACACGTATTTTAAATTAATTATATTCAAATTAATTGTTATTTATGAATCATATCTAGGTTAGATAATATAATTCATGTATTCTATATATATATATATATATAATCAATACCTACTATATATATTTATACTTAGAAATTCTAAGTTATAATCATAAACAAATCAATAACCAAGCAACATTTAAATATAAATATTTAAAAATAAATACATACATTTAAATATATATATATATATATATATATATATATATAAATAATGTGACTATATACAAAAATATATGAGCAGACAACAATATGCCAATATTTATATATATATTAACCTGTTTTGGTAAATATTTTCCATTTTCTCTCAACATGCGACTTCTGATAAGAGTTTGTCTGTTATGTTGATGTATTCGTCATTAAATATGTAAATTAGTAGAATACAAATATTTTTGTATATGATATAATAGTCCATTTTATATTATATTATAGTTCAAATGAATATAAAATTTATCTAATTAAAGTTACCTATCATAGGTAACAATGTATATTAAATATACCATTATATAAATATACTATAAGAAACATATTACATTATTATTTATCTACATATATTCTTCTCATTTAAAAAAAAGTATAAGATAACCTACACTCGATCCAAATATAAAATATATATACCTCAAAATTATAATTTAATACCAAATATATATATATATATATATTTATTAAATGTTGTTTAAAATAGATTGTTTTTAAGTTGAAGAATTTGATATTTGGATCGAATATAGTAATATCGTATATATTAACAATTTTAACCAATACAATTAATTATAAGTTAAAACAAAAGGATGGCATATATGTTATTATAAATTAATTTGTTTTAAATACATATGTAGCATGATAAGTGGGATTATCTAAATTCACAAAATACGAATATTCTCCAACTTAAAAATAAAATTAACGAAATAATCAATAGTTAAATATATCTGTATATTATGAGTTAGGTTTGGATTTGATTTTTTATTAAGTTTAATGTCACCATCTAGCATATATATATAAATATATAATAATTAAAATGTATGTCATTTACAGTATAAATTGTATATTATAAACCAATATATAAATATAACTCTGTGTCAATTTATCACCTAACTAAGCTCTATACAAGTATAAAGTATTATGAATTATTTGATTATCAAAGAGCGCAAATTGAGACTTGTAAATTTATCATTGTAATTAATCATTTATGAATATAATTTACTTGTGAAACATGTCATATGGGTGCATAATCTATGTATTAAAGTTATCACGATTATTGAATGCATTTTTATGTAATACATTTAGGCATTTTTTAATTATAACATAGTATATTATGAATCAATATATGTGGACGGAGAAAAGGTAGGGAGTGGATATTTATAATGAAAGTTGAAATATAGTTTGACTGGCTTAAAAAAAGTACGAGGGGAGATGTATAAATAATATTTATACATTATTAAATATAAATATAAATATATAAAGTACGGAGCTCAAAAATGAGAAAAAAAGTAGAGGTACCCAACACTAATCTAAAGTATATATATTACATATATGTATGTATTTTAAATTATAATACATATATATATATATTTATATATATATTAGTTTTAATATAAATTAATAAATGTAAAATATTTTAAATTTGACATCCACAATTGTAATCTAAACAAACTGGGGCCATATAATATTACATATTCGATATTCTCAATTAGCCTATATATATATATATATATATATATATATATTACTGATAAGCCTTTGCATGTATGATGGACAATAAATAGACATAAGCTAATTATAATGGACAATCATAGGATATTGTAAAATCACTAATTCGAATAAACAATTTTGCTGGTGTTCAAATCGCGAAGCTTGTGGCCTTAATCCAGGAAATAAGCACATTTAAAATTAAAAGTAGTCAAATTTCAAAAAAATATTTAATTAGTGTAAAATTAGAAAAACCCGCCTCAATTAAATATAAGTAGCCGAATCACTATTGATATTATTGCGATATTAATATTTATATTTTATTGTGACAGGCATTCTTATTTCAACCTATTCAATTATGTGTATCTAAATACGTGGACTTTTCATTTTAAATATGCCGATTTCCTCCACATACCTATATATGTAAATATATATAATTATGTTGTAATTAGAACGTTTGCGTGGCAGACTCCGCCATAATGTAATATCGATTTAAATATTCCGAAGAATCAATATTGATTATATTTTCAGATATTTTATGGCTAGTGTTTTAATTAAACTTAATTATATATATATATATATATATATATATATATATATATATATATATATATATATATATATACATATATATACATATATATTATATGTGTGTTTGTATAACGTATTATATATGTGCCGACTTCCTCGTGTAACTACATTACAACACTATTAATGCATTATCTCGAAGTAGTCCTCCATTTGTTATTATAATAATTTCAGAGTTCAAGGTGTACGGTACTTATATATTCACTTCTGCACATTATACGCATTATAAGATATGTTATAGTAACACATTATTTTATAGGCTCTTGGGAATATAATGAATCTAAAAAAAAACAGCAAAATAAAACCAAACCAAAGAAATCGCACAATCCCAAAATAAAAATTAAACTCTGACATTCTAATAATAATAATAATCGGCGGCCTGCTTCGAGATTCACGCTATTAATAATGATAATTATGATATTCTTTCATATCAAATATAATTAATAATTAAATTAGTTGAGTATATGAATATCATATTCATTGAATATGTCTAAAATATTATATTTAAGTTGATATTCTTAATAATATATATATATATGTAATATGTATGTAATAAATATATAATTCCTGATAAATTTATTAAAATAATTAGATATTAAATTTAATATAATTTTGATAAATATAATATATTATATATTTTTTTTAAATATCTAACCCATCAGATAACTGTTGAAGTTCTACTTTTTTATCGGATGCTAGTAAAATAGTTACATAATGTCTTATAATTCCTACAAGGAACGTGATTATAACTATAGGTAAAAATACCCATATTCGTATATCAGAATCTAATAATAATTCTGCCATTTTTTAGAATTGATTACTAATTCGCCAGGTCATATAATCAATATCAAAGATCATTAAAAAAATTCAAAATTCAAATAATTTTCGAAATTATGATCATATATTAAAATTCATTTATTTTTAATATTTCAAATTATTTCCTAATTCATATGTATATTGATATATGGAGTAAAATATATTATTTTATACTATATAAGTTAAATTATGTTTAATGTGTTGTAGGTACAATAATGACCAGAAGGTTGCAAAACTGGTATTTACATAAATCGTGAAAAATAAATGCATATCACCGATTAAATAAAAATATGATATTTCTGACCGATAAATGAATTACATCAAAAATATGATACCAACAATATATTGCATAATAAGTCACCATCTGACGTTAAAACTAACTCTGTTATTATTGGGTCTAGCCAAAATTTAGGAGATGTATTTATAAGTAACTGATGGTATATTATATACCATTATATACTATATATAATATATATATATACCAAAAAAACAAAAATGCTTTATTAGGATAGAGTTTTATGGATGCTCACGAATTATCGTCTTACATGATGGACGGCATTTTTATTAGTTGTCGATATATCTAAAGTTATTACATACTCCCGTACATCTACGTATATACATTATGTATATGATATAAATCAAGTTACTAAGAAGATGGATCTAACCAATTTGGAACAAAAATAGCATGTGATATAACAAGATATAGCTATATATATATATAATATATATATATTATAATAGTGCACTTTTATCTTATTGTATCGCAATATAATTCGTGCATGGTATTTGTGTTCAAATTTGTTTAAATCTAAGGGTACAATATAAAATAATATTGACTTGTTAAAATATGATACCATCTAAGTATGCTCTAAAACGGTAACATATATGTACGATATATATATATATATATATCGATATAAAATTAGACAGAAGATGTGTAATTTTTCTCAACTTTATCCTAAATGATTATATAATCATACAATTCCCAGCATATTCTTGATAACAAATATACATGTATAAGTCAAAATAAACTATATGTTATTGTTGGATAATAGAATCAATCGAGAGTTTGGATATATATATAAGTTAATGTTCGTATTCGGGACCCTTCATGATTACAAACCGTCTCAACAGTTATATACGGAGAACGGCTTCGTAATAGATAATAATATCGTATTATATAATTGTATATAATGTAAGCAGATGTCGACGCTATTGATTATAATTATAGACCTTAGAGTGAGTCCCCACTCAATATTTATGATTAAAATGTATCAAAGATTTTCCGAAGAAAATTGCTTTGCAAAATCATTGAAGGTATGTTAATTATTTTGAAAATTACGTAGCTTCTTCCATTACATTATGAAAAGGTCGCATATATTTGAAAGATCTGTTTATCTTTAACATACATCAAAGAATGAATATATATATATATATATATATATATATATATATATATATTTTGTTTAGTTTATAAACGGTACATGATAATTATTAAAGTAATGTAAATTTGTTAGATATACTTTAATAATTAGGTGGCATACTATTGTACCTACAGTAGGAACATAATATTGATTATTGATCGGATTTCTAATGATTTGAAGATTGTGTTCGTGAAAATTATCTGATAAAATATTTTGTAATATAGATAAGTTTTAATAAATATACACTAAAATTAATATATAGAAATTACAGGTCAATACAAGTATATAGTATAATAAAAGTAATAATTATAAGGTGTTATTAGTAAGTGGCGAATATAAAAAAATAGTAATGTTATTACTTTTTAATTAAACTGTTGGATCATGGTCGAGTTGGTAATAGTAATCGGCCAACATATTTTAATTACATAATATAGATATAGATACAATTAATTAATAACTGAAACTATATCTATTCATCTGCCCATACGTTTCAATATCGTCATACAACGTCCGAAAATATTTGTAATTGTCAACTCTACATTAATGCTAGATGATATACTAGATGGTATACGGGTACCTTTTCCTTAATATCAGAAAAAGAAACCGCTACAATCTATCCATTACAGACTTCATTCTTTCAGAGTAATACGTACAAACATCACAATTCTATTTATCGTGTCTGCTTATATTCTGCAACTGTATATTGTTATATATACTATTGTTAGTGTTAATGATAGCTACACCCATAGACATCTAAGTATTAATATATAACGTCTTTGGCTACACCTGTCAAAAGAATCTTGTCAACTGTGTAACTTAGAAATATGTGTTTAAGGCAGTTTTAATAATATAAAGTTACTTTTTACTGTAACTTTATATTAATAATGTCTGTATTTATACACTAATAATTTATTTATACTTTTTCTCATACCTGACTTTATCATTAATGATTTATATATATAGTACAATGAATACTACACGTGTACATAATTACAAATTAAATATAAAGATGCATTTAATAAGTCGTGGGATGAACATACATACATCATACAAATTATTTATAATATGAATTAACAAATATATATTTAGTATATTACCTATATATTTTGTTTCATTTATCATTATATTTTATAATTATTTAAAAAGTTAAATATCTATAACAAAATATATACAATCTGATCCAGATGAATTTATATGTTTCATTATATATTGTGAACACAAATTCTGAATTCAGTAAACAATTATAAATGTTTAAAAGGGATTTATAATAATTGATTACAATTAATATATTTAAATAAAAATACAGCTTATTTAAATAAACTAATGACATCACATTTTATATATTTATTTATTATTCGAGAAATTAATTTTCTTAGTACACTTGATATAATACTAGAATATTGAACAAATATTTAACAATATTAAATATGTGTTGTGTAAATAAAAATGATGATCATATAAAATATAATTTAATAATACATATTAAAATGACTACTATATTATAAACTATACAGTTTTATTACATAATATGTTAATTTATAACTATTGTAAACTACTATAATACTATTTATTATAAATAGAAGTATTATTATAAAATAAATCAGAAAATAAATGTAATAAAAAATTATTATCAAACTATAATCTAGATGAATGTTTTGTTTCTCAATCACCTATGTGAATGTCATGGAAGATAGCTAGTAATATTACATAATATAGTAGTTTTATATACATTGGGAGATTCATGCACAATGCGCATGCGCATGTTAAAAATAATTTAAATACATTTTCCATATATAAATAATTAGCTAAAATATATATTTAATAAAATATTTATATTTAAAAAATGGATAACTTTAAGATGATATTCTAGATTTCAACAATTATACTACTATTTAAAGGGATAACAAATTTATAAAATAATTGATTTTATTTACCCAAATTAAAATAAACACAAATAACAATAACAAATGTATGAGAGTACGATAATGTACGCTATACATTATCGCACGGTATACATTAATAAATATTGATTATTTTATAAATTTCGAGTCATTCGTAATTGGAGCACGATATTGAATATATTATGAATATATAGTTATAATAATAATAATAGTAATAATAGTAATAATAATAATTTCTCAAAAATAATATATAATATATATGATTATGCGTGTGCGCTTTAATGAAGCGCGTACATGATAAGTAGACAAAGACAGATAGATATAACTAGGCCAAGTATCAGCGTGTCTCTCTTCTTGCGCATATTAATCTTCGTTACTAGCGAATTGATAACGGGGAACCGATCTTGAATATTGAGTTAAGAATAGACAATATAACTATATAGATTTAGTTGTTGTAACGATAGGACATAAGTTGTTACGATGATATGCGTGATGTGTTTAATCATTATATTATTTATTCATATATTAATGAAGTAAAAATAATATTAGAAAATTATATTCGAATATTAGGAAAATAGAAAATTTATAATATTTTGAAATTCTGTATTTAAATGCGTTCTTAAAATTTAATATCATAGTAGGATATATACATATTCTAAATAACACGATATATTGATATTATTTTAGTATAATACTAATTTAGAATATTGTTATAACTATATTTACATTAAGTGAATACTTATATAATTGTACATGGTCAATGATAATTTAAAATTATTATAAAAGTACGACTATAATGCACAATTTAAATATATACATACAATAGTAAGGATCAATTAATAACCAAATTTAATATATTAAAGATAAATATTATAACTATTGAATAGTACTTAATAATATCATATCAATGTATGTAAATGTTTAATAGGGTTTGTATATATGATATAGTACAACCAAGGATAGGATGTCTACTAATGAATATTTAGTGACACTTTATTTTACCTAAGAATGATTTGAATATATTGAATTATGGTACATGAGTACATATTTGAATATAATATACGATGTAATGCGAAAATTCATTTATAAATTAATGATTTCACTATGATTATATTAAAATTGTAATATAATACAATACATTATATTATTTAGAATATTGACATAAATAATAGACAAATATCTTTCAATTATAAGTTATAATTTATAACTGAATTTATAGATAAATTACTTTTTCAATACAAATTTATATAGAAATATGAATTAATAAAAAATTATATTTTTATTTTATATAAAAATAAATATCTCAGATATCTTTAAAATCAGTGAAAATTAGATATACTATCGAAAAGATCTATTTCATAGAAAACAGTTACCATGCAGATGCAGAAAGCAAATGTCTCGTCTTTTGTGATATTTTAACAAATATTATAATATAGTTATATTCTATAGCATTCGCATACATGTTAAATGTTTGTGGGATGTTTAGCTGTGTAAAGGATACTGGATAATGATTGCATTTGTTCAGTGATCTTTTTCAGGGTGGTCTTCTGACTGCTCAAGTTCTCCTTGGTAGCCATCGCAATACTATTTAGGAGATGTGCGATTAATACATTAAATGTGTATTAATGTGATAAACATAGAGGATAATTAAATGTTTTAAATGCACGTTAATTAAACTTATTATACAAGTATTCATTAAATGTGTATTAATGTGATAAACACACAGGAAAATTAATAAGCTAAACATATATACATAGGTTATATGCGTAACACGAATGTAAACAAACAACATATATACACGAGCAAACATACGTAAATATATGCATGACTAACTTGATTTGTTCATCTATCAATCTATCCGAGCTGTGTAATAGTAGTAGTAGCATTAATAATAGAAAATAATAGAGAATAATAGTATATAAATAACAGGGATAGGGTCAAATATCTTCAAATACAAATAAAAATACTATCAAATAAAAATAAAATATTATTCACATTGGATCAAACCAAATACAAATATGTATATAACATTTCATTGATTGATAATTTATTTAAGCTAATATATAATCAAAATATATAATCGAAAGTATAAAGTATAAATATTTGCTAACGATAACATACGTTATAGAAATATACAAAGAATAATATGAAATTAAAAATTAAAGAAATTAAAACTTTTTACAGCTGCCGTAAAAAATATAAAAATATATTAAAATATAAATAAAATGACTCGCAAAATAATATCTATCAATCTATCCGAGCTGTGTAATAGTAGTAGTAGCATTAATAATAGAAAATAATAGAGAATAATAGTATATAAATAACAGGGATAGGGTCAAATATCTTCAAATACAAATAAAAATACTATCAAATAAAAATAAAATATTATTCACATTGGATCAAACCAAATAAAAATATGTATATAACATTTCATTGATTGATAATTTATTTAAGCTAATATATAATCAAAATATATAATCGAAAGTATAAAGTATAAATATTTGCTAACGATAACATACGTTATAGAAATATACAAAGAATAATATGAAATTAAAAATTAAAGAAATTAAAACTTTTTACAGCTGCCGTAAAAAATATAAAAATATATTAAAATATAAATAAAATGACTCGCAAAATAATTTATGATGTATATATAAAGTAATACGTTTATTTTATATTTACTAAATGGAATATTTAAAAAAATTGATTTTTTAAGTTATTTGAAACATTATTTCTTAAAAATACAGATAAATGGTAACTTACATATTAACAATGTTAATAGATGATATAATAGTATAATACAATCAAACTTCATAAAGTTATTATATTATTTAAAATTAAATTAAAAGACAGATATTGAATAAAAACATATTAATAACCAAATGATACACATAAAAGTGTTTAATTTTGTACATTCAAAGATTTGTTTAACTTTATTAAAATTATTTATAAAATTGTGTTTTATTTCATAAATTTCAACAATACAATACAAATACAAATACGTATTTGACCCTATAATTGATAAATAACTCAGTTTAAAAAATTATAATTAAAATTTTAAAATTGTAAAATATAATTGTAATCTACATAACAATATATATATATATATATATATATATATATCTGTATTTAAATTGTATGAAACCTTCTGATGTGATCATTTTCTTTGAGGTACATGTCCGATCTTCTATTCATTCCATTATTGTACGCACTGTTAATAGGTAATCATATTTATAATTATTGAATGGTACTCACTGAAATATCAGTTTAGCTATAAAGATAGGGTGATTATGATAAAGAAAAATATTTAAACGGTGAAAATATTGCATACAAAAATACAAATAATATTTACATTATTAACTAATTTATTCGAGTCATAAATCAATAACATACAAAACATACACTAAATAATTCTATTTTTAGATTACTCTTTGATGTTTCTAGATCTGAGGTCACACTACCGTATTTACGAATATACGCGCGCACCTGACATGTTCCATCTATAGAAACAACCATTTTATTATTCGCAAATAGGGAATATTCGCGTGAATGTTGGAAAGTGTGTCCTCAGCTTAACGCAGTAATACTGAGAGACGGCTGGGTAGGATACGCTAGCACTTACTCTACGTCTCGTTTCACCGAGCCTAGAAGATTGTCCCGTTGAATACTTTCCGTTATGTTCTTCCTCGTCTTCACAAACTCATTCCGGTAGTCCTATCAACGATGGCGTGTTATCAACTCTTATCTAGCTATAACTATAGTTATCATTAGTATTGAAATAGTATATATTTTTAAATATATATATTGGTATATAAATAACATAAGTTTGAAAAGTCTTCTTAGATATTCATTTAATGTATAAATGTAGATTTATAAAACATTTGGGCTACACTAGGACTATGATTAGTTATAGAAGTTGATATTTTGGTGGAGTTCTTTCATCCCATTCAGGAACTTATATGAAGTTATCACATATAAAAATATGGCTCTAATGTCACTTCGAAGCCACTATCATGTTAAGGCATCCATGGTTTTAACGGGAACCGATCATTTATTTATACACAATTATATAAGATCACTTCTGAATATCATTTTAAGACCTATTTTAATGGTCCGGACGAGGCTCGAACCCTTGTTCTACCGCTTGTGTGTATGATGCCTTAGCCAATTGAACCACACAGGCAGTTAATAACAATAATTATTTACAAACACATTCATTACAGTACAAACACTTATAATAATTGAACAGTACAGCACCATGGAGAATGAAATGTATACAACTATTATCAACATTAATGTAACATATCTCTACATAGGTCTATCACTAATATCTTTTACATGAAATTAGTTCTTTACACACAATGTTTGATATCTTTTTTTATAATAATTAAATTTGATAATATATTCATATTATATTTATTAGAATTATATTTCATTTTTTTTAGTTTATAATATATATATATATATATTTTGTTTTCTCCTAAAAGGTTTCAAAATAAGATGTAGACTTTATTATTGATGTCGCCCAGTAAAGTGTATACAATTTACATTATATTATATTTAATAAAAACACTAAATCCATCGATAAAACTCTCTAGCATATTATTTACATATTATATTATATATTGATATATATATTATATTGCTGACGATACATGTATAACTATTTAGGTAGGAGAACCGTATCGGAGGCAACCGATTGACCTCTAACCTCTAGTATTTCGCGATGTCGGGTCAACGTGTGCATGAGGGCTCCGTTAGGCGGGGCATTCTTAATGTTAGTCCTCTGGGTGTAGTCTGCCATGTCATCGTTAACGCTGGTCAGCTGATGATGTAATAGGTAACGATTGTTATGTAATAGGTAGTGAGTGTTATGTAATAGGTAGAGAGTGTTATGTAATAGGTAGTGAGTGTTATGTAATAGGTAGTGAGAGTTATGTAATAGGTAGTGAGTGTTATGTAATAGGTAGTGAGTGTTATGTAATAGGTAGTGAGTGTTATGTAATAGGTAGAGAGTGTTATGTAATAGGTAGAGAGTGTTATGTAATAGGTAGAGAGTATTATGTAATAGGTAGTAAGGGTTATGTAATAGGTAGAGAGTGTTATGTAATAGGTAGTAAGGGTTATGTAATAGGTAGAGAGTGTTATGTAATAGGTAGAGAGTATTATGTAATATGAGGTGGGTGTTATGTAATAGGCGGTGAGTGTTATGTAATAGGCAGTGAGTGTTATGTGATAGGTAGAAGGTGTCTACAATAGCTTTATATGTATATCAATATAAAGGTTATTATTATAGATATGATATATATGATACTAAATTATGTATACTATAGAATAGTACAAATAGTATGGTATACATAGTTTTTATTAATAATAGGTGGTTATATGATTTCATATGAAATAAATATAATATTTATTTCTAATAGTATTGGCACTTGGATTATATATATATATATATAATCCAAGTGCCAATATTAGAAATAAATATTATATTTAGAAATCATATAACTTATATATATATATATAATTTATAATTAAATTATTTTTATGAATATTTACAAATATATTAATACATTTATTATTTGTTTTATATGTCCTATAATATCAAGATACAAAATAAATCTATTATTATAATGAATGTATATTTACGTGTATTTATTATATCTGCATTGTAGATATTAGATCATTATATACATATACACACTCATATACACACTCATATATATATATATATATATATATATATATATATATAATGTAAATAAATACACATATATATATTTATGTATGTATATTTTCAAATTTAGTTTCAATACAATCGACAGTTCAAAATTTAATATAGGTGGCGATATATGATATATGCGAGTCTGTGAAACCTTGGAGATTAGATTCTCTATTTCCATGGACATAGTCTCCAGCATGCGTTCATTGCTAGAACTACTGTTACTAGTGCTGCTCATCGCCGATTGGTCAAGACTATGCAGGGTAAATATACGAACATTACAGAGAAATATACATAGATATAAAAATATATAAATGTATGAAATATGTGTATTATTAATATAATATGTATTTTTAAATTTTGTATCAGAATGATATACCAAATAAATTATTATTATTGTTATTGAACGTAACTAATTAATAAATTAATGTCATCGTATAAACAAATGTAGTAGTAGTATTATTCAACTATATTTATTAATTTTTAAATATTTAAATCAACATCTAGTTAATCATATTCCATATGAGAAATAGGTATAGAGAGGCGTATTCTATATGGACAAAGCAGGTATGCTATGTACCTAATATATTATTGATAATGTATAATCAAACAGCTCGAACCATATACATACATTTAACTCACCATATATGTGTGTGTATATTATATAGAACTATTTACTATTATCATCCCATTGAAAATGTTATTCATCAAATGTAATTGAACTCGCTATTCAGCTTTCTACGAGCATACATCTCGAGTCTGACGTAATGAATATGATAACCTATGTAATCATGTATTACATGCACGTTAATGTTATATAATATATATATATATTATACAAAACAATTAGGTAATATCAGCATTACGTGTATCATATTCGCTTGATTTAGATATTTTAGTGAGATTAACTTAATAACAGACGTAGCTTTAAATATAAAGATTTTTGAATAATCATCGAAACTCGTGATAATACAATATATATGACATATTATATTATCTATAAACATATATTGAAAATATTATTAGAAAAATTAACTATTGAAATATTGCAATAGAAATAATACTAAATTAAAAGAGTGATATTAATTATTATATTTAATATATAATGATTATCTAACTGATTGAAATGATTGCTCCCCGTTCCTAATTTACTAAATGAGACCAGTTTCAAATCAATGTCATTCTCCATTTGTCTTGCATGCTTTCTCATGTCTACATATATAGTAAAAGAATGTATAATTAACTATAAATATAAATAAATATACATATTATTAAACAATATAGTAAATATTACAATTATTAATTAACCATTATCATAATCATTATCATGATGATTATGATAATGATTTGGATAATTATTATTTATAACTTTTTATTTGGCATATTTCTACTAATTTAATATGTAATAAAATTTAATTTAATCATTAAATTAATGTAATAATTACTATAAAATTCAAATATTAGACTAATAATTAGTTCAAATGTGATATACATAAAACAGTGTATTTTTAAAATAATTTTATAATATTATAATATAATATATGATATATTTAACTAGTCATTCCAAATATATATATTCCTATTTGTTCATATGTTAATTTAATAACCATTATAATGAATCATTACATAATAAAATAATAAACTCAGTTTTAAATTTGGGTTTGACAAGTAATACTTGATAATACTTGAAGTATAAAACTTATTTAGAAAATAATTTACCCCTTTATTATAAAGTTTATAAAAATATATACATGTAGATCATTTTAATAATAACTTTTTAATTAGTTTATATATGGAAAGATGTATTCCATAAATATGTAATACAATAGTAACTAAACTATTATAGTTTAATATAAACTACTGAATATTAATATTGTATATTTAATATTATTTTATATTTAACATAATTATTATGATAAGAGTACACTCTATTAAACACAATTTTATATTTAACTATTTAATATAATAAATACAACATTATGTTACCTTCCCATCTATTACCACCATCAATTCGATGTGATCTATTCATATTATAATTTTATTTAATTTAAAATATAATATTAATTATTTTTGTATATTTATTTTATTTACGTAGTAATTATCTATTATCTTTGATCAATAAATAAATATTCTTAAAATTAATCATCTAAAATTAGCTCAAAATTGAAAATTTAATAATAGGTTTGCAAATAAAGTAAATGCTTTTAAAACATTTATTTTACTTAATTTAGGAAATACTTTTGGGTAATAAATTATATAATTAATTTATATAATATTTAAATGTAATATATCTATAAAATAATTCTTATTTTAATTATAATAGTACTAATAGACTATATTTTAACTAATTATTTTCATAATTTCAATTTTATTGTAATACAATATTATATTGAATATACATTTTAAGAATATATTTTGTAATTTTTAATTAAATATTAATTATATTATTTATGATATGATAGTTTTCTATAAAATATTGTGCTTAGTACACGCTTTTTATTTTATTTAATACAATAATTTTAAAAATGTGCCTATTTTGATGCGGAACCATTCGAATAAACAATTTTGCAGGTTTAAAGTTTAACGTTACGTTAAACGTAATACAAAAAATGGTTCCGCATAAAAATAGGCACATTTTTAAAATTATTTTATTAAATAAAATAAAAATCGTGTACAATAAAATATATAATATAACGTTTGTATATTTCTTATACAGATGACTCATTGAATGAATCATTTATTGACAAGGTACCTGGTTATAAGTTTCGCAATTTTTTGTATTGCGTTTAATGTAACATTACGCTTTAAACCCGCAAAATTAATTATTTGAATTAGTTATGTTATTTTATGTTATATCGCGTATTGTATATACATATATATATATTATATATATTATTATAATATTATATTATATATTAAATATATAACATATAATATATATATATATATATATATATATATATATAATTATTAAATGTATACAATATTAAATGTTATTTTAATTTAAATACTATTTAAACTCATATTCTCGTGATTTAAATATCTATATATAATATATTATATATGTGTAATTACGTTATTATAAAATAACTAATTAGAATAAATAATTTTGCGTGATTTCAAATCTCGAAGCTTTTGAGCAGGTACTTATACAAAAGAACACTCTATTTATGACTAATATTTTGGTGATTATGATATATAATATTGTCATAAATATTGCATACTTTTTAATTTTGCTAAACAAAGATATAACACTTCATATCTATTCAACGTAATTACTATTATCTCTACAACTATATTCTATATGACAAATTATTATTAACAATATTCAATAATATCATATTCATTATGTCACACGATACCGATAATAACACGAATAAATATAATAATTAGTATGATAACATTTATCGTGCCTTATGTAATATAAATTATATAATGTATTAAAAATAGCATTATCGTGATGATTAATTCTAGAGAACATAGATTCTAACCTGATTCATCTACTATACTTTAGGACATTTAGGATTTACATTTAGGAGATATCGAATTAAAAAAGCTAATCGTTTTCACTGATTCTCCTTAGACCATGTCTATAAACTGAATTCATTCATTCATTCATTCATACCATTTTCAGGAACCTAAGCTATTTAAATATTTAAATTTAACTATTAACACGTATGAATCAGAATCAGTGTCATCTAATGCGATGTAACACCTTTTAAACAATCACGATTAGCTATGTAATAGTAACGGTAAAAGGCTTTTTACTCGCAGCTAAACTGAAATAATTAACCGAACAATTAACTCTAAACATGTAATTAATAGTTACCCCCCCTCCCCCACCAGATGAAAGATGAATAGCACTTGCGTGCTCTACTTTGGGGATGAAAGGGTGTCTTCAAACTGTGGCTACTGCCACGGTGATGGTGGAAGTTTCTCTATAGGTTCGAACTGCTCATGTGTAATATAGTATTTATTTTTATTACATATATATTATCCATGTATATATATAATATATATTATTTGATATCTTATATATTATTAAGAAATAAAAACTGTTATTCTTAAGGGGATTCAGGATAGGAGATATTTTTTTTTATGTTTTTAAAAAAATTTCCAGCGCATAGGTTTTGATACGTTTTATATTTTGTAAATTGCATATCGTTAACCAATATAATGTCAATAAAATTTATTTAATTACAAAAAAATGGTTAAATGAAAACCTGAAATATTTGTAGGCAAAATATAATACTGAATTAAATTAATTCAATGAATTAAAAATATATCATAATATATATCAATATTTTGGGTAAAGCGAGTTTAAAGTTTGACTCAATTTATTTTACATGTTATGGCCATATGTGTTTTTTTGATTTTTGTATATAACATTATTGATAAATATATTAATTTAAATATTATATCATTTAAAATTTGTATAAATATTAATAATAATAGTATATATTATGTATATTATATAAATTATACAATGTATAATTTCAAAAAATATAATAATATTAATAACAATTTAAATTATATTAATTTCAATACTATATTATCATGTAATATTAGTTATAATAATATTAATAATATTATAGACTATATTATATAAAGTATACTATGTATAATATCATAAAAGAAAATAACAATTTACTAACAAAAATAATATTATTAATTATGGTGATATTTAATATGAAATTTATTCATATTTTATTGAATTTATACTATAATATTTTTTAATATAATATACAAAATATATCTAATAATAATCATATATCTATAGAAGTATTTATTACAAATAACATTCAATATAACAATTTATTAATTTATTAATTTATTAATAACAATTATAAAATTAATAAAAAACCAATATTCTTTACAAAAAAAACCAAAAAAACCAACAACCCTGATTATAATATAACAGAATACTACAATAATATACCCATAAAGTTATATTCTTGTAATATTTATATTGTATTATCATATGCAGTTTTATCCTTGTTTACTAGTCCGTCGATAGATCTCCTACTATGTCTTGGTATTTTGAAATAAAAAAAATAAATGACGCAATCTCAATTACTTTGTTTAAAATGCATATTTTACACCCAATGAAATACGTTCATTTTATCAATCCATTAATTATAATTAATCTATAATTATAGATATCGCTAGTTGACATCTTATTACATAATATATCGTATATAAAATTATTATAAAATCTACATTTAAAATTATTTAAAAATATTAACTTATAGATATCATATTATACGTTTAAAATATGAATATTTTGATATAATTGATTGTTAATTATCATTACTACTACGACTGCACAGCGATGTGGAGCTATAGGATCAGATGCGAAGACTACCAGAATCTCATTGACAGTGGCTGGAGAAGGTTCATTAGCTGTATTACCTATATAATATACTCATTTATATTATCAGAACATTATTTAAATTAATACAGGTACACTGTTAGAAGGAAGGGTTTTTTGATCGACCAAAGAACCCCATGCAAATATCATGGGATTCTTTGAAATCATAAAATCAAGAGCACCTATACCACTACAATACCACTAACATCGAGCACGGCGATTTATTACTGCACGTGATGCTCAGTATACATTATTATTGGTGTTCAGATAGTGAGCATCAAGTACCGCGAGTGCGGTGACTTGTTACTAGAGGCCGGCGACTTTTTACTGCGCTTATTACCGAGCAAATTATCTGTTCACATAGCGAGCAACAAGAAAATACAACTTTACATAGATTTTAGGCTGCGACTTGTTACTGCGCTTGATGCTAGCGGTGTGTACATGGTTTTAAATACAAAATAAATGGGTTCTTTTTAATGATAAAAATGTAAAGAACCCTATTATTTTTATATAAGTTTCTTTGGACTCGTAAACCTAAAAGAACTCCTGTTATTACTAATGATAATGCTAATACTAAGTTAATGTGTAATGTATAATATATGGACACATATTATTAGAATTAAAATGTTATATTAATATATTTATATACATTTTGTAAACTAGTTATTTAAATAATATTTTCTATAAACCAAGTAATATATAATATATTGCCTATTATTAATATTTAAATTAATATTCTAATTTTAAATATTTTATGATGAACGCAAATATATCCATTTTTAAATTATTCTGATTTCTCTTAAGTCACGCATAAATATTTCGAATTTTACTAAAGATTTCCGTGAAGAGGAATAATATAATAAGTTTTATTTAATTTTTCTATCCCTAATTTGTAGGGAAAAATTATCAATGAATCATATTTGAATTAGTATATAATATCGAAATTATATTAATATATAATCAAATTTATATATACTAAAATATATTTATATTTTAATAAGTAACCAAAAATCTAACATATTCTTATATATTTATAATTCCAAATATAAAAGGGTTCTTATATATTTACAATTCCAATGAACCCTATACAAATAATATTCAGAAAGGGTTCTTTAGATTATTGTTGTCCAAAGAACCTCACAAAGGTTCGCGTACAAAGTCCACTGAAGCCATTATTTGAGTCTCTCAGAACCTTTATTTCCAACAGTGTACCTCTCTGTAGTGTTGTGCACATATCTGCCTGCTATCTGCCTGCCTGCATTGGAGCGAATATTAACACTGTGATTATTGATACTAACTACATTATATGTAGTGAGGTCACTGACCTATATATTTAGTTTACTAAACACTATCTCTATTCTCATCTATATACTTTCATTGTTTCATATCAGTGTTTATCTCATGACCTAGTTAATTATAATGCAACTTAAATATGTTTTAAAATCAACACCGTATTTAATTATTTTCCTACATATAGGTTATATAATTGGTAAATTTTGCCCAACAAATAAGAATGTTTTGAATAATTAAAAAAAAATATTAATTTTTTAAATTATTAAATTAGTATAATAATATTCAATTAAATATATGTATAAATTATATACTATATTCCAATGCGCAATTACATGTAATATCTGAAACCAAAAAATTAATTATATTCTGATATATATATATATCATTGTATTCACATTGATAATATGATAATACATCATAAGTTACTACTAAAATTGAATATTATCTATCATATACATAAATGTGTTTATAATATGATAAGCTTTGTTTTATTTTTATAAATTTATATTAGGTTTTGAATGTATATTATTTCATATAGATAATACTTAAGAGGGTGGTGTGCACTCTCTATGTTATAGTTGATATACAGTAGCGCCACCTATTGCCTCAGTGGGTCATTTATATAAATTGTAATTTTTGATATTTACTTATATTTAAAAATATATAGTTGTGTAAATTATCGATATTTTTCCATATATAAATGTAGAAATACCGATCATAATAATGAATTATTATTTTGTAGATTTCCAACTGATATTAAAATGTGATATTTTATATAACCGGCAGATATAACTTATAACGTTGTAAATTTGTTATTAAATAGAATTAAATACAATTTTAAATAAAATCTAAGGTAGTATATTATTGTATAATTATTATAATAATATTTTACTTAATTTAATATATTTATAGAATATAATTAATTAATAGTAATATATTTAATAATTACAATAATATAGTTTAAATTAAATTCCAGTAGATATAGTAAATTAATTAATTTTCGTATTTTATATTGTATATAGTATTCTGAGTATATTTTTAATTATCTGAAAGATAGATTCTATAGTATATTATATTGTGGCATACTGTATATTATTTGTAATTATTTTATATAGTTATATAATAGTATAATACGTTTTTATATTTAATATATATTTATATTTTAAAATGGTTAATATCCAATAGTTTAAACCCAAACACAACCTAAAGTAATCTGACACTGCCCCCCCCTACAGATCTGGTAACTACATCTACAAACCTAGACACACTGAGACCTGCTGCCCCCTGTACACCATCAGATGCAACACTCAGACAATGTTGCAGGTTTGTTAGTTTAGAATATCACTTATTATAAACAATACGACAATAATGTATTGTACTGGAACGCTGCCCACGATATGTTATATCAAAATAAATAATATAGCCATAAAACAATCAACTAATTTTAAATTCTTAGGCATTTTAATTGACGAAAATCGTAATTGGAAAATGCAAATAAATAATATTAAAAATAAACTTTACTATGGACTTAGTTTACTACATAGATATAAATATAAATTTAATATTAATACTTGAGTGATGCTATATTTTTATTTTTTTCATAGTCATATTAATTATTGTTCTATTATATGGGGAAGTACTTACCATAGCAATATAAAATGTATTCAAATTTTACAAAATAAATGTATGAGAGCAATATATAAACTTGATAACAAAACCAATATTGATTACATTTTTTTAAGACATAACATTCTTAAATTTAAAGATATAATATATCCATTTATAAATATATGTTTAGAATATATAACAAGCATTATTTGCATAGTTCAATTTGTAAGTTATTTACCTATAATTGTTCTTTATATACTTTTAGGTTAAATAGAACATTCTTAATACCAAAAATAAGATTTGATCATGATAAATTTAGTATTCGTTACAACGGCGCATATTTATGGAATTCTTTAAATACAATCATATCATCTTTGACGAATTTGAATACTTTTACAATACATATTAAAAACATGCTTTTAAATAGTTATATTTAATCACTTACACCTTATCTGTATTGTTTTTTATTTTATTTACATGATCATCTTTTCTTATTTTTAGATTGTTCGTATTGTATACATATTTTTTATCTCTGTAGCCTTTGGTCATTAGTTTTCTTTGATTTTTATAGTTTAACTTATTTATTATTTTAGTATCTTTTTACATTTTTAAATATTTTATTATATATTTTTATTATATTTTATTATTATTTTATTATTATATACATGATGATTTCTTGGTATTGAGTGATATATTTAATTTTATTGTATTGCTTTTTTATGAGACAGAACACAAATGAACAATATAGAATTGTAAAATATTTATTTATATTTATTCATTTTGTATTTATTCATTTTGTATTAATTCTCTCATTACCAAGAGCAGGTTGGTATCTCGATAAGTTCAATAGAACTTCTATACCATACCTGGGTTTTTGATCTCGGTCATCAACTGAATCTGATATTATTATTATATTATATAACTTTATGATAATGTGTACTATGTGGACCAATATTATAATATGTACTATGTGGACCAATATGATAATGTGTACTATGTGGACCAATATGTATAGGTGTCTTTTAATATGTCGAAGGTTTATTTAGCAAATAGACGTATACGTGTGTATTGCAATTAAGCAAAAGTAAGCAACCCATCAAATAATCTCTTTTATTACAGCCTATCAGTAGATCACTATTTTATTAAATCGCTTATAATTCATTATTTATAATGCATAATACAAACACCACCTTAGATTATCTATTGTTGTATAATCAAGCCATTCCTGCAGTACAAGTATAAGGTTACCTTTTGAAATACGTATGTGAACCTACTTGTTAATTACGACTTGAATAGTTATTAGTCAGTTATGGTTTTATAATTTAATAATCGATGCTCTATCGGGCCACTATATATTAGATTAATATCGCTCTTTCACACAACATCTCACACATGTCTTATGTGTTACATAACATCTCACATGTATGATATGTTTCGCAGACTCCAGTTTCTAAGACCCATAAGCAGGTGATCAGAAAAATGGCGCATTACCTCAAGTATGGAAGGATTGTGAACAAAGGTTTGAATAAGTGACAGCGACATGGTAATCTATTTATCGTGAACTCTGGCTCCGGTTTATAGTGTAAATTTGTGTGGGATGTGGCCATTTTTTTCATATACAATTATTTATTCTATATTTGTAGTATATGTTATATTTAATTTATTGTACATTGTATATTGTACAATGTACATCCCTATATGTTAAATGCGTGATATAAATCATCATATAAACATGAACAAAATTATGTTTAATAGACCCATTTTCAAAATATTATTTAAATATATTTATATTATATCCATAGTATTTCCATTAAATCTAATAAAATGTATCTAAATAATGTAAAGCTATAATTACATAGTTTATTCACACCTATAATGTATGAATATAAGCATAGGCATTGTTAGGAGACAAATACACAACCAATGAATATGAGAGAATAGGCATACAAACATTTTCTTTTATTTGATGTCATTGTAATATGATTTTCTTCTAAAATATAAAATATTTGTATATTGTATCACTGATCTACCTTCTTTAGTATACAATACTATACATAAGCTATACTGAGGGTAAAGATACATTATAAAAATGTATACATTATTTTCAGTTTTTTTTATATATGAAACCTATTATATGTATATATTATTGTATAATAAGTTGGTACATATGCATAATTATAATATATATATATATATATATATATATATATATATATATATATATATATATATATATATATATATATATATTAATATATATATATATGGTTTCTTTTCTATAGCTATATTAACATTTATATACTAATTCTAAATAGTATAGATTAAAACATAAGTGAACATATGGGTCATTCCAAGTTAAATCAGCAAATTTTTCCCAGTCTCAAACTCAGATTTTGTTGAAACTTTAAAATCTTTCACAGAATGTTTATTTAATATAGTTATTGTAATAATTTAAAAAAAATTAATATTTTGCCCTCACGATATATTCACAAATATTTTGAAATGTAATTTTTGAGTAAAACGCATATTTTATAACTCTTTAATCTCTCTAATAACTTTTTATTCATTTAATAAATTTCATTATTTTTTTTTCTATAAGATTATATCATATATTCTCTATATAGATATATAGTAATAGACTAAACAATATTAAATAATCATATATTTATATTGATTTACATATATGAAAAAATTCACAATATTTGTTTTTTATACAATTTTGTTTCCCTAATAACTTTTTATATATTGTATATTATTTAATTTTTGTTGTTATATATTGTAGATATGTTTTAAATAAACATAAATTATCTTAAAAATCTAACCTAGTGAATATATTTTTTTATTAATTCATCCATAAAAAATAATTTTTAAAAAATTTTCCAAATTCGATACTTTTTAAATCAAAATAAATCAAAATACCTATCCTTGAAAATTATAATTTTTTTTTATTCTATAATTTGGTTTAATAATCTATTTAAAACTATTTTCACAACATTGCTTTATGATCTATTAGTTGCTGATTTTTAATTTTTTAAAAAGATACAATTCTAATTTTTAAGAACAAATATATGATTTATATTTATATTAAATTATGTTTTTTAATTAACTTTTATGTACTTTTTAATAATTTATAAATATATATTAAATTTAATGAGCTCATATGAAATATTCAAAATTCTAATATAAATGATGATATTGTATTTTTATTGTTGCCAATATCTGTTTACATGAAAGAATGAATTCACACTAACAGTGCATGTATAGAAAATACTATGCATATGAAAATTACTATATCTATATTATTATTATTTTTTGCATTATACTGAGAAAATATGTTACATTGAGAAATACATGAGAAAATATATATTACAATAGAAATTTCATGAATATTATTTTCTAATAATAATAAAAATACAATTTCTATAGAATAAATGACAATAAATAATAATGTAAAATTGTAATTTATACAAAAGAGGCTATATATAATAAATATTATAAATATATCTTTATTATAGTATACATGGAAAATTATAAATATAATTTAAAAAAAATTAGATTGATTCAATAAATAGAATAAATAGATTTTTTTAATTATGATAACTATATTAAATAAACATCCTGTGAAAGTTTCAACAAAATATGAGTCCGGGTGCGGGGATCATTA
The DNA here is from genome assembly GCA_964019155.1 of Osedax fenrisi. Lineage (NCBI taxonomy): Eukaryota > Metazoa > Annelida > Polychaeta > Sabellida > Siboglinidae > Osedax > Osedax fenrisi. The sequence goes on along the minus strand of OZ025241.1, from coordinate 84,062,037 downwards.
TTGATTTCATTTGGAATGACCCATATGTATCTATTTACTTTAACCGAATTTACACAGAACTTTATTGTTACCATACCATCAGTAAAACTCACATGTATTTTGTTTATGATATATGCATTTATTAAAATCTTTAGTATTATAAATATAATTATTTATCTTTATTTATATATTTTTGTTTTTGAATCATAAAAAATATACATTACTCATAAAAAATAAAATATAATATATGATATATAAAATATAAAATATGAGATGAAAATTAATTAGTTAACATTTTTAAAAAACAGACTTTTTTAAAGAAAGGGATACAAATAAAATATAATACAGATAAAATTAGATCTTTATAATTATTGTATACAAGTAATTAGTATTTTTTAAACACATACCTTCAATATCTATTAAATGTATTTATCTTAATTATCAAAAACTATTTATAGAATAAATGGCTATCATTCCCTTCAATACATTATTCATTATACATATGAAATATAATCAATAATCATTTACTATTACATTTATTCTTCAGAATTATTATTGTATTATATGTATTATTATTATTAGTAAATATTGAATACAATTACTAAATCCAACCTAATGTATATAAGATGATGTATATAAGCTATAGACAATAGTGCTAATCTCTAATATTAACACACACATACATACACACACACACACACACTCGTAGTAAAAGTAGCGGCTGATAGCGACGTCGACACTGTCACCCCTGAGACAGCTGTCTGTCAGACTGAAGAAGTAGGCAAAGGGCCAGCGGGAGATGTTCTCGTGAGTGATTCACCAGTTGAACGCGTCACTAAGAAATCTACACCAAGACCAGGTACATTCGAAGCCAATCTAATATGTATATATATGTGTGCGTATGTGTTTAATTGTTAATATACTTGTATTATTATTATTTTTATTGCATACACAAATAAAAACCTGTGCAGTAATGTGTAGGTCATATAACACATAACACACTGCCCTCCGTAACAACAATACTGAACACTGCAGCGATCATAACACTTATGTAGTATGTAGTGATAGCATCAGTTTATATGAATACTGGACAGTTTGCACCAGGTAAACTCGGATCAAGTAAACTCTGGCCACTTTTAAAGAAAGTTCGGAAATTTTTTAAAGAAAGATCGGACCACTTTGTATAAAAATTAATGTCGTAACACGTAAAACATTATAATACCATATGTTATGTACACACAGACACACACACACACACACATGAGTGTTCACTGTTTTCACCACATACACAGGTGCAGGTGCTGACCCCAGTAAGAAGAAATGCACTAGCGCCAGGCAGCAACGCATCGCTAAGGCTAACCTCAAGAAGGTAGTACAACCACTAGCGCCACCTTTACTCGCGTAACACACACGTTCGCAGTCATCCAGGGCAGCCGGTGGTCAGCAGAACGACGAGGCGGTCAAGCGTAACCATGTCCCTCAGCAGAAATACCTGAAGGACATATTCGCGGAGTTGAATAACGACCCCGCTAATAAACACAAACTCGAAGTTGGTTCAGAATAGAAATAGAAGAATAGTTTGTGTGTGTATGTGTGTGTACAATGTATGGATGTGTATGTATGATGTATGGGGGTGTATGTATGATGTGTATACTGTACGATGTATTCAATCTGTTATTATGTAAACAGTTTTAGTATTGTTACATTCACTTTAATAATGTAGCTACCACTTGCTTATAATACTGCCTAGCTCTTCAGGTCTCTATTAACCTAGTATTAGCAAAGCTCAAGATACACTGTCGCCTATTAAGACTAATTAAATTGTAATATATCACTACACCCAGTGTGTAGGAAACATGGGTATTTATTATATCATAGATATTACTAATATAGTAATGTCTTTGGTAAATAGGAATCAGATCAAATTAATTTTAAATCATATTATTATTTTATATATTTATTACATTAGAAATATCAAATATATGCATATATTTATTAATAATATTAATATTATTTAGAAATAGGTGAATTATTAATGTAGTAAACATTTAATAGGCATATTTCTTGTTATAATAGATTCTATTTTTCATAATAATTATAATTCATAACAAAATAAATTCAAGCAATCAAATTTATACCAAATTTGTGATCGTAACTTTTGTTTTAATAAAAATAAATAAAAACTAAAATATGACTTATATTACAGAATTTAATAACCTTTCCAATGATACTAATTTGATTCCAATAACATCAATGTACAAAATACTATCCTCATGGCTATTAGTTGATCAATAGCCGGGATCAATAGCTATTAGTTGATGATATATAACAATTTCACGATCTAATATTTTCAAAATTATATATTCTATTTATGCACATAATCATATAAATAAATATATTATATATAATACTTTATGCACTTCATATATATATATATTTATATAAATATACATACAAATTATTTAAATTGTGTTGTATTCGAATATTTAATTTGAAAATAATCTTAAATTGATATCAAAATATTTATAATATAATACATTATTTTAAGTATTTAACATTATACGAATCTAAAAGTATTTCTTTTATCTAATAATGATTATAAATATTCACCATTAAATGTACTAAATTAGTCTCTAGATTAATTAATTATATATGTAATTGTATATTATATGAAAAATTTAAATACATTGTATGTAAATAACAAATACAATATAAATATGACCATTTCAAAGTGGGTGTGTCTTAATAAATCATTAGACCGTGATACAATGTTGAAAGTTATTGATTGATCGTTTATCTTGGGCTTTGGTAATACTGGTTTAGTTGTACTATTAATTTTAAATTATATGTAAAGTAATATCATAATTACTATTTCATGTAGGGAGTAGTATTTATTGTAGTTTAATATCTATAAATGACACGCCCATACACTTGTGTATATATAAGCGTGTCACACTGCATTACTAGATAAGGACCGTTAAGGCTAATCTAGAACATGCTGAATTCCGTGAGAAGATGGATGAATGCTACAAGGTTTGTACAATCGCTACTTTACTATTTGTTGTAACATTCTACTCCTATTAATGTATACTTATTTAGCTATATTCACATTCTCTCTTTATATATCTCTTATCTATATTTCGTATTATATCTCTTTATATATCTATATAACATATTCTCTCTTTCTCTCTTTATCTAATAACATATTTGCATTATCTATCTTTATTATTATCTCTATATATATATAAATATATATACTCTCATGCTCTCTCTCAATCTTGCTACACTTCTCTCTCTCTCTCAATCTTGCTACACTTCTCTCTCTATATCTCTCTCTCTCTCTCTCTCCATATAATACATCCCCTTTCTCCCTATCTCCCTTTAGATATACCGTAAATATCAAGTGCAGATTCACCACGACAAACTAGATGATGTCAACATGACCAACTACACAAGATTCCTAGTCGACAATACACTGTTCAGCTCTGATGTTAGTACACTTGTGTTGAAGTCTACACAACTCGTCGCAGCAATGTGTACATGGTGTATGGTACAGGAAATATTCTTATAACTTCCTGCAGTACGTGAAAGGACACCTTTTAATTAATATAACAATAACAATATATATTTATATATATATATATATATATATATATAATTATATACCTAATATAAATGTATATACGTAATTATTAATATATTAAATATTGGCCTTTATGGGGGTATCCTACTACAAGTATTTCCAACTACTTGACGAAAATATTGTAACTTTAAAACGATTTTCTGCAACTTGCCGGAAATACTTGTAGTGGTATACCCTCTTTAGAAGTATAAAGATACTGAATATTTTGTATTAAATTCAATATATTATATATATGTGGAAATATATATATATATATATATATTTATTTATATTAACATATTCATACCAATATTGAATAGATTTATTAGTAATACTAACGAGAAACTTAATAAGATATATATCAACAGAGAAACTTTGATGACAATCCAGACATAGTACCAGCCAATGAAAACATTGGCATAGTATCAGGTGACATTCAAAAGGGAAAATACGGTTAGACAGATTCAAGGGCTTCTAAACAAGCCTATAATAGTCTATGACAATGCCTTTATTGCTTATGTAGGTATCTATGTCAAGGATTGTTAACTTCAATAAGCTAATTGGCTTCTGTCAATACCTCACAATGTAGCCACCTAAATGTGACAATAGTAATAATATTTATCTTGTACTTCTCATTAAAAATTTTTTTCAATATACAAATGATATATTTTATTATAGATTAGATGTATTATTTATTATAAATATATATATATATATATATATATATATATATATACATATAATAAACTGTAAATATCAATATTGTATTTATTCAATTCAATAGTATCTATATATAAAAGGAAACTTGATATAAATATGTACTTGGTTAATAAAGAAGTGTTCCTAGCTTATAGTAAATAGGTTAGGTATACACGTGTGTGTATGTGTGTGTGCCCTGTAACATCAATATTTACCTAGAGGTTGAACTGAACACACTGTATACATTCCTATGCTATAGGTACTACATAATATGCTTGTAACTAGGTCACACTGTTATGTAACATAGGTATCGTAGTTTTGTGAAGGGCGTACTTATTTTATTAACAAAGGAAATTATTTAATTTGATAAATTTAAAAATATGAAATATACAATCGTATGCTTTCCTCGCGAACATTACACACATTACCTGATTACACATTGTAATACTTGCAAAACGAATTCACTCATAGAATACATATATAATGTACAATAATTAAGACTATAGTGATATATGATTATTGACAATTGTGTATTCTCTGTAATGTAGGTGCCTATCATCAGATATATATGATTGACGGGGTCGTTATAGCAGTAGGAGTTCTCGATGTGTTACCAAGGTTACTAACTTATTATATGTTATATCTATTTATATATTTATAGGAATATATATGAATATAAATATATTCTTTTAATCAGCAGTAAAGATAATATTTCGATATTTAAAAATTAACCTTTTTAATTTTTAAAGTATAATAAAATATTTCATTAAATGATATGTTCAAATAGAAATTAATAAACTACTAATGAGTTAAATTGATATATTACTTATACAAATATAATAATCAATTGATGTATAAAGATAAGTAAGTATGGATAATATTTAATAAAAACCTTACATTTATTTTTTTACCATTCGATATTATTTAATTTAATACTTAAATAGTTATATTAATATGAAATTAATTTATAAAAAACCATTCAAACTAATATAAATAATCCTAATTATATATATTGAATATAATATTTTAATTTTCATCAACAATATATTTTAAATATATATATTTCTTTAAATATTTAATAAACCAATTTTAAAATTTTAAGATAAAACTCTATATTTCATTAGATATAAAATAACGTTAGCTAATCATACATACGTTGATATCGTTCAAATTGTATACAGATGTACCTCTTCCGTGTACTTTTACTATGACCCCGAGTACTCGTTCCTCTCACTGGGTACATTCTCTTCACTGAGGTTACTACATTACCCATAATGCACTTGTTCTAACTATACCACCAGAACCATCTAGAGCTATAGTTAACTTATTTATGTTTTGTTTGTTTTATTTCCATAATTTATTCATCAACATTATAAAATCATTAGTATATCTGATATATATATATATATATGTAATTAAATATGTCATTTATGATTTTGTACGAGACTTCAAATATGAATAGTTAGGTATATTGTTATTTTTATTTGGTAGAGTCCTTTCATCCCATCCAGGAACTTAGATGAAGTTTTCACTTATAACCATATATGGCTCTAATGTCCCTTCGAATCCGCTCTCATGTTAAGGCATCCATGGTTTTAACGAGAGCCGATCATTTATTTATACACAATTATATAAGATCACTTCTAAATAATATTTTAAGACCCATTTTATAAAATTAATTAATGGTCCGGACGAGGGTCGAACTCGCGTCCTACTGCTTGTGTGTCTGACACCTTAGCCACTGAGCCACACAGGCAGTTTAATATATGGTTAATTATTCATTGAATACATGATTATAAATTTGAATTTAATAATATAATATATCAATGTTAAAATCAATAAACACTACCACCACGACCACCACCACCACCAGCACTACCACTACCATCACAGGTGGTCCACTACCCCCATTACCACCACTACTACTACACAGAGAATTACTCTGGACTGACAGTTTGAAAGCCGAACACGAGAATATAAAGTACTACTATATGGGATTCTATATCCATACATGCCCCAAGATGAGGTATAAGGTTAGATACACCTAATTGTTGTATGTTTAGACTATGACCTTTAACCCTAGGGTTTATGTGTCATTGTTACAAAGGGTTTAAGCTACAGTGATTATCTTATTGTATTCATGTTATTATTTATATATATACATAACTGCCTGTGTGGCTCAGGCATCAGACACACAAGCAGTAGGACACAATGGTTCTAATTAATTATTTTATAAAATAGGTCTTAAAATATTATTTAGAAGTGATCTTATATAATTGTGTATAAATAAATGATAGGCTCTCGTTATAACCATAGATGCCTTAACATGAGAACGGCTTCGAAGGGACATTAGAGCCATATATGGTTATAAGTGAAAACTTAATCTAACTTCCTGTATGGGACGAAAGGACTCCACCAAATAACAAATAACATGTTATTATATATATAATAAGGCTGGGGATTGAAAAATAAAATGTGTGAATTATTGTTTATTTTATATCTAAATACATGTTTAGTTTTAAACTATAAAATTGTAACATAAAACTTGACATATACTTGAGTCTATATAATACAAAGATATAAAATAAACTTATAATACATGAATTTGGTTTATAGATCTGCAGATTAAAGGAATATATATATATATATCTCTAAAATATTTGGATAACTTTTTAGAAAATGCAATTTTATATTTGTATTACTCTCTAATATATTATTTCTTATATAATAAATTATTAATATTTGTTATTAAATCATCAAATATAATATGTTAGTACATAATTCAACATTTCTGCAATAAAATGTACATGTTTAAAAAACTATGATTACACAAATATTTTGTTCATAGATTGCCTACTTTATAAGTGTTTGTTATATTTAATTAATATTCAATATATTTTAATTATATTTGATAATATAAATATATATATATATTTTTAATAATATAAATACAAAAAAAAATACATTTCTGACTGATTATTTAAATACAATTACAAATATATCAAATTTGTGTATTTAAATATATATGTATTTTACTCAATTCCTGTTTACTAAGATATAATTATCTTTATTTTAAATATTTTATAATTTATCATTTAATTACTAATTAATTATTTTAAATATTATTATTAAAAAGTACCATATTAGTTTTAAAATTTAAAATGTTCATATATTAATTTAATTAAATACTAATATTTGATAAATATTTATTTATATATCAGAAAATGTATCAATTTCATATTTCATCCAACAGGCAAAATATGCAGGATCCAGTTTACTTTGTTGTGAAACCCTTACCTGGTTAGTATAAACCTAACTCCCCCCCATAACCTCTATTAACTTAGATGTATAATAAACATATTAGACATATTTTAATTTGAAACAAGAAATCATCAATAGATTATTAATTAAAAATACTATTAATACAAATGATGAATCTAATTCGTTATTTATTAATTAGTTAAAGTTTAGTATTTAATTATTTTATGAAATTTAGTTAACCAATAAAAGAGTACAGTTCTATTCAATAATTATTTTATATTAGAATTTCAATATATAATATGATTTATAATTTTAGAAAATAAATAACACAAAATAATTCATATTATATTTATTACATACAAACATATGTATCAGATATCTCGTATACTTTGAATTATAACCACATATTTTATCAAATATACCAGATATATTATATATATACAATTAAATAATGTACTAACTTATGCCCAGTTAAATTTAAATTATATTATTTATAAAATAGAATTATTATTAAAAAAAACATAATATACTACATTAATGATATGTTATGAATAAGAATGTATGTAACATATGGTACACTATAATATAATGACATTATATGATCAGGGTTGATATAGAAAGCTGCTTAAAAAAGTTAGACGGAAATAAATATTCTAGATTTGCTGAACTGGATATAGGTTAGATAAACTTTCATTTTGAATAATTATCATAATTATTACATGGTAATGAAAATAGGCGATAGAGTATACAACATATTCGTTCTGTAGGTAAATTGATGTTTGAATATTTCTCCAAATTACCTTAACCAATGTTCATATAAAATATTAACTTAATAAAGTACTCAAAGATTGTTCTAAGGAAAATATAACACTTAAAATCTTGTAATTAGATTTTGTATACAAATCACGATCAGCACCACCTACATAAGTTGTATTTTCTGACAAATGAGTTATTTATAATGTAAATTTGTATCAAACTATACACTTAAATTGTAATAAAAAAAATGGTTTTTACATTATTAATTATACGATGAAAACTAAATATAAAAAAAGCAATAAGCTATGTTGATACATATCTATGAGGCGATTAAAATCTAACTTATATTGCACGCAATGAAAAAATTATTGTATAAAAAGCGCGTCAAACTAAATCTATTTCAGTGGGCGGGATTCACTATTAATTACGTTGCGTAGATGAGGAGTGTTATAGTGTTTAGTTCACTCACTCACGCACGTCACACACACACACACACAGACGATACTGTCACAGATATCACCGACTTAACTCCACTGTACGATAAGATAAACATCCTCGTAGACGTATTACCCACACGTACACTGAGAGGTTATCTCGAATGTTAGTAGCCAATCATTGATCTCGTGTGACCTCACTCGATCCATACAGACTTAGCTGTTTAGAACTCAATCCCCCCCACATCCCGCCATTCTTTAGTAGCTACACTATATTATTAACTGCGTATGTTACATCATTATTGCGATGTAATACTTGTTAATTATTACTGAATAAAGCTTCACTCGTGTTGTTATGGAATTAGTGTCATATTCGTATATTAGTAGTAAGCCAATTTCTATAAGAATTAAGTTTCATTGTCTACCTACATACCTTGGTGTCGACAGATAAAATACACTAAAGTCTTATAATTATGCCTTTTAAGAGTACTATAAATTACAAAACGAAAGAAAATGATAAATAAAACATTAACGTAAAAACCAAAATGATATACTCCTTACTTCTTTCGTATCTAATCTCTCAATGATATATTAATTATATCTGTCTATCTCTCTACATGTTCTCAATGATATGTATATAATGATATATTGTATTCCCTATTAATACTACAGACAATAGACCACACATCCTCTACTTTACCTAAACATTACCCCCATCTCTAAATAGTATCTACTAGTGTTCCTGTACACATATAATCATATACCCGTATAACCCCCCACGTTGTTTAGACCTCGAGGCAACGATGGTGAGTTACAATAAACCAGTGGAGACAAGGAGAGATGAGTTCCTACTCGACATGAAGAACTTTGTGAACGGGGTGGGGTTAGATAATGCCATCCACCTGGTATACGTTATCTTTGGAGGCTGTAACAGGCTCAGATGAAGTGATTACCTCACCCCCCGCCTAGCCACGCCCACTTTGCCCCTCCCTCCCCCGCCTAGCCACGCCCACTTTGCCCCTCCCCCACCTAGACACGCCCACTTTGCCCCTCACCCCGCCTATCCACGCCCACTTTGCCCCTCCCCACCCGCCTAATAACCATGTCTCTACGTAGACACTCAGTCGTCCATCCATACTTTATATTCTAATAAAACTTATATTCTCTTAATCTCGTGTTTATATTTAAATATCACACCTTTAATCAGATGGTACTGCGGCTACTAGATAAACGATGTATCTATGTGACTTCACTGTTTACTCACTAAATATCAGTTTTAAATAATAATATAGAACATAACGTATGTAGATATGCTAATATACACATTCTCACGGAAGAATAATCTTCGTACAATAAATAATTTAAATGTACACAAATTATTAAAGTGGTCATTATTTTATATAATAATTTAAATAAGTATTCAGTATCTTTTGTTTACAATCTATTTTCAAATCTAGTTTTTATAATATAAAATATATATTATAAATATTTTTAATAAAAGATCGTATCAAAACAAAATCGTATCAAGAAATATTATTTATATAAAATGTAGAAAAGTTAATATAAAATTATCAATATAAATGTTTCTGAAATTAAATATGTATAACCATACTAATTATTCTATTATAATTAAAAAATAATAGATGTATTTATAATAAATAATTAGATATCTATATCGATATTGTCTAATATATAAAATATTTTTAATTATAATAAAGAATATATAAAATATAAGAACAAATTATTTCTTACTGACAATTTTAATAATATGCATTTAGATATTAAAAAACAGCATTATAATATATTACATGAGCTCATAATTAAGAACACATATATATTCTTCATATATAAATCAAATATTATTATATATAATTCGTAAAAATATATTATTTTATTTATAACAATTTAAATTCCGAATTTATCTAACAATAATATGATCTATTATTAAATTATCTTTTATAAATAACCCAAATCATTAAAGTTGTACATGTTTGATTAAAGTAGTTAATTAAAACTTCAATAGAGGTATTAATTCATTTCATAATTACAAACCTAATTTAAAATATTCATAATTTAAAATATTTACATTAGTACCCATTCATATTTTTATTTTAATGTTCATAAATATATGATTACAAATATTAAATTAAATAACAATGACATAGTTTAATTAATTAATAAAGACTAGAATATTGTTTATTATATATTTATAAATATATTATGTTGAATATGAACTTATAAAATATTATATATATTACATTTTATTTATTAAAACTTAATTAATTAAGAATATAAATTAACTATAATTATAATTGTATACTTTTATATTACTATTGTAAAATGTTAAATAAAATCATAATGCAATGTTACAGTGACCTATTGCCTATGTTTAGTGATAAACAAGAGAATTAAATATCTATATAGTTTGTATACATATATATTTCTATTCAATAATTTTCTACATGTGAATTCTATATCATTAATCATTTATATAAATACAATGTATTCTTTATCATGTAATAATGTACATATATTATGTTATATCATTTTATCATATTAATAATTTCAAGTATTATCAGTGATGGGGACCGATTATTTTTTTCCTGGATCGTGAACCCGATCCTCTAGAGGATAATAAATAGCTATTTATTCTCTTATGCGATCCTTTTCCCGATCCCGATCCTCAATTCGTTACCAGATCCTAAGTTTCTTACCCGATCACGATCCGTATCCCGATATTTAATTAATACGATTTTAATTCATATTTCGAAACAATATGTAGGTAGCATTGTACATCAATACCTATGTAATATTAATTGTTAATAATCGTAAATAATATTGTATTATTAATATATTGTATTATATTTCCATAATAATTCAATTGAATTAAATGCATATATTGAATGTATATCATATAGACTATATGATATAGTGAATTAAATATAATTTATTTATATAAATGCATTGAATTGGATACAAATATCTACTCATTGTACGTTGAGATAGAGATGGTGGTTTACTTATATGATATCAATTGATTATATTCCATTATAGTAAAAAATAACAATTATTATTTAAATACTACATAGGTTTTACCTAGTTTTTCAATACCTTGGAAAACATTACAAAATAATGATCGATACAATAACACATCAATGTAATACATTATCAATGTAATAATACAATACTAAAATGTTATTAATATTCTTATTACATAAATATAATAATATTAGAGTATCGTATATGCAACGATGGGCACCGATTCTTTTTTTATGGATCGGGATCGCCGATCCTCCATTCGTTACCCGATCCTTTATCGATGCCGATCCTCTCTTTCTAACCTGATCCTGATCAGGATCAGATCGCCGATCAATGATCACGCTCCAGCCCATCACTGAGTATTATATATATATATATTCAGTATGAAACCAATTAAGAATGATATTAATTATAGTGAAACGGTAGCCCGTTACTATTGAATGCATTTTCTGTGCAAAGATGTTCCTATCGTAGATCAATAAAGTTTAGATATGTTCGGGTGTATATTTATTAGACAGTGAGACGGCTTCGGTACAGAAGATTACCGCGTTGTGGGCACGTGAAGGACATACACGCGTGTTGTATGAAGGACATGCCCTTGCATGACCTAAGTGACCTGCGCTCGACCGCCGTAACCCAGAGAAGTGTCCAGTAGAAGTCTGCCGGTGTCCCATTGTTCGCCTCCTTCGAGGTACGACGGCGGCAGTTCTCTATAGGTTATGCGATGTTAGGTGATGTCGTACGTTATGTAATAATCAGGGTGGTAAACACCCTAATATTTAGAATTTAATCTAGGGGTTATTGTTTGGTTCAATTATAAAATAATAAAATATTTAAAGTGAGTGAATATGCTAGAGATAATTGATTGACGAAAGATATTTTCTATAAAATAATCATATATAGATATAATTTAGCAAAAAAAAACTTAAATTATACCTAAACTTCAAAAACAGTTGTTAATATAATATTTATTATAGTACTTTAAAATATATTGCTCATGTTGGTTTAGGGAATATCATTAATCATGTTCACCGGTGCATTCTAATTATACAAGAATACTTTGTATTAGCTTTCTAGACTAATATTATAGGTATATAGATGACCACAGTATACAATGTACTATGTAGTAGACTACCTTGGTGGTGATAACACTATTCGGTACAGTGTGCTGTACTGTTCATATATCTAATTACTAACTTAATCGTATAAGTTATCTACTCTAAAAAAGGGTCTATTTCATAATATAAATGTATGTATGAATAGATTAAACTCAGTGGTTATATAAAAAACCTCACAAAATAATATGTGTATTGTCATTTTAGTGATAAATTCTTTAGTTGATAAATTTGATTTTATAAATTAAAAGGTTAACATTAGAGAAGGGATTTTTATTCATTTGTTACATTTTTTTTAATAATTTTTAAAATAGTTTTTAAAATATTGTTATAATATATTTATTAAAATATTTTTCTACATTTTTTAAGATTTATATTTTATTTATAACATGTTAGCTGGGAAACTTGTACATATTAGCTGGGAAAATTCAGAGCATGCTAGTCGTGTAATAATATGTTTTAAGGTATTTTTTTAATTTAAAAAAATCTATATTTTGTATAGATTAAAGATTAAAGTTATATATATATATACTTTTATATAATTTTCTGAAGAGGGGAGGTACAATTAAAGGTAAATAAAATGTAATATATATATAGAATATTAAATAGTTAATGAAGACATTTTATTAAATTAATTAATAATATTTAAAAATGTAAATAATATAGACATAAATTAAATTACATCTTTGGAAAGTATTAAAATGAGAGATACAATCTGCCTACATTGTACAGCTAAACTACACCTACATAAGATATCCTATTTAGATCTGTGTTATCGTTGGTTACATAATCGGTGAGCTAACCTAAAGGTCAAGGCCATTCTCCTGTCTGCGATGTGCTCCCTTCGGATACCATGCCTCCACGCGTAGCGGGCTTCACCGGAACATATTATCAGTGTATTAGGTGCCAGTCTACAGTGACACATGCGTACGGGGTAGTGTGGTTAAGTCTAAGTATTAATATACATGCGTGGGAGTTGTTGTGTTGGTAGTGTTTACCTCAAAAGGTCTACCACTAGTAAGTATTAGACTTTTATAAGCCTGCCCTATATGTGTTGTTGTATTTTTGTATACACTGTACAGTGTACAGTGTATACAAAAATACAGTGTACACACCTGTATAGTGTACAGTGTACAGTAGACCGGTTCGTTCGATTCAATGTTTAATCCTTCATATAAAATATAATACATATCTATATTTTAGTATAATATGTATTAACAATTTTTATAAAAAAATAGTTACCTTTGGTCACGAAGCATTTAAAATTTGAAATTTAAATTATTATTTTAAGATAAAATGTATAATATTCCATGTATAATAGTAATGACACCATCTTATTATCTTTGATGTTTACAAATATTTAAATTAATATTTAAAATTAATTATGTATTTGTATTATATTTAATGAATTAATATAATATATACCATTATTTATATTTATTATTAATATAATATCTATATTTCATTTTTATATCTACAAATTACCAATATTAATGTCTCATAAAACTCGAGAAAATACACCATTTTACAAAGTATTTATTTCAAAATAATTCAAAAAAATAATTAATTTTATAAAATTAATATATATAATTATACTTTACATAAATTTGAGTGATCAGATTGTATTGAATTATGGATATAAGTTAGATACAAATGTCCTTTATACAAATAAACTTAACAAATTAAAAAATATGTAAAATTATTTTGTATTTCATATTTCAAATAAAAATCCAAAAAAATTTACAAATGATGTTAATTTTTTTTCTAAAAACAATTTATAATGTTTTTATAATTAATTTGAATTGTATTATTATTATCTATAAGTTATATATTTTAATTTTTTAAATTAAATTGTAATAATTTATTTATATTAAATTATACGATTTTTAGACATTTTTTTTTACTAAAATTATTTTATAAAATTTGGGCATCTAGATTGTTATGAAAAATATTTTGTATTGTTTATACAACTTGTAATATATGTTTCTAGGATATATCCATAGTTGGCTTAAAAAAAATCATACAATTTTATAAAAATTGAATAAAACATATTTCTATATCTACCCCATGTTAAATTTTATATGTATTCAATGTTAAAATAAAAAGGTCTCGTGACATAAAACTATTTAAGATATAGGTCTACAATTTTAAACACTTATTCATCATAGCATACATAATTGTTATAGATGTGAAGTTATATAAAATTCTAAAAAAAAAATTAGTACGAACCGGTCTACTGTACAGGTGTGTCTCCTATAATTAGATGTACGATGCATATTTCTTCTTAGGGTATAAGTTTCGGATTTAAACTTAACAATATTAAAACAATATACTAGTATACAGTATACTAGGTACTATAGTACACAATATCAGGGTTGTAAGTTTTATTAGTTTTAATAAACCAACAACCAGCTAATACTGAAATAACCTAGAAAAATATATATTATATATAACCATAGAATATATATATATATATATATAAATATATATGAATATGATGATGATGATGATTATGGTATGGTTATGAATATTTTTTAACAATATAATCATTTGCTTGAACTAGTTACTAAAACTATTGGAGTTTATTAATTAAACAGACAACATTATAGAGTTAGGTGGAAAAGACGATGATGATAATGATGTATAACGGTAATATATGATATGGTGTTAATGATTCTGTCGATAATGTCTCATATGAGCATATGCTCATCCAATCAGAATATTACATAATTTAAATATAATAATCTGAGATATATATATTGATGGCATAGAGCTAGAGAGAAATAGAGTGGTAATAATCAATGCCTGGCAGTGTAAGCCAATGCGGAAATAAAAAATCAGCCATCATGCGGTGACCAAATATTAAAATATAATATTCTTTTGATCATAACTTTTTTTATTATTAATTATATCAAAAAAGTAAAATATGAAACTTATATTATTTTTTTATTCTCTTTCCAATGGCATTAATATTTTATTCTAGCTACAAAATAAAAAATCAAATAGGTAAAATCCGTCATTTTGAGCTGACCAAATTAGATTGACACTTTCCGAATGTCAGATACCTTGTTTACTACTCTATTTATCTCTAGCTCTATGATTGATGGTGATATATACACCGATCATAATATAGAACCTCTGATCATGAGATATACCGGCTAAACCAATCAGATTATTACATACTTTAAATACAACGATCTGATTGGATAAGCCGGATACGAGATGTCCACATCTATAAATAGAATAACACAGGCGTAGATAACAATCATTATAGAGTGTGTACGGTGTATGGATAGCTAGATAGGAACCTGACGTGTATCTCTACACCGGGCAGTAGATCGTTGGTTAACGTGTGATAGGTCGGGGTGAGTAGGTTCAAGGTCACGAGACGTTCGCCCCATATCCACTGATCGTCGTAATGCGGGTCTGTGTGATCGAGCCACTCGGAGTTAGTGACAGCGACTAGCTTAGAAGTAACATTAGCGTAGGCGGATACTTAACCTTCAATAGGGAGGAGTATATTAATTTGTTGTAAACAAATATACATTTATTAATTTGTTTGAAATATAATATAGCTTGAATTCACTGCCTTATGATATTCGTTGTGTAACATCACTTTCATTGTTTAAACGTAAACTGTATGTCCATTTTAAGTCATTGTAATTCGTTATATTTTATTATTCGTTTTCTATTTATTTTTGTTTTTGTTTTTTATATTCTAACGACATCTATAATCACCATGTGTTTTTGAAGTCAATAAACTATATATAAATAAATAAAAATATATATAAGAGCTATTACCGATGCTAGAACCCCATTTTCTTTGGTAGTCGAGGCAGCAGAGTTCCACGGGTCTAAAGTCATCGGTGACCTTAGATAACCTTTCCACGAGGGGTTTACTGTAGTCGGGCAGGCCAGTGAAGTTGGCGAGACGAAGCTTACGTTTCTTGAAGTTCACCTTGGGCCCGTAGTCCTGCAGTAGAGGTAATAACCATTACGAAGGTCGTACTGATGTTTAGATACGTACGGATCGTGATTAAGGAAAATATCATTAAGTGTACAGTGATCGTGAAGGTCAAGTGTTATCATGAGATACACATGCACAGATATAGACCAATCGCAAGTATACACAGATCATTAGATATATTATTTATACTGCTGCGTGTAGTGATTAGAATTTAATGAAAACTATATTATTAATTTATTAATAATAATAAACTCATTGGCAAGATTCTGCTGATGTAACTCTACTCTACTCTTAAAGCTAATGGATAAAGATTTGTCATCATTAATTTATCATTAGTAACGTAAGTAATATAGATAGAACACAGCAGTAATAGTATATAGAACAATTGATTTATAATTATTTATAATTGTTCATGATTCTACTATATAATAAATACATTACACTAAAAAAGCTGCTAACAGCTGTAGTTTATGTCATTAGTGAGTACAACTAAGTAATAAACGTCTACTGATATCTATACCCCTTAGCTAGATGCAATAGTTAGATAGAATATAGGAATTGATTCACTTAAAAAGCCGAGCAGAATATAATAAACATATTTAATTTATCACTGTACACTAAGTGACAAACTCGCTAGATAAACATAAGGTGAGCATATTAATGATATTAATGTACTGATATAAAGTTAATGAGATTAATGTACTAATATTAATTTAATGATAATAATATACAGATATTAATTTAATAATATTAATGTACTAATATTAATTTAATGATAATAATATAGAGATATTAATTTAATAATATTAATGTACTAATATTAATTTAATGATAATAATATAGAGATATTAATTTAATAATATTAATGTACTAATATTAATTTAATGATAATAATATAGAGATATTAATTTAATAATATTAATGTACTAATATTAATTTAATAATATTAATATACTAATATTAATGTAATAATATTAATGTACTGATATTAATATATTTGAACTAATGTACTGATACCGATGATATTACTAGACTTAAGGAGGAGGTATGTGGGTGTAATATGTATGCGGGTGTAAAGCCTGTCTAACCTGCTTACGACGGCCCGACTGAGACTCCACCCACTTCGTGTTGTCGATGCACGCAACGAGGTCTGCTGCTTCCTGTTCCGTTACGTAGTCGTTGTGCAGCGAGAGACCTTCTACTTGTAGGTAGTCAGTGGGGTCGGTAGTGGTGGTGGTGGTGGTGGTAGTAGGGTCGGTAGTGGTAGTAGTTGTAGTGGTTGAGGTGGTAGTGGTGGGGTCGGTAGTGGTGGTAGTGGGGTCGGTAGTGGTGGTAGTGGTAGTAGTGGTAGATGAGGTAGTGGTTGAGGAAGAGGTCGTGGTAGTGGTAGTAGAACTATTACTAGTAGTATTGACAGCAGTCGTTGTGGTGCCGGGTTTTGCAGTAGTAGTGGACGTAGTAGTAGTAAAAGTCGTGGAGGGAGTCGAGTGAGTCGAGCAGCTGCCACCTGGTGAGTCTAGCGCGAGACGACTGAGAGCTTCTGATTGGTCATCATCGTCATCGGTGACGGAGGGAGTGTATCTGTAGGCTTTCTTACAGTCGCCGCAGTACAGATAACACTTCTGGGTGGCCTATGTGTGGGGTAAGTGTGGGGTAAGTGTGGGGTTTACTTATTGTTGATTGATGGGTGATGAGAATGCACGCATCGCCTACATGTAAAAAGGGGGTTTAAATTATTAATCAATATAATTTTAATATTTTAATTGCGAGTATTTGTGCATATATCCATATATATGATATTGCTATTTAAGCCATTTTTAAAAATAATGGTATCTTAACGTATCGTTTAAAAAATAAAAGTATCAGTTAGAAACCGAGTTCTAAATTATAATTTATTTAATTTTAAGTTGTTTTTAAATTATCGACTTAAAAAATTTGAGTTTGAAGTTTAATTTCAACGCTAATATATTTATATTTATATGTGCTTATTATATTATTATAATTAATATATTTAATGATATTTAATGATATATAAACTTTGATAATATAGATATGACGTAGAGTTATTATTGGATATTTAAAATATCTAAACCCATGTTCGCGTGACATAACTGTCTACATCGTACACTATCACTTGTATACATAAGTCTTACGGTCGAGGTAGATAGACCTATTCTATGTGATATGGTATGAGAAACTTACAAGATCTTTAAATTTATGTTTTTCATTGGAGACGATCTTAGACTTTATGTCCGGGGTTTCACAGATATTGCAAGTCCTTATTCCTTTACAAGCACATTTCATCTGCATATATGTTGAATACTATTAATCATGTATAATATATTAATTTATAAATTAATATATATATTACATTAATAAATAATATAATATTTTCTAAATAACATTGATTTTAAATATTTATATAATAGATAACCATTCAAGATTTTAACAATTATTACTATATAAATGTAATAAATTTAATAATATGAATATAACATATAAACTGTATGGACAGTATCAATGTTATGTTATGAATATGGGCTATATATCCATACAGAGGTCAAACGTATATAAATGTTTTGTAATAGTGTAGATCTAAATATAAACATGTACTACGTTAAGTGGATTGTGACTCACCATTGGTGAGGGAATACTATCAATATAGATAAGTAGAAATTCAATATTTCATATAATTTAATAAAACAATGTATTTTATTTATATATTCGTATTTTAACAATGTATTTTATCATTTTTACCTATATTTTATATACCTATTTTCGATAATTTTTCGTTTATTGTTAATATATAATTTATTTATATTTTCTATAATTTTTCGTCTATTTTTATGGTAACTATAACAAAGTTTTAATTTCGTATTATTCTTTATTTATTTCCATAACGTATGTTATCATTAGCGAATATTTATACTTTCAATTATATATTTGTTAATAAATAAATTATTAATCAATTAATACTGTAACTTAGATATTGTGTTAGCAATTTAATTAGAAGTTCAATGAAGCATTTAAACGTGTGAAGATAAATGAATTATCATCGACTTTATCGATATATCTCATAGTATAGTCTACATATGCGATATATGCTTCACATTTTTATACAATTTGACATTATTTAGTTAAATATATATATATATATATATATATATGTAAAAATATATATATAAAAGTTTATTAATGTAATAGAAGACGTTATACGGATATTAATGATTAATAGATGTAGCTAAAGAAAACTACACGAAATACAAATGATTACAAAATATCACAAGAACAAATAAAAATGTATTTACAGAGTCCGAATAATTGTCATACATATGTATACATAACTTCACAGTTAGGTGATCTATTGTACATCTAATGCACATCAGGCAGCTGTAGTATAGACACATCAGACAGCTATAGTATGCTAACTACTGTGTGATAGTATCAAAGATAATGTATGGTGCATACTACATGTAATCCTGATGTGAGCAATATATATATATTTAGACTATATATTTATAACATATTTTGAATTAAATTAGTCTACAGTAATTTAACAAATAATTTCTTTAATTGATATACCAAAGACAATAAATATATACATATAGAAACTTCATTATAAAAGTATATATTATGTTAAGATATTAACGAATATAGTCATACTAATTAAACAATAAAATATTATCCGAATACATATATCAATAGAAAACTATAGATGTATTAAGTTATTCTGAAGCATTGTTAATGGAAATATATTTTTCTAAGGGGGGTATCCCACTACCAATATTTCCGGAAATAATGTCTGGAAATATTTGCTAGAAAGTGATTTTCAATTAAGTAACTTAATAACCTTAATAACTTTAATAACCCTGAAACTTAATTTAAGTTAACTACAAAATAATCAATGTGACATCACTGTACTCATTACATAACGAATATTAGTGTAATATATATAGCAATAAAACAGCTAAACTGACGTACTGCGAATAACTGCGTATCAAAACAAAAATTAAAATACTTAACCTGCTGCTTTCTCTACAAAAGCATACTTTCTCACCAACAAAATAGCTCAATATCTGCTCATTGAAATTATCCATAAACATTTACTGGATATCGGGCTATTCATAGATTAAAGATTTAATAATAAGTAATCTATATATAAACGCACTCATGAAGCGGGTTCCGATATGCCCTATATCGTTCTGTACTTATAACCGTTCACAACGATCGTGTATAAGTTTAGAAACTTCCCGATTTTGTTGTTCAACTACTATATTGGGCTGTATTTGTAGGTGTGAAAATATATTTATGATAGGTGGCTTGTAAGTGTCACCCAGTGAAAATATTTTCGATTGAATACTTCAAAATATATTTGACCATGCAGTGTTATAGAATTATTGTATATGATATCCTATATTGTGTTTTGTATATATTGACGTACAGTGTACACAATTCTATATCAAATCAAAACCTAACCTTTAGAATATATATATATATTCTAGGTTTAGTTTTTGATTTGATTAAGATTTTGTTTTGTGTTTCAATATATCCAGCTAAGGTATATATAAATATATAATATTATATAAGTTTATATAAATGTATAGATCTTAATTACGAAGTTTTTTGTCTGAACTTATTTAGGTAATTATTGAATATGGCCTCATTTGTTTTAATTACGATTGTAGAGGTCAAAATTAGAATATTTTATATTATTATTATATAATTAAATTATTTTATACTAAATAATTTAAAATTATATTAAAAACTAATTTATAAAATACATAAAATATATAATATAGTATTATATTTTCATTATTCACACTACTATATCAATATCAAAATATCGAGAGTATTTTAAATTTGACATAATAACTCGGTATCAATATAAACGGGGCCATATTCCATACATACGATTACCGCCAATTAAAGGTACTCATTCATATAGATCAACTATAGGTAGTGCTATTCGATATCAAATGATTATATTATTGTATCACAAGTCTAATATTTAGTTGATTATACTTTGTATATGACTAATTTTTTCGGTGAATAATTGTATAATATAAACATATATGTTATATAATAGTTATAGTATACAGTTTTATACTATAATAATTATACTGAATATACTAATTATTATACTAGTCTAGTATACTTGGCATTATAAAAAGTATACAATAATTATAAAATTAATAATTATAGTAATTATATATATTCGGATATTTATTCGATAACATTAGCGCCATCTATAGTTAAAATATTCATATTATTATTTAAATTTATTGACTTTAGTCGATATAAAGCGTAAAATAACCTATTTGAAATAAGTACTATAGGCCCAAATATATGACTAATAGTTTATGCGATGGCGTTTTCGTAGTGAATACGTGAGCCTCTAGTTTATATTATGTATATAATATTATGTATGGATGTATGTATGCAAGTGTGTACATAAACATGTATATATGTACATATGTCACATATTATGTGTGTATGTATATCATTATAATAATGATTTTCATAATCATTATGATAATGATTATGATAATCATATCAATAATATTGTTACAGTGATTGTATATGTTACATATAATTATTTTATATTATAATAATATATATATATCATAGAGTTAATATCACCTACTAGCCTAGCCTATTAGCCTACTAGATAACCTAGTTAATTATGAGTCATAATTTATGACACCCACATATCTAGAGGAGGTAATTTCCAATCGATATCGATTAAACTATTAGACTAATAATTATACTAATAATTAGTCATATACATATGGCGCTTCTTGTGCATAATAACCATTTTAAATACTATTTAGTAATTAATTTACTAAATAATTTAGTTATTATTATAATAATTATAAATATAATTATTTTAGTTATTTAAATTAAATTTGTCAATCTTATATTATATAATTAAATCTTCAATCTATATACTATTATATTTAAAGTTTAATATATCTATAAAAAGTATAGAAGACATATATAAATGTACCTTGCTAATGTAGACTACTCGAAATAAATAAGTATAACTATGTTACATAGTATGTACAATTATTTTAAATAATAAATATGGTTTTTTTAAATAAAAATATATTTTTTTAAATATTTATTATTTATACATGATTATAGAATTTACTATAATCCAGAATAATTAATGATCCATATATATATATATATATAATATATATATAATATATATATAATATTATATATATATATAATATATATATATGTTTAGGATATATATATTTATATATATTAAATATATATATATATATATATATTATATATATTATATATATAGCAACTCAAAATATATCCAAGACCTCCTTAACATGATGTTATAGGAGGTCTTGATATATCTGACATATAAGAAGAGACATAATACTGAAACTGCTTTGCTCGCTACAATGAATGATATATATTTCTCTTTAGATAAACATGGGCGTATTCAATGATTACAACTTGACCTTTCATCTGCTTTTGATAATATATCCATAACCTCCTATAACATCGTGGTTACAGCAAGGACATGACCTTGGTCATAGGCATTGACTTGTATTGGGCCCAATACAAGTCAATGGTTATAGGTTGTATGATGTATTGGTATATATTATGATATGCTTATCAGTAGACTATCAGTAATATGCATTACGTGAGATGATTTAAAAAATATTAATTATGATTATCAAAGATAGAACCTATTCGGTTAAAATGAATAAGTGAACTTAAATCACGTGTATTTGATGTGAGAATATTTCATTATACAGGGTTCCACATAGATCCACATTATGTCCTCTATTTTTTAATATTTATATTTCTCCCCTGGATTTCTCCTTTGAAATATATAAAAGACAGACACCAAATGTGAAATATCATATATCAAGACATTATACCTATAACCTCGTTATAGGAGGTATTACATATATATGTAATTAAATAATGTAATTACATTTAAATCAGCTAATTATAATTTATATAATATAAATATAATTTGTAAATATTTATCAATAACATCAACTATTCGACTTATTGAATGTTTAGTTCTATCAAGATTAGATTATGGGAATATTGTCTTAATTGGAGCTAACATTTATATTTAAAAAACTTTAAGCCTGTTATTAGTAGATATATTAATTATATTTAATGTCCCATGTTATAATAGATTTTCGACTAGTTATTATTTAAACAAATTTAAATGGTAAAGGGTATCTTACAGAATTAATTACAGAGTTTTATGTGTAATTAAAAAATTTATTATTTTTGAAGTACCTTCCTATTTATCAATGATACTATCAGTGAAAATAACTGGCTATTCGAGGTGATATCTAATGAAACTTGAAGAGGGTTTATGTCGATTAAAAATCACAAAAAGGTCTTTCATGATTTCTGCTGCTACGATGTGGAACAAGCTACCTCGAGGTAGATACGACGACAGATCTGTCGATAAGAAGTGTTCCTTACATTTTAATTTTCCGCACAATACTGAAGAATCATCTTTTATTATTGTTATATGTGATATCATATAATTATATAATAATTATTTGTTTTAACATTATTATTTGATTACATTTTAGAGAATTGTTTGTACTATTAGTTAATTGTCTATATTAACTACTATTATTAATAATAATAATAATTATTATTATTATTATTATTTCATATATATATATATATATAATTATATTAAATATACTGATACGATGAATCACTATACATATATGGTATATATATATATTTAAATTTTAAATTAAATGAATAATAAGTACTTTATATACTTTATAACCTCGATGTTATAGGAGGTATTGATATAAGTAAATGAGAAATCACTACTAAGTGAAATATTTTTGGATAACTTTTGTTATTTATAATTGTGTTATTGTTTCCTTCTACTACAATTCATACCATAGGCCTCACTCCGTGCAATAATTTATGTTTTCATTAGACACCATGTATTATGTTAGTAAATTGTATCCTGGAATCATTGAGATAGAGAAACATATTTCTCTCTTACTCTATGGCATAGAGTCTATGCCATCGATGTAAATAAAAGTATATAACATTTATTTACATCGATGCTCTATGCCTAGAATGTCAAGACCTCCTATAATATCGAGGTTATAGGAGGTATTTAGAATGTAATATAAATATAGAAATTATAGAGACGAGTGAGAGTGATAGACACCACTCATTATCTATGACTATAAACCATAGATACATATATACTCTATAGAGTATCACTAATGGCTCTAAATCTATACTATAAACTATGCATACATCCAATACCTCCTATTTAATTGATTTTTCTGTAATAACGTCTTTGGTGTTATTAATAAATGTGGCATCCTTATCACATGATTATTTATTTAATTTGTATTGGTCTAGCGGGAAATTTAAACTTTATATTTATATTTACTTCTTTAATAAAAATCAAGTGCGTCCTTTACTAATTAAATTAGTTGTTTTATATATAACACATTTTATTACAGTCAATTCTTATTTTTTTATTAACATATGAATGTATTTTCATATTTTAAATATAGACAATTTATTTAAATTAAAATTCATATAATATATGAATGCAAATTTTAACATAACGGATAGTATTATTTTATATAATATCTAGTGGATATGACTTCCCCACATCTGCTATCTCTTGTGGCACATTTTGATTATACTACAAGAAATCGAAAAATATTAACCGAAGGAATTGAAACAGGTATGTTTAATTATTAATAATATATATCATATTATAATTTGTATTATTTACAAATATTATTATTATAATTTTGATTTATTAATAATATTAAATATAAATTTAATATTTAATATTATAATATTATATATAATATAATATTATATTAAATAATTTGTGTATTCAATAATAGTTATATATATAATTATGATAATATTATATTTAATATATATATATATAAATCATTTATTACATATTATAAAATATGTAATTAGTTGATTATTTGAAATATAATAAATGAAATAATATTTCATTTAAATTATTATAGATATTATATTTAATATAATTTTTATATATGTATATAGTAGAATAGTGTATATATATATATATATATATATATATTAAATATAGGTATATAATATAGTATACATGATATTTATGATTATCATATATAATTAAACAAAGAAAAATGTATGTACAAAACAAATTATTTTATAAAGTTGATACAGTTAAAATATAACTTACAGGATATAACTATAACATATATATATATATATATGTATACTTATGCTCATATAGATTATACTTAGATGGTACGTATAATTAAAATAGTGTAAGTGATTAAAAAGCTATTTATACTATTATAATAACTATAGTAACTATAGTTTATTTAATAAATAATTTAGAAGTAGAATTAATTATATTGTGAATCAAGTTTGGTCATGTTCAGGGAACTTTTAAAAATATAAACTGATAAATAAACTTTACATTTTTGTTGACTATGAATAATCATGTTTTTATGTAGCTTATTGACAGTAAGTTATTGTATAAATAATAATTAATTGTTATCACTAAACTAGGTAAACGTATCACTGGATAGGTCTTTAAAGTTTTAAGTTAAAGACTCTTTAACATACAAATTCAATGAATACATCTATATATATATATTTATGGGGGATGCTAGTAAGGGTAACGGCGATCTCTTGCGAATTGATTTATGCTGAGTGAATTCGTTTAGCCTGGTGATTTCGTGCACATTGTATTATCATTCTAAGATTTTAAATAGTCTATTTATAAATAATTATTTACATTAATATATATTATCAATTCGCACAAGATCACTCCACACCAAATCACTTCATACAATATCAACCGGTATTCTGAAGTGTGGACGTTTAGTGGTATACTTGTTATACTTCAGTGATTCACCATGTGTGCGATAAATGTGCAGTTTATTTATATAAAGGTTATCTATATCAATACATAGTGTAATTTTATTATCGTCAGTTTAACTTATTAAAAGAGCATATAGTTATATATATAATGTATATATACATAATATATATTGGGTGACAGACGTTTCGTATACCGGACGTTTCGTATAAGATATATTTATACGAAACGTCTGGCATTCATATATATTATATATATATATTGTTTAATTTTATACCGTTTATTATAATGCTATTTTTGTTTATATGTTATCATTGTAAGTTTGTCTATCTTTATGTTATACAACTTTTGAGATATTTTATATTTATATTTCTATATATGTGTGAGTTTAGTTAACAAAGTTTACACTACATACATATAGATAACTCAAAAAATAAGGTATAGTTTTTTTTGTAGTTTAAATTATCTTTGTACACACTCAAATGTATATAAATTTAAAAGTTAGCAACCTTAGATGGCCAAGAACCATTTATGTATTTCTATTATTAATATATCTTTATAATACAATATCATAAAGATAAAGCTAATATGGAATATAAATAAATATATATATATATTATATAAATAAGAACATATATGGATAACATATATGGATAACATATAAGATATTCTATTCTTCAGAATATATATAAGATATTCTATTCTTCAGAATATATATAAGATATTCCGATAATATATAAGATATTCTATTCATCAGAATATATATAAGATATTCCGATAATATATAAGATATTCTATTCTTCCGAGATTCTCACCTAATCGCTTATAATTTACCTACTACTGCTATTAAATACTAACTGGTATAAAACTATCTATATTAAATAACTTTACCGCTCACTAAATAGACCAATCGGAACTAACTTTAGACTGAAGCCTACTGCCTTCTTCAGATCTCAGTCTATTGACTATAAACCCTCCTTCTATTATATACAATCCTCACTAACACTGACCTTACTACCTCCATACTACTTCATGTATCCCCAAACCAACTGATTGTCGTACCCACTACTATCCTACCTCTACTCCAACTACTAAAGTATTGTAATATGAGAATTTATAGGTGATGTTTCATGATATTAATCTCTGGAATTCCAAATATAATAAAATTCTGGAATGTAAAATATAACGAACTCCTGAGAAACTAGAGACCTCTTATGTTCTATTTAAATCACAAATTAAAACTACTTACTTTGAAATACCTACTACTTAGTAAGTACTTAACCACTATTCTATCATCATACTATGTGTATCGCATTAGATATGTGTATTCTTGTTATAGCAGTTATTCCTATTATTAAATTTCTATTAGTATTATTTAATAAAACTTCTACTAATTTACATGGAAATGTTTATATAAATACATATAATCAATCAAAATCAATCAATGTATATTTATAATTACAATTTAATATACTATATTTAAATCTTGTTAAAATATGGTATAGTATGTAATGTAAATATAGTTCAACATACATAAATGTAAGATATCTAAGTCTTAAATATATATTCATATATAACATTATATATTTTACAAATTTAGAACATTTATTTTTTATAGATTAACAAATGTAAATATTAAATATTATTTATATCATATATAATTGTCATAATATTAACTTAATTATATAAATTTTATAAAAGTGTAATTACAAATATATATATATACTCTTATTACTAATTATTTATTGTATAAGGATTATAAATGACTTCCCACACATAGATAATTATTCAATACATCATATATAATCAATTGTAATGCAGGAGGAAACACACAGTGAGATTTCACACCTCTGATTATAATGCATTAGTCTGTTAATATATCACACACCCTGTCAATGTATTACTGTCAGTTCTGATGAAACCCCACTGATAGTATACATTCCTGTATGTGTTTAGTGTGTGTGTGTGTGTTATTCAGTGAATAATGTGTACCCTTCAGTGATGTAGAGGTTTCTTTGTTGTAATAGTATCAACAGAAATAATCCTATTCACAAATAAAATATCACTTACTTTCTATTATTAATATTAGTTTAATTGTACTATCTTTTATATATTAAATAATATATATAATAGTATATATATACTATATGTAATATATGTAATATATATATATATATATATGTAATATTGCATATAATACTAGCATATAAATGTGTAGTATATTGTGAAAAGTATCATGTATATTATACTATATAATATGATACATCTATAATGTATAATTTATACATAATATAGGCTATATAATATATGGTATGTCATGAAACATATCATGTTTATATACACTTATGCAATTATAAATAACAATTCCACTGTGTAATATTAGTCATGATGCCAGTATGTATGTGAGGTTGTATGTGTATATATATATATATGTGTGTGTGTGTGTGTGTGTGTGTGTGTGTGTGTGTAATTGTGTGTGTGGCTGTGGATGTAATTAATACACTACTATTAGGAATTTTTATTACTGCAACTATGACCTATTTGTAAATTCTATCTTGTTTTAATTACCTATTTATAGATGTTTATATGCATATGTATGTATGTTGTTATTTATGATGCTATATGAGGATACACATATGTGTTGTACATAGATTTCCTTAAATAGATATGCTATTAACTGATGCATGGATGCATTAGTAGTGAAACATACTTTGTGATGAATGCATTATTTGTGAAACGATGCATTGATGTGCATTGATGCATTGAATATAATCACCTGGTCATTTTGGTTAACTACTTTTTAACTGGATGAATATATGCTATCATATAAATGACACTTCTGTATACAGCACATGTAAAATCTCAACCTGGCTGTAATTGTCATATAGAGAATATCATACCTTCTATATACATTGAATTGAATTGTTTATTTAAACACCAATATAGCAGGTGCCCTGCTCTGGTGTATAACAATTACGAAAAATAATAAAAACAGACAAACAGAAAATACAAAATAATAAAAATTAAACTAACTTAGATATAAATATTAAATAAAACGTATACAAAAATATACATAATAATATTCATTATAATTTTCAAAAGTAAATAAAATCTAAATAAAATATTTGTGTATTATTAAATTTCCAGACATATTTATTTCATCTATTATTATAATATTAGAAATTTAATTAATTAATGTATATATATATATATATGCTATTAAATACATACACTATTAGAGTGTAGTTGTTGATCACTACCATCACATGTATCTCTTACCCCAGTACACAATATCTTACCTCGCCCCCGCCCCCCAGATATACACAACTACCTATCGGGCCATCATGCACAACTTCGGCTCACCAGGGACACGGGCGTACAGCTTACCGATGCCAGACAAGAGCTGCACATCATGCTTAACGAGAACGCAGTACTGTCTACGAAACTTAAACATGCTAGGTTAGTGCTGCTGGTGGTGGTAGGAGTGGGGATAGAGGTGTTGGGGGTGCTGGGGTAGGGATGCTGGTGTTATATATATGTGTGAGTCAGTGTATATAGCTATATAAGTGAATGTATTAAATACCACTATATATGTACATATATATATATATATATAATATATAACTCAGTTATATAATAATTAATATATAGTCATATAACTATTTAGTAGACAATGCTAAATATTATCATTTGGTAGACATTTTTTAAAAGATAGTCAGCAGATGAAAATTTACATATTAATTAATTATGATATAATATTTGAATTATTTAATTATTTTATTCAAAATAATTAATAATTAAAAACATAAATATAATGTCTACCAAATATATATTATTTATAAGTTAATGAATTAAAAAAAAAAAAAATTATTTCTACTAAATAGTTATATTTATGGATCCAATATATATAGAGTATTAATTAAATCATAGTTTAAACTCACTTATTATCAAGATTTTAATATTATTAATAAATAATATACAAATATAGTAATGTTATTAATTTCATTAAATTAATTTTAATACACACACACACACATAAGTATAAACATTATGATATAATGTTTTTTTCAAAATAATTAATAATTAAAAACATAAATATAATGTCTACCAAATATATATTATTTATAAGTTAATGAATTAAAAAAAAAAAAATTATTTCTAGTAAATAGTTATATTTATGGATCCAATATATATAGAGTATTAATTCAATCATAGTTTAAACTCACTTATTATCAAGATTTTAATATTATTAATAAATAATATACAAATATAGTAATGTTATTAATTTCATTACATTAATTTTAATACACACACACACACATAAGTATAAACATTACGATATAATGATTATACATAACTGTCTATCCTATCTAAGTCTATTATATAGATATATTAGAGACTGTAATTTACCATTGCAGTAAACACTGTATTATAATCATATGATTACTAATCACACATAATTACATGTAATGCACACTACTCGCCTACAGTACTCGATAACTACTAGTACTTATACACCCCCCCGAGCCCCTACCCCCCTTCTACTCCCTACTTATGCGAGACATCTGTTTCGATTACAATGCATTCATTACAGGGTGTAGTAGTGATGTTATACCAGTACATCTACATCTACATACACTTTCACTATACTCACATGACTCTCATGCACTATCACACACACAACTGCACATCATCGATATAAAGAAAGTGGATAAGCAATTGAATGTAGTGTATGGCACTATCCGCTACGAGCGCTGCAGTCGAAACCCACTATCTGGCCCACTACTTTTTATTTATAATAATATGTATTTATCATATATTGATAATCACTACCAATGTTAATGTACTATCTATACTAAAAATAAAATTATATATTTAAAATACATAATATCAACATTCCTCGTAATTTTGTGTATTTAAATTGAAGATATAATACTATTTTATTGATTTTATTGATATTTATAATTTAAATCCATTGATATAGATAGAAGTCACTTAAATCTATTTCGACGAAAAGACTACTGTTTTGATATTTGACATATATAATATGACTAATATCCAATCAAAATCACTGATACCATTTTGTAAATTTATCGATAAAAGTGTCATTCACGTGTCTATCTTTTACATGCATTGCGTGCGTCAATTGCTTATCCACTTTCTTTATATCGATGCTGCACATACACACAAGATAATTACTTGTAGAACAATCTGCTTGAAAATAAATTTCTAAATTATTTATTTTAATTAGTGTATATACAGTATATTATACAATGTGTTATACAGTGTATTATACAGTATATTATACAATGTGTTATACAGTGTATTATAAAGTATATTATACAGTGTGTTATACAGTATATTATACAGTATATTATACAGTGTGTTATAGAGTGTGTTATACAGTATATTATACAATGTGTTATAGAGTGTGTTATACAGTATATTATACAGTGTATTATAAAGTATATTATACAGTGTGTTATACAGTATATTATACAGTATATTATACAGTGTGTTATAGAGTGTGTTATACAGTATATTATACAATGTGTTATAGAGTGTGTTATACAGTATATTATACAGTATATTATACAGTATATTATACAGCGTGTTATACAGTATATTATACAGTATATTATACAATGTGTTATACAGTGTGTTAAACAGTATATTATATAGTGTTATATAATGATTAACATGCATATTGCAGACATCAAATAGAGATTGAAATTGAGAAGAGTAAAGATAGCAACAGAAAAAGAGAGCTATTGGTAAGTGATAAGACACATACAATATTGTCACTATATAACTAAAGAACTCTCTATGTATACATTATTGATATTCTAAACCTATATTGCTAATAATATCATTACCATTTTAGAATTTAACAACAATATTAATAACAATATTTTATGTTAAAAAATATGTTTGCTAATTTCGTACATCGTATTATTAAATATTAAACCTACTTATTTATCATTAGTAATGATTCATTACTACAACCCACGCGATACAGCATCATTGAAAATAAGCGAATTGTACGATAATACATCATGAATCGTAACACTTAGTGCACGCGTACTACCTATAATAACGCCACACACGCCCCGTAGGAGAGACAAGTAACGCTAATACGCGAACTCCTCACCGACAAACACAACACGACGATGTTCACCGAGCGCGACAAGGAGAAGCTGGCGTTCCTGTCGTGCGCCGATCAGACCGCCCTATTCGCTGGGCCCCCGAGAACGCCCACCGGTCACATGACTCCGGTGCAGCTGAGCTCTGATACCCCTACGGTGGGCTCCATTAGAAGCGTACGCAGGGAACGCTCTACCTCTATGTCTGACGATGCTTCCATGTACGACAAGACCGGCGATGACTTCATGTATAACCACGATAAATGTTAGTACCTCTTGTTATATACTACTACATCTAGCTATATATACGACCTATAGCTATATATGACTATCTCTAGCTTTCTCCATTCTCTCTCTACACATATTCTTCTCGTAAACACCCCTCCTCTATTTAATCCTCTTACTATATCTCTCCCCATCATACTCACTATACATCTTCCTCCCATCCCTCCCTCCCTCTCTCTCTCATACGGCCAGGTGTATAATTTTCTTCACTAACTCATAAATAATATACTTACTCGACCCTTCCTAAACTGGTTAATCCTAGTTAATTATGATTCCTCGATTTACACATTTATAACGTGAACAATATACCATACTCACCCTCACCCCCATACTCACCCCCACACTCACACAAACACATGCACCCTCACCCCCCACACTCACCCCCCCACACCCACACTCACACACGCACCCCCACACTCACACCCCCACACACACTCACACACACCTACTCATCTCCCAGCTATATACGACAACCACGAAGAGGAGGAGTACGAGGAGGAGGCGGTGAACGTGTTGATCACCCGCGAACCCGAGGACGTAACCTACCTTCGCAACGGTAGGGTTTACAAGAGGTCGTCCAACCCTAATGCAGACATCACGCCTCCGGACAAACGACACAGACGCTCGGTCAGTATTACGGCCATTAGAGGTCAATAGATGTACATTGAACTCTTATATACCGTATATATATATATATATATATATTTTATAATATTTATGCTAGTGTAAGATGTTAATATGTATTTCAGTGGAGTATAAATATTGTAGAAAGTGTAACCGTGATCCTATCTAACTTATAACATACACATACACACACACACTCACATACACACACACACACACACACACACATCATACTGATCATTATATAATATAATCAATATTGTTTATATTGTAAACTATTCACATATACCATAATCAAATCTACATATATATTTAAGTTTAGATTTAAGTTTTAGTTAATACAATACTTATATCAGTACCATCCTAAGTATAATCATATGATAACTACACACATGTATCCCTCACACATTTGTATATACATGTGTTAATCAAACCCCTCAGAAGAGTCGAAAGTCTGACAAACGATCTAAAGGTCACCGAAGGTCACGCTCTGCTAACCTCGTCACCACGACGACCTTGGTCGTAGACGATATCAACATCAACGACATTCAGACAACGCATACAGGTTTCTCATTGGTGGACTGTATTCGCTACACTAATGTATGCTAAAGTATAGACCTATGTATCACTACATACATCACTACATCGACATAAGCAAGCAGGTATCACTAGGCAAACAATATCATAGTGTGATTTCCAATGAATTCCGTTTAGTTCGATATTTTCAGAGGACAAACGATTATAATTCTACATGATTAATGTTTATATTGCGAAAAGTTGTGCGTTCACTGTATTATTTACATGTCAGCTTAATTATCTTAATTATCGCAGCACATTTAAAGTACATCATTCATTTAAGTTTGTTTATCAGTACTGTACTGTAGCGGTTCAGTCTGATGTAGTACCGTAACAATTCATGTACACAAGAATGCGCTCACATACACACACATAAACACAAACAGATATGCGCGCCCACACTAACAAACACATAAAACATAGAAATACGCCTCCGTATGCTAATCTCGTCGTTTACCACCGATCACAGAAACCACCGATCAAGTGAAATGTCCTGCGACGGGCAAGAGACGACTTAAGAAATCCTATTCCACCACTCACGCTATAGACTTGGCTGCTCGTTGGTATTGCCTATTTACAGGGGGTTTAGCATACTATACTATCTGGCTACATTACTACATAGAAAAGCGCATACACTCATATATATTGGCTATAATCATATTCACCCACAATTACCATGCAATCACTTTAGCACACTACCGCACATACAAACCCCCCCCCCACAATACGTAGAATTTCACCCCACATCTACTCCACCCCCACCCCCACAGCAATGAGTACATTCGACGAGTAGTCTCTGTCCGACTCCTGCACCCCCACTAGCTCACCCCTACACCCTCTCCTCCCACCCCCCACAGCAATGAGTACATTCGATGAGGAGTCTCTATCCGACTACCGTACCCCCACCTCCCACTATGACAACCTCCACTGCAACCTGCGTCACTACACCTCCGCTGGGAAGTCTCTGAATCGTCTGCACACCTTTATACAGAAGACCGTCATCAAACCTGACACCTGCATACCGGTTTCTATCTTCTTTGTACACTCGTGTGTATTTAAGTCTCACTAATATATATTCAATTCTATTCTATGCTAACTTTATTTCAAAGAAATTCATGAATAATATATATATGTAAAAAACTCCATGTTATTAATACTAGACTAAGGAGTAATATTCGACCAATGGGATGTGTTTATTTAGGTATGGTTTTGGTCAACCACTAGTGGTGCAGTCGAGACACTTGTATTCACTGCATGTAATCACTGAACTGGTCGTAAACCACAACTGGTACCACTGTACATATGAACCACACCACAAGTGGTTGAAAGCGCACTAGTGGTGTAGCATGTATTTAGTTGAACGCACGCATAATGCACGCTCCGCCCATGAATTGAATCATGAAATATACGTCACAATCGTGATGTTATTGTTATTTTTAGGTATGCGCGCATTTATTTATTATTATCAAAAATTAAATTGAAGTTATGTATCCGGAGCGTGTATGTATGTATATATAATAATATATATATACAAACATACATACTTGCACTTATCACTAGTGTCTACACCACTAATTGTTGACCAACAACACTTGAAAAAGACCGGTTAATGACTGCTTACCACTAGTGGTTGACCAAAAACACACCCTTAGATACCATATATTATTATTGAATAATAACTAGACCTAACATAACATTTAAATAGTATGCTATCACTATAATTGATATTTATATCCGTAAATGTATGATAATATACTCTCCCTAAACTCCATACATTGAGAATATAAACTAGGGTAATTCTGTGACATAATGAGTGCATTTCTTATCTACTATCAATGTAATCTACTATCATTGTAATCTACTATCATTGTAATAATAAACCACAACCATATCAAACAGTGCGGTAAAAGAATTAAATTCGGCAAGGTCGTAATGCGCTGCAGAGGTTAGCTTGATCGCTAGTTTCTACCCTAACCCCCACTAACCCCCCGCCACCCCGAACACAGACTGTAAGAGTTCGTGCCACCCCGACTGCAGAGACTTGGTTCCGTTACCCTGTTGCCCTCCCCACAGCACCCCTGGTCACGGCAAACAATGTCCCGTTAGTATCAATAGTGGCGCTATCGGTGTGTGAATGTGTGTGTGACTATGTGTGTGTGACTATATGTGTGTGAATATGTATAGCACACACACACACTAATGTATGTGTACACGCGGCAATGCACATCTCACCCACTTATGAACCTAATGCGTAGTAAGTCTTATATGCGTATAGATGTATTATTGAATTGAAAATAGTTTATCGAGTTCGAAAATATAATTTCTGATTATTGGACAATTAAGAACAAAAGTTTACAAACCAACATATTAATACACTCGTTATATGAAATATACGAACTCTTGCTATTGTACTACATCAGAATTCACTGATATCAGTGGATGCTCCTAGATTATGTACCACATTACAACATTCATATTTATAAATCATTTGTATTTTGTTGTTGTTACTAATATTTGTAATCATATAATATAGAGTTTATATTATACGATATTATATACGATATTATACACAAATTAACACAACATAAATACATTATTATGAGATAGCAAACACATGAATACATGCATTAATACTTAATGTCTCGTATAGTTTACAATGAGTCCTATCATCACTGCATTAAGCATATCATTAATCTAGTATCACGTTATATGTATATGTATAGTCTAGCATTATATGTAATCTATATATATATATAGAAATATACATCTTATCGAAATACAGGCACTTATTATTCATGTATAAGTTTAATCAATCCTATCTAGCATCATAGTTCTTCCTTTGCGGATATCTCTACCATCTGGTACTTTATATACAGACATATTTGCAGAAATATATATTGATACATCAGTATATACAGAAATATATACTGCAGTATATACTTATACATATGCCTTATTTATATATCTAAACCACTGTATGTATCCAGAATGAATTAGATTCGAGCACACGAGTAGTGTTGTCTATATTTGAGTTGACCCTTGCCCTCTGACCTCTAGGGTAAGATTGAAGACTACACTTCAAACGTGTCTCCAATGATCCCCGCGCTGATTATTCACTGCGTCACTGAAATAGAGAAGAGGGGTCTCTATGAAGTCGGCATCTACAGAGTTAACGGGTACGTTAATGTCTACCTAACCCAACCCACCACCGAATTTTCTACCTAACCCACCACCTCATCTGATTCACCTGTTCAATCGTTATCAAACCAACATATTTTATAACTATTCATAAATTCACCAAACTATATACGTCCTTCACTAAATGACCTTCACCTATGTAAACTTCTTGACCTCTATACAGGTCTGATAAACAGATACGCGACCTGAAGGTGAAGTTCCTATCCGGTAAAGGCACCCCTATACTGGTGGGTACATACATAACTACTACTACGGCTGCTGCCCCTGTTGTGCACTACTTACTTGTTATCTGTAATAGTTCAATCGATGTCGCAAGTTTATCTCAATACTTCCGAATTCATTTATTATTTATATTTATTTAAAATAATATAGATTTTCTAAAATCTCATTTAATACATTTGTAACTCCTTTACACCTCTAACACCCCTACAACCCCTCGTTTACCCCTTATAACCCCCTATTAACCCCCCCCCCCACCCGTCATCAGCATAACGTAGACGATATTCACACGGTGTGCGGCTGCGTTAAAGATTTCCTGCGAAACCTCAAGGAACCTATCGTCACCTTCGCCCTCTGGCAGAACTTTGTTGAAGCCGCAAGTTTGTACGCCACCCCCCCTATACCCCCACCTCGACACCCGCCCCTCTCTCCTATCATCTGGTACACCTATCGTACCCTGTTACTTCTAACCCAACATACCTATTATTCTACTATTAGATAGTATTATAGACATACCTTCATCTCACCACCACCACTACCACTGCTGCTTGACTCTTTTCGTTCTCTTCTTCACTATTAACATCCATTTAATTTGTATCTACTATTTAATTTGTATCTGCTATTTTATTGTATCTACTATTTAATATGAGGCAAATTTATTTGACAATTTCTCATTTTATTATTCGATGTACCACCAATGTATTAGTATTATTATACATTGTTACCTGCGTTATTATGTAATCATATAAACTCTGTATCCGTATATCTGTATGTTAAGGGTGATCACAAATTAAAAAAATAATGATAGTTTTTATCTCATAGAGATTTGAATTCTAAGAATAATACAATTCTCGGATTTTATTTTTATTTAGTTTTAGACATTGGCCTGACTTTCAAAGTTTCGTAAAAATTTCAAAATAAATTGGGTTCTATAATAAATCTATTCCTATGATCACCCTTACTGTGTGTGTATGCGTCTGCGTGCCTATGCGTGTGTGTATGCGCGTGATCACTAATGCGGCACACATTCTCCACTACAGTGGATGAACGAGATCACGAGTGTCTTCTCATGCAGAACATCGGCCTACTTCCGCAGGCTAATCGCGATACTCTGGCCTACATTGTGCTACACTTGCAGAGGTTAGAGCCAACATCTAATCGTGTTCACTGTTATATCAATGCAAACTGTGGTGTTACATATTTAGCGAGAACATGTAATTATATCAATTGTAGTTATGTGATTCACTGTCTGGTTATAGCTATACAGATTTAAGTTAATCTAATTTATAATAATAATAAATATTTGTTGAAATACATAAATTACTTTTAGCTTAGGTTAAAGATAATAATGATTATAGATTATTAAATAATCTATTCATATCTACAACTTATGTAATATCACAGATAAATTACATGATTATAAAATTGTATCACACTAAATTTATAGATTTATCAAATGAATTCGCTATATATAATGGATAATTTTGAGAGAATTGAATTTATATTATAAAAAAAGTTTATTACTAAATATGGTTATAAAAATATATTTATATATTTAATATATATTAATATATGTAATTTATATTTCATAAATATTAAATATTGAAATTATTAATTCAATAGTAAATGAATGTAATTATATTCTTATTGATTAATAATATTTATTTAGCACATTTGAATCTGTTGAAATTGTACAAAACGTCAAACAATATAAAAATGAACTAGAAACAATAGTTTACTATCAATGTACACTGATTGATACATTGAGTCTAATGCATATGTAATTATTGGTGAGCGTGTATTTTTAAATAGTAATGAATATAATTATCATGAAATACATATTTCTAATTTTAATGTTTTGAAATTATCAAAGAAAAAAAATAAAAAAATGTACATAAATATAAGGATATTGAATATAAATGAATGAAAAGTATAATTTATATACTGTTATAATATATTATTATATTTAAAAATCTTTTAAATATATTTTATAATTATTTAAAAATAAGAACTATTGAATAGATAGAGTGGTTTAGTGAGAGTTCTCTTAATGTTTAGCATCAGTCATGTTAGTCCACTCATATATTTGATTAGCCACTTCATATTTGTAATTAATTTTATAATAATATTACATAATGATTTTGATAAAGTAATTATTCAAATGTTATAATATAATATTTTTAAACTCATATAATATTGAATATAATTATTATGTAAACGTATATGATGATAATGATATTTGGTTTACTAAGCACTAAAATAGGGTCATGTATACGCTCGTGCGGGAATAAAATAATAATAAGATAATAATAATACGATAATAATTTAATAATAATATACATTGAATATAACACGGTCACAAATAATAAATGATATAGAGGAGTGTTATATTCTACAGACTGCATTGATATAGTGGAGTGTTATATACTACAGACTGCATTGTATATATATATATATATTATTATTATATATATTATGTAATTATAAACTAAACTCTACATTGATTACTATACTACACAACTATTGAGGATGATGATGGCCTAACATTACATAACCCCCCGCCCCCACCCCTGTAGGGTGGCTCTGTCGAAGAAAACGCAGATGAACGCTGAGAACCTATCGCGAGTGTTCGGTCCCACTCTGATTGGCTACTCGAACAGTAACCCCGAACCCCTGCAGATGCTAAACGAAACCCCCAAACAAGTCATCGTTAGTACTTGCCCTGTCTCCGTAACTTAAACCACCTAGCCTACGTGTATCGTTATCTCGGTGGAGTCCTTTCATCCCATCCAGCAACTTAGATGAAGTTTTCACTTATAACCATATATGGCTCTAATGTCCCTTCGAAGCCGCTCTCATGTTAAGACATCCATGGTTTTAACGAGAGCCGATCATTTATTTATACACAATTATATAAGATCACTTCTAGATATTATTTTAAAACCTATTTTAATTGTCCGGATGAGGCTCGAACCCGCGTCCTACTGCTCGTGTGTCTGACGCCTTAGCCAACTGAGCCACGCAGGCAGTTATATATTGTATACGAGGTGATGAATCATTACTTACTGTATCACATGTATATTATTATAGAGTTGTAGAAATAGTTAGACTCGAGTCTTAATAGACTATATAGTATACAGCTGCCTCTACATGTTATGAGTTATAATAATATCGTCCGTACGAGGTAGTATTCTGCTCGTAAAGGGGCGTGGTTATCTTCCATAACCACTAATGGGGAATATTGGCATAGTTTACGCATTATAATATTGCTAGCAATATCGTATAATATAATTTAATTTATAAATAATGTAATATATATATATATAAATATATGTTTTCGAATTCCTCTTATTTAATATATATCCCTATGTTCCCTATTTACCTCATCATTGATGACTCATCACACACGAGAACACTCGTGTCTCTCCTTTATCTCGCGACTATAACGCTAATGTTCCACGTCTGCACCTACAGGTAGTGGAGAAACTACTAGACATTCCGTCGGACTATTGGGATCAGTTCATTATGTGCGCTAACAACTCGGTTGACAGCGAAATCTACATCACTCAGCCCCCTGTCACAAGTTTGTACCACTAGCATACGCGTGTATGTGTGTGTGCGTGTGTGTGTGTGTGTATGTATGTTTGTGTGTGTGTGTGTATGTATGTGTGTGTGTGTGTGTGTGTATGTGTGTGTGTCTATTAACTACTAGTACAACTAACCTAGTGAAACTGTGTATGCTAACTACTAGCTTAGAGAAATAAAGTGTACGATAGCTCAATGACAGTGTAGGTAGGTGTGTGTGTGTGTGTGTGTGTACTACTAGCAAACATACAACACTCCCTACAGTCTACTCGACGTAGTTAATGTTGACGCGCTGCTAGCAGGGTAGTATCGAAATAGCACTGAAATAGATTTAGGTTTGACGTGATCTCATACATCGATGTATTTATTGTTCTATTAAATCGCATGCAATATAAGTTAGATGTTAATCACTGAAATAGATATGAGTAAGAGGTGAGTACACTTTTAAGGGCTGGAGTTTGCGGTATTAAATGTAAAATATTTATTATTGTTAGCAATTAAATTGTCTACTAGAATACTGATAGATTTTATGATTTTGTTAACTGTACCGATTAATTCTTTTTTATTTTTTCATTACGTAAATTAATAGCTATTAATATTTGACCCTTACAATTGTGGCATATCAATTGTAAATTAATAAAAAAATATCTAGTAAATTTTTCTGAAAATATAATAAAAACATATATTTTGTATTTTTGTATACATTACTCACTATTTCACATCTACCCAATAGTTGGTTATTTACGGCGCTGACCACTACTGCAGGTATGTGTGCATTCTTCATGACCTCTAATCACCCTCTAGTATAGCGAACATACTATAGATGTAATGTATAAAATTTATATTTTTATATACAATTACATTTCTTAAGGGCGAGCTCTGTTCATCTTTTACTACATCATTTTAAAAATCAATTTTTATTTTATTAAATAATTATATTATATAATTAATTTTCTTTGAGTAACAAAAAAAAGTGTAATGAAATTTGCAATAC
This sequence comes from Osedax fenrisi, assembly GCA_964019155.1. Taxonomy (NCBI): domain Eukaryota; kingdom Metazoa; phylum Annelida; class Polychaeta; order Sabellida; family Siboglinidae; genus Osedax; species Osedax fenrisi. The sequence continues at coordinate 84,019,658 of OZ025241.1, read as the reverse complement.
AAGTTATATTATATAACTCAAAATTCGATGTTTTATGACACTTACTAGTCTGTCATCTTCTAAATAATTTGTAAATAAATAAAATAATAATTATTGTAAAATACTAGGTATTATAAATTCATTCCATTTTATGAATATAAGATCGATTTTAAAAATTTAAAATTACATAAAATACGGTAATATATTTTTTTGTTTACATTATGAACTAGATATATAGATGGCGCTTTCAAACGATTGTTTCCTGTTATCAAATAAAAACAATCGCTAAGGCCCGGGTGATAGTTTATCCTTCATTTCGTTATAGCATAACAAGTATATATTTAATACTTTGAGGGTATTTATCTTTTTATAACGTGATATTTGCCAATGGATATATGGGTAAACACTTTTTATGTAATATATATGTACTAATATACACTAAATAATACCTTATGATAAATTACACGTACACACTTTAATAAGCTCACTTAGGTATGTAATGCAGGTAAAAAAAAACTTAGATCAACCCAATGAAACCAAAATATCAATATATATATATATATATATATATATAGATATATATATATATTTATTACTGTATCTCTTACTAAAACGTTAGTTAATTCCCTTGTACTCTCACGCATTGATTACTGTATCTAACTCCTCATCAATCTTCCCCTATCGTCTACATTTCCATTATATTTAGTTAATATTACAATAATCCTGTTACATTTTAAAAAATAAATATTTAAGTAACCATTGCCAACAACAAATCATTTTGTCAGACTGTTTACAATAACATTTGTTGATTTATTGACCAAATTTAAATAAATATTTAATTTTGAATGCATTTACCCCGTATTATATTATATGATCGGATGTTGACAACATATTGCATGATAACACCCATATATAATAACTGTAATATATTATTCTCTTCACTCGATAATGAGTGACACATTGATAAATAAAATACGAATAATAACTCAATTTTATTCATTCTTGAATTTTTTCATCATAATACGGGTATGTAGATTCCGATGAAATTATTTTTATTTGAAATTCTACCCGGAAGTACGATTTCGCAAATATTGCACATTTTCCGAAATTAAAGAAAATCTTATTTTTAAATATTTGTTTTAAAAACTGTTTACAAACAAATTAGTTGTTATTGATCGGCCAAAATTAAATTGTTGTTTTATTTCAAAAATTACAAGTTCTATCCAGCTACTAAACGATTATTGATGATTTTGTAAAATGTAATCATCATAAACACTGGATGTGTGCTCCCGCTAGGTTTAGCTCTCCGATCCCAGTTTTCTAGATTATTCCGACATACATACAAATATATATATATATATAAATAAATATATATGTTTATGTTCGTAACAATCTAGTTCGTTTATATAGATGTCATTACCTAATTTTATATTTTATTTTCATTTAATCTACATTTTCTAACTGATACATGGTAAAACCGTGGTAGAATAAATATAATCACCTCAAAAATAAATAAATTATTACAATATTGTATATAAACATAAATCTAAAGTATATATATATGTCATTATTTAGACTGAAATATATATTGAATAAATATAGCTGGTAAATATATTACAAAAATATTACTTTATACTTCAACATTAATTTACTCTATAACTTTGTTATAAATAGTGTTAATAACACTTTGTTATACAAACATCCGCACTACTATTGTTGAGAACACCTTCTGCAATGCAAATACATAACATAATAGATAAAATACTCCGTACAATATTTTACATAGGTATAGAAATAAAATATATATATGACATTATTTAAAATAAAATCTAATAATGTATAAGTATATGTGATATATAGAAATATTATAAATTAATAACATATTTGTATATATCTAGAGTATTTGAATTACCCATATACAGACTTGTTTATTAACTTTATATAGAAAAAGGTCATTACAAAGTAGGTCATTAGCTACTATAGATAAGAAATTGAACATTATTACATAATAAAACTCTGTGCCTATTTCTCCTATCTTTTAAAATGGTGAATTATATTATTGCTTATTTATTGGCAACTTCGCTCGCCCCCTTAACCCTAGAAATAAAACGTTTATGTATATAAATTCGTATATACTATGAAACTTTGTGTAATTTGTTTAAGAATTTCTCATTAGTGATAGCCGTGCGTGTATTTATGCAGCAGAGACGCGAGTAGTTAGTCGATGTAGGGTAGTATGTAGGGTAGATGGGTACTATTCGATAATCACTATTTGTGCATGCTATTGTGGATATAACTAGTTAGTTTGTGCATGCAATTTTAGATATAACTAGAGCATTTTAATCGTATTACGTTTATATATACGTCAATGTTGTTGTTGTTGTCGTCGTCGTTGTTAAAGTATTTATTTAAGCACATCATTAATATAATAATTCTATAATGTGTATCTAACAATATATAGATACAAATAGCGAATTTATATTATTCGCACAATAATATTACAATGTGAACATATTACAAGTAAATAATATTAGAATGTATGTGTGCCGCCCGTATTAATCATGGTTACCCTGACTACTTCGTTTACAGCTAGAGCGTCTAGGAAAAGTACATTCGAGAAGGGATTCCTGACCAACACTCCTAGGTTTGCATGCACTACCCGCATATGTAATGTGTTGTTGCTAACATTATTACATCTATGTTCAACATTACATTGTATTATTACATCTACTATCAACATTACATTGTATTATTAACATTACATTGTATTATTAACATTATTATTCTGTATTAACGTCTGAGGTAGCGATTATCATTACATAATACTCCATGTCTATTTCTCCTACCTTTTAACATGGTGAATTATATTATTTCTATATTTATTGGCAACATCTCACATCCCCTTAAACCCAAGAAATAGTGTAAACCCACTAATAATGGAATACTATTACTAACATTCACATCACATCTAATACATGGAATACTTATTGAACTAATACTTAATGCGAACAAATCCTCGCTATTACATTATAACTCACACCTTTCATACAGATTCAGCAAAACTTTAAAGATGCCTTCGCGATTCTTTTCATCCCCGGGTTTGAAATGAGACATTTCCTACAAGTTGTTGATATTCCAGACTAGTTTTATATTACTACTAGTTACTACTACTACTACTACTACTACTACTACTACCCACCACACAATCATTAGATTTTAGATTATTTTTATTTATTTTATATCGCTTTTCAATCAAGATTTCACGGTCTTTGTATTTCAGTTTAGTTTTACTATTTATATATTTGTATTCTTTTTATTATTCCGACATTAAATGAAATAAATAATATTCAATTTTATTTTGTTTATATAAATATTAACATCTGATCAAATAATAACTATATATTATACATTAAACATATTAATAATCAGTGATTATTAATCACTAATAATGTAAATTTAACTCTGAAGCATCGATCCAGTTTCATTTTTAAAAGTATCGATACAGCCTTATTTTCAAAAGAAACAATACATCTCATTATAAACAGAATAACTTCAATCTTATCTAAAAGTAGAATTTCAGTTAATCAGTAAGGGCAAGTAAAGTTCTGTTAAACGAGAGGAAACATATTCATGTAGTCTCTGTATTGAAATGCATCGAATTAGCCTCGGAACTAAAAATATTTAATAAATACTATTTATGGTCCATTTGTATTATATTTAATATATATGTGTGATTTCAATGAATACATATTATGGGGTTACATATTTTCAGGTTTATCATGTTATCATATAAATAACAATCATTTGGATACAAATTTATATTAAATATAATTATACGGTAAGGAGTTTAATACTAAATACACTGTTGTACATATATTTCGCTCAAAGTGAATGAAATTAAAATGATGCTCGACGTTGAATTAAAAGTAAATTTAACCCAAGTTGAATTGATAAAAACTGATGTGTATATAACATTTCATATAAAACTTTAAAATATATAGCATTATTTTTATATAATATAATAGAATGTGTTGTGAAATAATTAAGAAATATTCTCTGATTTAAAGATGTATACAAAAATTATAATTATCTCGGCTGGAGATCGTTTTTAACAACATTATAAGCCCAAGCTCGTGTTCAAACTTGCGTGTGTCGTCTGCTGGTGTAACAACATATCATCGTTTACACCTCTAATGATCGATCACACGCTATCTCTCTTATTACATCGAGCCTATTATCACACTCTTATTTCTTGAAGAGGCTCGATGTCGATTACAAATCACTAAGAGGTCCTTCAAGATCTCTACTGCCTCTGTATGGAACAAGCTACCTCTGTCGATACGAAGTGCTCCATCTATCTCAATATTCTGTAAAAGACTGAAAAAACATCTTTTATTATAATTTGTTGTTAATTTTTGTTAAAATTATTTTACACTTTAGAGAATTGTTGCTACTATTATTCAAGTGTATAAATAAACTTTATTATTATTACAATCACTTCCATCATATCATCTGTCATCATTATCCGTCAAACTATTCAATAGTGCACTTACGCTATTGAATAGTTTAGCGAGGCTTACATAGTATTCACCCCTACTGATATAGTCTAGATATTTGTATATATGTATATTGAGTTATGGGGTTTTCACTTTAGTTACACGGCAAATTAATGATATATTCACCAATGATATAAATCTTATCTCGGAGAGCTGAGTCTACATTTCCTAGTTGGTCATTGAATTTGTATTATTTTAAAGTTACACAATAATTTGTACTTTACTTCGTTCTTTATTATTAACTCGTATAAGTAAATATCATTGATCTTCTATTATTGATAATTTCTATTTATTAATTATAGGTAAACTACCGTATGATCGAGTTTAATAAATTGTCAATAATTAATATAATTAAATTAATTTATAATTTTGGATGGAGATTAAATATTAATTTAAGCGATATTGATAATATATTAATGATGTAATATACATTGTCTAGTTACATATTCTAAATCGAAGTGAAAGAAATCTATGCATAGTTCTTCATATACCTATGTATTATACGTAGTGATGGGCAGGATTGCAATCATTGATCAGCGATCCGGATCGGGTAAAAAAGAGAGGATCGCCTATCCAGGAAAAGTTGAGATCTCTGTAGGATCGGTACACTGATGTGGTGCGACATGTTCTAACTGATTAATAACTACTACACAACCCTAAGTCATGAGTAATTACGCAACATATATATACGTTATGGTAACTTACAAACTTGTCAATAAGATAGATAGAAAGTTTATTGTAATTAAACAAAATAAATATGCGAGTCTATTTAAATAAATTCTACTTGCATATAATACTAGAATGAGAATAGATAAGTTAAGTTACAAAATAATCTATACGAATAACATATAATTACTGCATGTATAGTACATATGTATTTATTGTGTAATTTTATAACATGTATTTTCATTTGAAAATCAATTAATATAATATTAATAAATTACATATAAAATATCTAATAATTTATATTATTTAAATATAAATTTATAGAGCTGACCACATTTCCTATGGTAATTAAATTTTCATTATATTGTAATAAAATATTAACTTATAATAGCTTAAAGATAATGATGGAACATCAACTGAAGTACTTTGATTTTGATCTATAGATTATTATAATAAAATAAATAATATATTATTTTATATATTGAGATAATAATCATATATATAATATTGTTTACCTGCTATTTCTCTTAGATTATTATTATGGATTCTTATAAATTCCTCCTACAAATATTTACATTCTATTAATATATTTATAAATATATATATTCGAATTAATATAATATTTATACCTCCTTTACTCCATGTGATATTTCCTATCATATATCTTCTTTTATTTGGTCATGTACACATTTCCTTCAATCTCCGTCAATACATAGTTTTCTTCTCTTTTAGCAATATAAAATAGTATATTATAATAATTACTTAATTACAGCAATCACATTTTATTTTTATTAAATATTAATTTCATTTTATTTATAATTGCATTTATTGTACCATATTCAAGATATGCTCTAGACCAGTGGTTCCCAACCTATGTCTCATAACCCAAAATTAGATAATTGTTTTTTTTTGCTTGGGTCATGGGCCATTTATTTTTTTCAAAAATGCTCGCTTTTGGTATACAGTTTAATGAAAATCTATAATTTAAGACTAAAGTTTAATAATACAAAATAAAAAAATAAAATGTGGTATTCATGGGCTACGTTTACCATGATTTGGTTATAGATGAGAACATCAGCTGAGAGTTCAGCTTTTGCATTCCACCAGTGTCCACTGAAATGTAATATTTGCTATCTTCTCTATGTACTGATCAGCGGGATATTTCCATATAGTTATCTGTTTATAGTATGTTCTATATATGGCTTGTGTATACATTTAAATGAGTTATTTAAATGACCGTTCACGTGTATGAAAATGGTGGATATTGAATATGGCCGCCTAATAATTTTCATATTTTATGGGGCGTGTCTAACTTCTCAAAGATAATTAAATATTCAAATAAATGACATTTCTGTAAATATTCAAATATTATATTAAAACATGTAAATAAATGTAATGAGTATTCAGATATATAGAATATATACAAGTATATACTAATATATTGTATATTGCACATTTAACATATATCAAATTGTGATACGTATAGATATTATTTAAAATGTCTAAATAATCACATTTAATAAAATAAATACGGAAATATTGTATAAGAATTATTCTTCGAATAAATAAACATCTATTCAATACGCATATACACTTGAATAATAAGTTTATGATAGTATATATGTTATATATAATTATATATGATTAATTTAACTTATATTTTATGATGATGCGTATTGATATTATTTAAATGGCAAAATATTCACATTTAATCAATATAAATAAGTATATATCGTATAAGAATAAATAAACAACTATTCAATATCGTATATAAACTTGAATATTCAATATATTACTATGAATTATATTTATAATACTTATATAGTGGATTATTTATTAAACTTGCCTGACAATGTATTCATTTAAATTTACTAAATATAAAGTTTACAATCATAATTACACATATGGAAATATTGTTGTTAACTAGAGGCGCCATATTTATATGACTAATAGTTTATTTATAGGTGATGACGCGCTATCATATTAGAATAAATAAATGTAATTCTATTAAATAAAATATAATTATATGTTTTAATTTTATGTTTATATTTGTAATACATTATAACTATATATAATGTGTATAGGCATATATGATATTACATTAACATATTTATTTTAATAACTTACTAGATTTATCTTTATTTATCACATATAAATAATATTTATTTATTCATAACTATATAATGTAGGTAAGCATACCTACCTAAGAATTTATAAGAAGAATTAAAATTCATTAATTAAAATAAGTTTATAGTTTCATTAATTAAAATAGTTAATTATAAAGTTGAATATATATAAAACAAATAAATATTAAATACACACACATTTATATATATATATATATATATTAAATTAAATAAAGTAATATATTACATATATAATAGGTGAATATTTAATTTTATAATTATATTATTATCACGTACAATGTACGTCGTACATTGTACGTACAATATTTGTCGTGTATTATAGTATACCATTTATATATATATATATATATATATAAGTTATAATTTAATAAGTTCAGATTAATAAAGACAACAACATATACATTATCAAGACAATTATCTATAGAACAAATAACTTATATTAGATCTACATATGTATATATTAATTGTATGTAAATTATAATTTATAGAACAAATATATAAATTGTATATAGATATAGTATACAATTTAAGTTATAGAAATTTCTATTAATATATACATTGTAGAAAATGTACAGAATAATGAAGCTGACAACATATACATTATGTTTGTTTTAATATATTTATAATAAATTCGTTACCTACGTTACCTACGAATTTATTATAAATATATTAACTTATAAGTTATTAAAATAAATATGTTAATGTAATATAATATATGCCTATACATAGTGGCGCAGCAATAGGGGGGTCGGGGGGGTTCGGACCCCCCCATTAATTTGGATGGGGGGGTTGAACCCCCTCAATAATATTGACAAAAAATTAAATACAATTTTAATAAAAAATTTAAATATTTATTATATACATATGTATAACATTTTTATTAGAAAATATGTATACACATACATCTAAGGGTGTAGTAACTTATAACAAAGGATTTACAATTAATATGGAGTATAATAAAGCTTTCAAGCCTTTATTGTAATATTTAAAACGTATTTTATTTAAAAAAATAAATTAGAATCTTTGATTTATTAAAAATTCTATTCACTAGGGGTTTAGGATAATTATTAAATTAAACCAATACAATTCGTCCATTATGTCCAACACGGTGGACTGTTAGAAAGGAGGCTATGCGTATATTTATTGATAAATATAAAGATATCATGATTGCTTTAGAAGAATTTACTTTAATAAACGATATTTCGAATGACCAAAAAATAATTGCAAAGTCATATTCAAAAATGATGAAAAAAGATACAACATATTTTATGCTAAAAATTGGTTTTTCAATATTCAACCTGCTTGATATATTAGTAAAATGTTTTATGTGTTCGACATCTACTTTAGATAATGTTAATGTATCGATTGATATATGTAAAGATGAAATTAAAGATTATAGATTACATTTTGATAAAAGGAAAAACGAAATATATACGGAAATGATAGATTTGGGAATTGAAAAATCTATAAAAAAAAGAAAATCATTTTCAATAAAAAAATACAATGGTACATCAGACGAATATAATCCACCCGATGTTGACACGTATTTAAGGTTAAATAAAAAAAACATTCTATATATACATAACATATATAAATTTATAAATAAATATATATATATTGTATTGTATTGTATTGTATTGTATACATTCGGTGGATTCCTTACATACCATACCATAAACTTAGATGGAGTCATTTAATATTTATAACTATTATTAATAACCCTAAAGTCCCTTCAAAACAACTCTTAAGTTAATGTGTCCCTGGTTTTAACTAGAGCCGATGAATTTAATACAAATTTAATTCATCACTTCTATATATTATTTTAAGACTAATTTTTTAGTTCGGCCTGGGAACTGTACCCAGGCCTACTGGTTCGAAGTCAAACACCTTAGCCAATTGCGCTATCGAGCCAGTATATAATATATATATATATATATAAATATATAATAATTCCTAATTATATATATAATTATGCTTGTTTACAGAAATAAATCCTATGAACTTTTTGACAAAACAATTGTCGAAATCGAATCACGTTTCTCTAAAGATGATGATAGTTGGGTATCATATTATAAACTCCAGGAAAGTCTTTTAAAGATGGATTATATAAATGAGGAAGAGGCTAGATAATATAATAATAATAATAATAATAAGATGTAAATTACTTTTAAATAATTGCATTAATAGATCAATAAATATCCTGAATTTAATATTCGGTATTTGAATTTGGAGCTTCCGATTTTAAAAAGAGATAAACATGGTAGCATTGCCGACGTAGTTACATACTTGAAATCATCTGCATCTATAATAACGATATTACCAAATTGTGAACAGTTGGTAAGAATACTGTTGACACGACCTACAAATTCAGTATCCTGTGAGAGAAGCTTCTCAGCCCTACGAAGAGTTGAAACATGGCTGAGATCAACAATGAAACAAGAAAGGATAAATAATTTATTAATTTGCCATATTCATCAAGGATATATTGATGATATTGATATAGATAAATTACTAGATAATTTTATCAGTAGAAATGATTGGCGAAAATCAAAATTTTTTAAATAAATAACTACAACGATATATAATTGTTATTTATTTATTATATATAATTCTATATTCTCATCGATGATGATATTGAATACTTATATTCTATATGTATATACTTCTAATATAAATATACTATATTACTAAAAATATAATAGCGTTATAAATATTTTAAACACATGACCCCCCCAATGAAAAAATCGTTCCTGCGCCACTACCTATACACATTCTATATAGTTATGTATTACAAATATAAACATAAAATTAAAACATATAATTATATTTTATTTAAATAGAATTACATTTATTTATTCTAATATGATAGCGCGTCACCACCTATAAATAAACTATTAGTCATATAAATATGGCGCCTCTAATTCACAACAATATTTCCATATGTGTAATTATGATTGTAAACTTTATATTTAGTAAATTTAAATGAATACATTGTCAGGCAAGTTTAATAAATAATCCACTATATAAGTATTATAAATATAATTCATAGTAATATATTGAATATTCAAGTTTATATACGATATTGAATAGTTGTTTATTTATTCTTATACGATATATACTTATTTATATTGATTAAATGTGAATATTTTGCCATTTAAATAATATCAATACGCATCATCGTAAAATATAAGTTAAATGAATCATATATAAATATATATAACATATATACTATCATAAACTTATTATTCAAGTGTATATACGTATTGAATAGATTTTATTTATTGAGTTTATTTATTCGAAGAATAATTCTTATACGATATTTCCGTATTTATTTTATTAAATGTGTTTATTTAGACATTTTAAATAATATCTATACGTATCAAAATATGCTATATGTTAAATGTACAATATACAATATATTAGTATATACTTGTATATATTCTATATATCTGAATACGCATTACATTTATTTACATGTTTTAATATTATAATATTTGAATATTTACAGAAATGTCATTTATAAATATTAAATATTAAATATTTGAATATTTAATTATCTTTGAGAAGTTAGACACGCCTCATAAAATATGAAAATTATTAGGCGGCCAGATTCAAGTGTAACCTATGAAAATAACCTTACAGTTTTTATTACCTGCTTAAATTTTTGTTTTATGAAGTTTTACTAGATAGTGGGGATCATCTGATATATAGATATCAACATTGTTAAATGTTTGCAGGTGAACATGGCTTAATAACCTATATTATATAGGCTATATAAATATATATATATATATATATATATAATGTATACATTTTATATTATAAGTTACAAATTAATAAAGAATATATTATTATTAACAAGACCTCCAATAAGTTATAGGATCTATAACCTTGTAAATAACGAGTGTTTCTATGAGGTTATAGCAAAGCCCAAGATACACGGTCAATCAATATATGTCAAATTTTTTTTTCACGGTTCAATGATTTATTTAAGACACGCCCATCGTCAATTGGTCAGAAATATAATATTTGTATTAGTTTACATGTAAATTATTTTAATTTTTCATATAATATCAATTTTAACATATAATTACTGAACCTCGAGACAAAGTTAATAAATGTAAGGTTGAATATTTTTAATATTTAATAGATACAATAATTACTTTTAGATTTGTATAATGTTAAATACGTAAAATAGTGTATTATATCCTAAATATTTTAATATTATTTGAAAAATATTTTCAAATTAAACATTCAAATACAACACGATTTATATAAATTGTTAGTATATTTTTATTAATATATATATAATAATATATATATAATTATATATTTATATAATTATATGCATAAGTATAACAAATTATATGATTTATGAAATATTAGATAAGGGCATTTTTTATTATGATCAACTAATAGCAAAGCGGGTTTTGATAATATCTACAATAATGCGATATTTTATATTGATGTAATTATAATAAAATTAGTATAATTGGAAAGCTTATTAAATTCTATTATAATGTTCATATTTTAGTTTTTATTAATTTTTATTAAAACAAAAGTTATGAGCAAAAATGTGGTAAAAATTTGCTAATCGCTACAATAATTTCATTTTTTATATTGATGTAATTATAATAAAATTAGTATAATTGGAAAGCTTATTAAATTATATTATAATGTTCATATTTTAGTTTTTATTAATTTTTATTAAAACAAAAGATATGAGCAAAAATGTGATAAAATTATATATATATACAATATATATATATATACAAATCAATGAATAGGTAAACAATAAACCTAATGTATTTTATAAAAATGTAATATGTAATGTAGGTAAATTATATATATATATATATATATATATATATATATATATATATATATATATATATTATAATATATGTAATATACATTTAAATATATATATATTTATATATAACATTTAGTTTATTTTTAATTAAATTATATCATTAAACTTAATTATTATTATATATATATATATATATATATATAAATAAATAAATATATTATATAAAACATTTATGTAATATACATTAATATATATATATATATATATATATATATATATATATATATATATATATATATGATATTAATTTAATAGCACAACATTATATAAAAAAAGGTATATTTTAATATTATATATATATATATATATATATATATATATATATATATATATTAATATATAATAATGTTTATAGCAACAAAGAAGTTACTGTGGTATGAACATGTATATCGCAACACTAATTTGATGTCGAAATTAATATGTCAAGCTACTGTAAATGGCACAAGAAGAAGGGGAAAATATTGTGAGGAAATCATCAGAGCTCCTACGAAGTAAATCTAAAAAAATAGTAACGTTCTCTGCTAATAGTAAATCTATACATCTATCAAAAGTTGTTGTATGTAGAATTATAGTAATCCTAATACTAATGTTATACTAATATAAAAGCCAATATGAGTTTTTAATATCAAATCTTTACCAATATAAAAGTTCTTTCCATATTTAATAATTGCTTATATCAAATTAAATTGGCTTTTCAAATATCAAATTCCTATAGAAATATTCTAATATCTAGGCTTTATAATATCAATATACTTTGCACCTTTAGTACTTTTTGATATATAAATATTGAGATGGAGGGGATGGTGGGGGAGAGGATAGAGAGTGAGTGAGTGAGTGTGATAGTTAGAGAATGAGAGTGAGTGAGTGTAAGAGTGAGTAAGAGTAAATGAGTGTAAGAGTAAGTGAGTGAGTGAGTGTGAGAGTAAGAGTGAGGGAGAGGTAGGTAGAGTGAGTGAGTGTGATAGTTAGAGAGTGAGAAAGAGTAAATGAGGGAGAGTATGAGTGAGTGAGAGTAAGTGAGGGAGAGAGTGATTGTAAGAGTGAGGGAGAGGTAGAGAGAGAGAGAGAGTGGGAGAGGGAGTGAGATAATGAGAGTGAGTTTGAGTGAGAGAGGGAGAGATATATTAAGAGTGAGAGAGAGTGAAAGTGATAGTGAGTGAGAGGGAGATTGAGAGATAGAAGGAGTGAGAGAATGAGAGGGAGAGAGTGTGAGTGAGAGAGTGCATATGTGAGAGAGTGAGAGAGATAGTGTGATAGTGAGAATGAGAAAGTAAGAGAGAGTGTGTGAATATTTACCTATACATGTAATTAGAAAATTTTAATATTTCAATAAATATAATAATATAAATAGGTTAACTACTTATTTTGTTTATTTATTAATATATATACAAAAGTTATATATATATAACTTTTATGTATACATATATATATATATATATATATATATATATATAAATAATTATTTATCTAGAATGATTGAACATTATTTAACAATGTAATAATGATTTATATACTAAATCATATTATCCTATAATTATTAATATTATAATAATATGTATTTATAATAATTATATTCAAGAGACTTAGAATTTGAATTTAATTATTAATATTGACTTTGAATTAATAATATAATTATAACATAAAATATGACTTGATATTAGTATTAACACATTATATTCATTTGATAATTATAGTACTATGCATGCTAATAAACTTAAGATACGATATTATTGATAATACCAAAGGGCTTGAGTATTATATTTTATATTTAAATTAAATATCAATAATATTATGAAAAATATAATTTATTATAACAAGATATATGCTTATTAAATATTTACTAAATTAATAATGCACATATTTCTAAATAATATTAATATTATTATTATTAATAAATGATTATATTCATTTGATATTTATATTATATTGATATTTATACGTAAGTATATCGTTATACTACGTAATAAACACTCGCAATACATAATAATATTATTGCTTAAATTTATTTTGTTATGAATTTTTATAATTAATATGAAAAATAGAATGTATCATAACAAAAAATATGCTTATTAAATGTTTACTAAATTAATAGTACACATACTTCTAAATAATATTAATAAATGCATGCATATATTTGATATTCCTATTGTAATAAATATATAAAATAATCAAATGATTTTAAAATTAATTTGATCTTGTTTCTATTTACCAAAGATATTAACATATTATTATTATCTGTGATATAATTAAATACCCATGTTCCCCTAACAATGTGCTGGATGACATACTACTATTTACATAGGCTTAATAGGCGACCGTGTATCTTGGGCTTTGGTTATAGTAAGTTATAGGATATCTTGCTATTAATATTATACAACTTATATCTTTATACATCGTATCAACACCTCCTATAACCTCTAGATGTTATAGGAGGTCTTGATCGTATATAGCTATTGGGTATACCTATATTTGTTACTGATAATTTCTCAAAATCTTTGGAAATTATGATAATGAATCATTATTATTATGGATAATGATCATAGATATAGAGCATAGATTTACATTTTAAGGCTGAGTACCATAGCCATAGATTTATAGTTTACAACTATAAATCTATGACCATAGCAATGATTTTGCGAAGCAAAGATATACCACTCCCTATCTCGCAATGGTAATCGTTTTTTTTAACCATAAAGCCTACGGAAAGATGGCGCTCCTAGTCATGATTCATATTAAATCATAATTTTAACTTAATTTTAAATATATATTGTGAATTATAATATAATTATCTAGATTATATTATTTTAATACTTGTAATTTGTATTATTCTACGTTACTATTTGTTAAATAAAATAATTTATATTTATATATATATATTTAATATACTATTATAATTAAAATATGTGTATACTATGTATATATATATATATATAAATATAAAATTGATTTTCATAAATTGTATGTATATCAAATTTTGATATTATTAAAATGCGTACTGATTTTAAATATTCGAAAATAATTTATAAATTGTTAAATTAATTATTAATTTAATATCATGATAATGTTATATATATACTTATAATATATATATATATATATATATATATATATATATATACTATATGGATCAAAAGAACATTACGATCAACGGACATTTTCAACGGACATATATGTCCGTTGAATGTCCGCTAGTGTCCGTTAGTGTCCGTTAGTGTCCGAAAATGTCCGTACTATTATATACTATTCTACGTATATTTATACGTATCCGTTGATCGTAATGTTACTCTTATATACTATTCTACGTATATTTATACGTGTCCGTTGATCGTAATGTTACTCTTATATACTATTCTACGTATATTTATACGTGTCCGTTGATCGTAATGTTACTCTTATATACTATTCTATATATATTTATACGTGTCCGTTGATCGTAATGTTACTCTTATATACTATTCTATATATATTTATACGTGTCCGTTGATCGTAATGTTACTCTTATATACTATTCTATATATATTTATACGTGTCCGTTGATCGTAATGTTACTCTTATATACTATTCTATATATATTTATACGTGTCCGTTGATCGTAATGTTACTCTTATATACTATTCTATATATATTTATACGTGTCCGTTGATCGTAATGTTACTCTTATATACTATTCTACGTATATTTATACGTGTCCGTTGATCGTAATGTTACTCTTATATACTATTCTACGTATATTTATACGTGTCCGTTGATCGTAATGTTACTCTTATATACTATTCTATGTATATTTATAGATGTACGCTGATCGTATTATACTTTTATATATGCATACAAAAACAGGTGGTAATTGTTATATGTTAAATTTATTATAAATAAAAAAATACAAAATTAACAATTATCGAGAGTAACATTACGATCAAAGGACACGTATAAATATATATATAGAATAGTATATAAGAGTAACATTACGATCAACGGACACGTATAAATATACGTAGAATAGTATATAAGAGTAACATTACGATCAACGGACACGTATAAATATATATAGAATAGTATATAAGAGTAACATTACGATCAACGGACACGTATAAATATACGTAGAATAGTATATAAGAGTAACATTACGATCAACGGACACGTATAAATATATATAGAATAGTATATAAGAGTAACATTACGATCAACGGACACGTATAAATATACGTAGAATAGTATATAAGAGTAACATTACGATCAACGGACACGTATAAATATATATAGAATAGTATATAAGAGTAACATTACGATCAACGGACAAGTATAAATATACGTAGAATAGTATATAAGAGTAACATTACGATCAACGGACACGTATAAATATACGTAGAATAGTATATAATAGTACGGACATTTTCGGACACTAACGGACACTAGCGGACATTCAACGGACATAGATGTCCGTTGAAAATGTCCGTTGATCGTAATGTTCTTTTGATCCGACTAAATATATATGATTGTATAGGCTCACATGTGATGTAATGCAGCTAAAAAAATCTGGAAATATTAAAACTAAATCAAACCTAACCAAACCAGTGAAAATTTATTATTATTTATTTAAACAAACACCCAACATATTAATAAGCACGGCCAACTTTAACTTGGAAATATATCGGCGCCCAAAATGGGTATTCACGAAATATTGTATAGAATATTATATATTTAGTTTAAACCTCACTATATTATTTACAGTTATTAACTAGTACATACACATGTTTTACAAGTATTATAGGTATATGTGTATTGTATTTACAAAATATATTATTATAATAATTATATACAACTACCACACCTTTAATATCATATTTAAAAGTTGCCATATTTTATGCATAACCATCTTTTTAAATTTCAAATATAAATTAATTTGATTATTAGCGAATAAATACGATAAAAGGGATATTATTAATATGCAATACACATATATAATACATATATAACCATTCTATAAATATTACTTATATATAAATAACATATGTTTATTATGTATATATATAAATATATTAAATACCATTTAAACTCTTTTAAATGGATAGTACGGACGGTAGGCACAAATTAAATAACTATAAATAACAAAGTTCATGCGTGTCTTTCAATGCGTGCGTCGCGCTAATATATTATTCGTAGTTACTAATTACTTTGTATAGGCTCACTTCTGTATATAAAGCAGCTAAAAAACTGATGAATAAAACTAAACAAAATAAATCAGTTTCGTGTGCATTATAATGCACGCTCTATAGAGCGTATCATAAATTTGCGTAACGCCTTGCGTGAACTTTGCTATTTATAGTTATTTAATTTTTGCCTACCGTCCGTATTCCCCTTTTAAATAATATTATTTAATAATCATAATAATTAATTATTATAATAATTATAATTGGTAAACAATCCAAAAAAGCTATATTTTATATTAAATATCACTTGTTCAACATCTTATTAATAAATATTGGGACTAATATTATATATTTATATGATATACGATATAATATTATATAATATATATAAGAGTAACTTTACGATCAGCGGACATCTGTAAATATATAGAGATATAAGAGTAACTATTTCTTAAATTTACACATAATTTTGTGAACCTATGCGCATATAATATATAGTAGAATATAAAAATTAATATAAATATATAATATATTATTATTATAAATATAATAATGTATATTGGGTGATTACTTTAATTATGGTGTATTTAATTAATTATAATGCTTATGTAATATGGTTCCGCATACAAATCTGCACATATAATTTATATATAATAGTTGTGGTAGGTTGGTTGAGGAGTGGCTAGTATAAATGGGCAAGTGGCATGTCGCAATAAATCACCGATATGTAAAATTATGTTGCATCTATTAACATAAAATTGTTCCTATATTTAACAATATAGATAAACTACCAACTTATCTATTGAATATATAATTACATATATCATTTGTTTTATGGATAACATATTAGTAGTACTAGTAGCTAGTTTTCAATGGTACATTACAGTTAATTATATTTAATAGATATGTAATTCTTTTGACGTATGGTTCTCCTACACGAACCGACCGCAGTTATTAGATATAGAAATTATGTGTGCCTTTTTCATGCTGTCCAATTTGTATTAATCAATAGAATGTAATCTGAGCATAATTATATACTATTTATGATATAATAATTTTTTATTTATAAAAGTTTAAATAAGAAGTTATCAGAAAATGAAAGTATTATATTTATTTAGGGAATCGGAGTTATAACCGCAGATATTTAAAAATAGTATCGAGGGTGTCTCTAAATTAGGAAAGAAACAGTTCTAGATAGATCATGAAAGTGCAATATGTAATACATTAGACATGTAATATATCTTCATGAGTATTATATTTCGAAAGTATAAACATATATATATTTATTTAGAATCTGCGACATAATTATAATTTTTGATATTTTTTAAATAGTAATGAATAATATATAAAATACAAATATTTAGAAAATATATGAACAAATATATAGAATTGTTACGACTAATGTAAGGAGTATTTTAATATTTGTATAAAGTACACTGGATAACATTAATATAGAATGAGATAGTATAGGATTTGATAGTTTTGACTACTTGTAAAAATAGTCAAAAATTATATCTATAGTTGTAATTTTGTAATACATTTATTTCATTACTATTATATAATATATACATTTTTTTTTACAAAATTAAATAATAATTTTCTAGCGTTATTTATATATTGTATGTAAGCCATAACAAATATTGTATTTGATTAAATATATAATTTTATTTATATAATAATTTACAGATAAGGAATTTTGTTCTAGGTATTATAACAACAGGATGTCATTTGGACCTAAATAATTATAACATTAATTTTTATAATCTGATATTATATACATTTTTACCTGCTTTCATAATTAAATTAATATATATATATATATATATTATACCCCTTTCTACTATCCATCCCTACCTTACAATCCGTAACAACTCTTGGTTTCACCATCAACTCCCTCATAGATTACTCTGACCACATATCTATAATGATTCGCAATGCCAACTATATTCTTTATAACATTAGAAAATCACGCAATAAATTAATTTTTTCAATGACTAAAAGTCTAATACACTCGTTAGTCTTCAGTAGAATTATATACTGCTGCTCACTTCTATGTAATCTACCCCTAAAGCTTATGCTTAAACTTGAGATGATACAACGATGTGCTATACGCACCCTTTATAAACTGAAGTTCTCTTCAATAGTGTCAATATCGACCCTAATGTGGTCACTCGGCTGGCTTAAGTTTAGGTATCTCTGCAGGTAGGTATCAACTGTATTAGGTAGTAGGTATCAGCTAGGTATAATCTAGGTATCCCTACAGACTACTATGCATCACCCATAAGGTGATATATCTTAGATCTCCCGAATACCTAGCAGACTTGATCAGTATTCAAAATACTGGAATGCTCTTCCATATGAAATTAGGTGTTTAAAATCCCTGTCACTATTTAAATGTAAACTCTCCATGCACCTATTAACATTGTAACCTACCCTCCCTTTTCCTTTATTTTGATTGTACTTTATTTATTTTATTTTTGTTTCCATCTCATGACGCCCATAACCACCACAGTATTTTGTCAATAAAATATTTTAAAATAATAATATATATATATATATATTTATAAGTAAATAATATCCAAATCCCCTTTCCAAAGGCTTTTCTATATATGTTATTATATATAACCTGTATATATATATATATATAAATTATATATGTCTAATTTGTAATATAGTACAACAAAATAGAAATTATTAATTAATTTATATTTTATAAACTTCACTTATTCATTTATAACAATATACATTATAATATAATAATTAATTACAATTAAATTATAACAATAATTTAAATTTATTTTTTGAAATCATTAATTAATCAATACAATTATTTTTTAGTTTATAAAGTGCATTGTTTTTATTATTGTTTAATTATTATATCATTTTAAATATTGTATACAAAATTAGCCCAAAGTATATACATAGTAAAAAAGAAATTTAATATATATTATATATATAATATATATTCTAAAAAATAATTAATTGATATTTTATATACACTATTTATATATACATATTTATGTACTATCATTTATAATGATATAAATTATAATATAATAATTAATTAAATTGTAACAATAATGTGAATTGTTTTTTATGAAAATGATTGAATTCATTAACAATACAATTAACATTTAGTTTATAAAGTGAATTGTTTTTATTATTTTGTAATGAATATATTATATATATACTAGCCGTACCCGACCCGGCGTTGCTCGGTTTTGATTATTTTCTTATATTGTATCCGATATTATTATATGTGTGATTCAATAAATAAATATTTATTATTATTATTTATTATATATAATATATTAATTATAGCTATTCCTGATTCTTAATTGCTATATATACTGTATATAATATACAATAAAATAAATGTTAGCTGACATACAAAACAAAGTAGAAAAATATTTCAAAAAATATATTAAAAAATACAACAAATATTTCAAATATTACAAAATATGTTTTAAAAAAATGTCTAAAACCCAAACCTAAACCCAAACCAAAACCTTACACGATCCGGAGTTGCTAAGTTTTTGATTATTTGCCTATTAATTGTAGCTATTCCTGATTATATTTAGCTAATATTTAATTTTTGTCTTCTAACTAATATTTACTAATTCTAACTGTATCCGATGTAGACCCAGCGTTGTTCGTGTTTAAGATTATTTGTAAAATATTTGGTAAGATTACAAATAATAATTTCAAATATTACAAAATATATTTTAAAAAAGTGTCTAAAAATATTTTAAAAAATATAAAAAATATTTCAACATTGCCAATACAGCCATACCCGATTTTGATTGTTTGCCTATTTATTTTTTATTAATTATAGCTATTTCTGATTATTCTAAAATGCAAAAAATATTTAAAATATTACAAAATATGTTTTAAAAACATTTCGAAAACTCAAACCTAAACCCAAACCGTACCCGACCCGGAATTTCTCGGTTTTTATTTGTTTGCCTATCTATTATTTATTATTTATTAATTAGGGAAATTTCTGATTTATATTCTATTCTATATTTCTAGTATATACAATTAAATAAAGTTTATCTTTAAAATACAATCAAATGTAGACAAATATTGTTTATAATATATAGTGAAAAAATATTTCAAAAAATATTTTAAAAAATACAACAAATATTTCAAATATTACAAAATATGTTGAAAACCCAATCACAAACCATACCAACCCGGCGTTGCTCGGTTTTTAAATATATGCCTATCTATAATTTATTAATTATAACTATTACTGATTTGGAATTGCTTACAGTACCCTACCCGACGTTGCTCGGTTTTTTATTATTTGCCTATCAATTACTAATTATAGTTATTCCTAATTATGCATAGCTAATCTTTAATTTTATTTATAACTAATATTTAATAATTCTAACTGTATCCGATGTAGATCTAGCGTTGTTCTTTTTAAGATTTATTCGTAAAATATTTTGTAAAAATACAAAAAATAATTTAAAATATTATAAAATATATTTTAAAAAAGTGTCTAAAAATACTTTTTTAAATATCAAAAATATTTCAACATATTAGTAGCCATACCCGGCGTTGCTAGGTTTTTGATTGTTTGACTATTTATTTTTATTAATTATAGCTATTTCTGATTATTCTAAAATATATAATTGCTAAAAAATACAAAAAATATTTAAAATATTACAAAATATGTTTTAAAAAAATGTCGAAATCTCAAACCTAAACCCAAATCCAAACAGTACTCGACTCGACATTTATCGGTTTTTGATTGTTTGCCTATTTATTATTTATTAATTAGAGCTATTCCTGGTCCTACATTTCTAGTATATACAATTAAATAAAATTAAACATATATAGAAACATATTTTTTTTAATATTTAAAAAATTAGATAACAAATATTTCAAAAAATACAACAGATATTTCAAATATTCCAAAATATGTTGAAAACCTAAACCCAAACAGTTCCAAATCGGCGTTGCTCGGTTTTTTATTATTTGCCTATCTATCATTTATTAATTATAACTATTCCTGATTTGGAATTTCTTGCCGTACCCAACTTTGCTTTACTCGTGGTTTAATAGCTTACCTATCTATTATTTATTATTTATGGCTATTCATGATTCTGCTTTTCATATACAATAACATAAATTGTTGCTAAAATTCAAACAAATTTATACAAATATTAATATCTCAAAAATTAGTGGAAAAATATTTCAAAAATATTTCAAATAATATTTAAAAAAATACAACACATATTTCCAATATTACAAAATATTACTTAATAAATATCGAAAACCCAAACCGCACCCTGCGTTGATCGATTTTTGATTGTTTGCCTATCTATTATTTATTAATTATAGCTATTCCTGATTCTGTATTCCTAGTATACAACAAATATTTCCAAATATTACAAAATATATTTTTTATAAATATTCTACAAATATTTTAAAAAGTATAATATTTATATCTTATAATATTTATATATTTATTATATAATTATATCTTAAAATAATAATATTTCAACGAATAGTTGAAAAATACAAAAAATATAAATAATATTACAAAATATATTTTAAAAAAATTTCAAAAAAATGTTTAAAATAATTCAAAAAATGTCAAAAATATTTCAAAAAATGTCAAAAATATTTCAAAAATATTTCAAAAAATTTCAAAAATTTCAAAAAATTTCAAAAAAAAATCAAAAAAAATTCAAAAAAATACTTCGAAAAAATGTAAAAAAAATATTTCAAAAAAGCGACGCCGAAGATTTTGGATGACAAAAAATCATTTTAATGGCAAAAAGTCAATTTTTCAGGTTTTTCTGGGGTACGCGGTAAAAAATTCAAAAAATGTTCCGGACCAAGACCATACTGTTGCAAATTTATTAAGATCGGGTATAAAATATTTTCGCGACGTACCCCGGTTCTCGAGTTACCTCACCAGATACACACACACACACACACATATATATATATATATAATTAAATAGACTTTCTTTTATATAATAGATATATAATATATATATTATATATATAATATATATATATATATTTATATACACTAAATAAATATATTACTCTTTTATTAAATAATTGTTATTAAATTATTTATGTATATAATATATATATATATAGTTTGCAATATATGTATATGAAATCCTACTGGTATTAAATTATATAGTAGAAAATATATATATTTTAATTATAACTCCAATTACTAGTAATAGCTATTATTACTATAATTATTCTAAATAATAATTAAAAGATATATAATAATTGTTTTATTTTCAGAGGGGCTTATTTATCCATCACAATTGATGACTGGAAATATAATTATATTAGAAAAAATTTGCAGACAAAATATTGATCATTTTATTCACTTAAAAAACTTAAAAAGTAACCTAGTTAATTTAATGATGAGAATAAGTTATAATCCAATATTGTGTGATAAAGAAAATTGCAAATTAAATTTACGAATTTCAATATTATTTACTAATATCAGATTATATTTTCTTTTAAAAAAGGAGAGTGAAATTAAAGTCGGCAAAAGTGTATTAAGTAGAAATAGAAAAATATTAAAGTTTCAAAATTTATAATAAAATTATATAAATTATATTTATTATTTATTCAATATTTTATATAAATAATGAATAGGTACCTAAACTAATATTATTAACAATTCTCATTTATTAAAATGTAAGTATTTTTATATGTAGTTTAAAAATATAAATTGTAATGGGGACACATTATTTGTATATATTTGATATTAGTCAAATTAAAAATAAATTATATAAATAAAGTAACCCATATTTAAGTAATAATATATTTGAGGAGTGCCAGATGTTTCATTTAAGGATTCCATACACACTTCTTATAGGGAAATTAAAGAAAATATATCTGATATAAACGTTGTATATTTACAGAAGAGGGGCTGAAGTACATATATTAGATAAATATTCATGACATACATAGAAAGTGATAAATGATAGGATGATAAGAGATGATATAGTAGATAAATATCTGGTCTGTGTCAAATTTTACTCCCCATTTGTTTTGGTTACTATTCATATGTTCAAATTTAATATAATCATTTATGTAGATGACATAGGCTACTATCAAAGATTTTCCGAAGGAAAGATATAACACTTACGCGAAATCGTGTAATTCGAATTTGTATACAAAATACCCTGGTGCCACTTATAGCGGGTTACTTTTAGGAACTATGCGTTGTTTATAATGTAAATTCGTATTTAACTATACACTTTTAAAATGTTAAGTAATATGCTTTAAATTAATATTTATATGATGAAAACTAAGTGTTCATTACTAATATATAACAAACAAATATGATATTTATGTTTTAAATGCTATAAGTATATATTTAGTAAGTAAAAGTTAATTTATATTGCATGTAATTTAATAGAGCAATGAAAACATTGTTGTATGCAAACAGAGCCGAACCTAAATCTATTTCAGTGATTTCGATACTACTGCTAGCAGCGGTTGGGTATATTACTAAATTACGTTGCATGCATAGGGAGTGTTATATCTTTGCTTCGCAAAATCTTTGCTACTATTGTACATGATACACCAATATAGTAAATTCACATGTAGTATATATTGTAAGATACAATTAAATTAGTTGGTATTATAATTTTTAATTACATAATGATACATCTAAAATATCTAAAATTTGAACTCGACAAATGTAATTAAAATAAATGAGGACCATATTCGATATTCTCCAATTATCCATTCTAAATTATTTATTACCATACTATAGTATACTTATTTGTAAACAATATTATATATATTAAATAAATATAGTTTGTGATAAGGTATATAACAAAGATTTTCCGAAGGAAAGATATAACACTTACGCGAAATCGTGTAATTCGAATTTGTATACAAAATACCCTGGTGCCACCTATAGCGGGTTACTTTTAGGAACTATGCGTTGTTTATAATGTAAATTTGTATCAAACTATACACTTTTAAAATGTTAAATAATATGCTTTAAATTAATATTTATATGATGAAAACTAAGTGTTCATTACTAATATATAACAAACAAATATGATATTTATGTTTTAAATGCTATAAGTATATATTTAGTAAGTAAAAGTTAATTTAATAGAGCAATGAAAACATTGTTGTATGCAAACAGAGCCGAACCTAAATCTATTTCAGTGATTTCGATACTACTGCTAGCAGCGGTTGGGGATATTACTAAATTATGTTGCATGCATAGGGAGTGTTAAATCTTTGCTTCGCAAAATCTTTGTATATAAGGTATAATTTTATTTTGTAAATAAGGTATATAATTTTTAAATTAGTCATATATAAAATGTATTCCTATAATATAGGCTATATTATTTTTGAAAAAGTTATATATATAAAATAAAATGTAAATCTTGTGAATATACCATATATCAATATATATATATATATATATATATATATATATATATATATCAATAGTATTTGACTAAATATAAAAATATAATTATTATAGTATAATATAGTATAATATTATGGTATATAATAATTATAATAAAACAAATAGAAACTATTCATAATATTTAATTTGCCTATTTAAAAATAATTTTGAAAGATGGGTATGTATAAAAATTTTATATACTATAAAATATGGCGAATTTAAAATCTGATAAGTTGTGGTGGTTGTATATAATAGTTATATTTTTGTAAACTCAGTACAAATATTTAAGACTTGTAAAACATATGTACATACTTAGTTAATAACTACAGATAATATATCAAGGGTTCAACTAATTATATAATATTATATATTAAATATATTATATTCCATAAAATATTTTTATTTTAAATAATTTGTATCTTTTAATGCAAATACAAATTATAATGTAAAATATGGCATGTAATATAATTATTATAATAATATATACTTATATATTACATATATTATAAATATATATAACATTATCATGATATTCAATTAATAATTAATTTAATTATTTATAAATTGTTTTAGAATATTTAAAATCAGTATGCATTTTGATATACATAACATTTATGAAAATCAATTGTATAGTTATATATATAGTATACACATATTTTAATTATAATATTATATTAAATATATATATATATAAATATAAATTAATTTATTTATTAAATATTAACGGTGATTAATACAAATTGTAAGTATATACATTAATATAAGCTAGATAATTATATTATAATTATAATTCACAATAATTATTTAAAATTAAAAGTGATGATTAAATATGAATCATGACTAGGAGCGCCATCTTTTCGAAGGCATTATGGTTAAAAAACGATTTCACGTAGAGCCGTAGAGAATAGGATAGGACGTAGAGATAGAGAGTGGTATATCTTTCCTTCGGAAAATCTTTGTATAGAGTGAGGCATAGAGAACGAAGTGATTTCGTTCGTTGAACACTTCGTTCTCTATGGAGTGAGGTACCTCACTCTAATGTCTATGATAATGATGAATCATCATAAATATTTGACCATGTGATAAAGGTTAAGTAAACCTATGTCACGGGTTTTTATACATTGTAAATAAACAAATCAATATTTATATATATATTGACATTAAACTTTCGTTTTAGTGTTATTTATCACTCTAAAAAAATATATCAAGTAAATATGTTTGTATACGTTAATATCTAAAAATAGACGTATACTAAATTTATAAATTAAATATATCTAATAAGTAAATAACATTGAATTTATATATTTTATTTTAAAATAATTTAAAATTAATTGTCATATTAATATTCTAATACTCAATATTATAAAAACACTCGAATAACACTATTTATAATTAATATTATATTAAATATGTGTTATATATTAAGAGTATGATACTACTGTATATATTACATACTAGTTAAGTATTGAAGGTACATTATTATATTATAATAATAATATTATTATAAAATAATAATAATTATTAATTATATTAAATATAACTATTAATATAATAGTTATATTTAATATAATTATAATAATTATCTTATTATTATATTTAATATATATATTATATGCGCACACTATATAAGAATTATCTCGAAGCTGGCCGCCGATTATTATTATAATAATGTCAGAGTTCAAGTTGGAAGGTACTTATATATGCACCACTGCACATTATACGCATTATAAGATATTTTATAGTAACACAATATTTTATAAGCTCACTTTGGGATATAATGCAGCTAAAAAAATAGAAAAATAAAACTAAACCAAAGAAATCACACAACCACACAATTAAAATTGAACTCTGACATTCTAATAAAAATAATCGTCGCCTCCTTCGAGATGCACGCTATATAATATTGTTTGAATATATTTAATATATTAAATATACTATTTCTTTAATTGATTGTAACCGAAACGGTATACGATCATAACGGACGTGTTGCTAATGTAAATAAGCGTGGAAAAGGACGAGTTGCGTTTTCATAGGCTCACTGTAGGTTGTAATACAACTACAAAAAACGGATTATGGGCAAAAGCTTGGCGATGTGAACGCCCAGAAATTAGTGATTTTACAATAGCATATGATTGGCCATTATAATTAGCGTATGTCTATTTATAGAATATCGTACATGCAACGGCTAATTATTAACACATATATATATATATATATATATATATTATATTCATGTGTGTTTTATAAGTTCACTCGTGATGTAATGCAGCTAAAAAATCCTGGCAATAACAAAACTAAACCCAATCAAACCAAACCAAACAAGTGAAAATAAATAAAACAGAAAATATTAATGTTTGTTCAAACAAACATACGCTATTGTAAATTCACTAATTCGAATAAACACTTTTGCGGGCGTTCAAATCGCGCATCAACCTCAAAGCTTTTGACCAGGTACCAAAAAAAAACAAAGCGGAACAAAACCAAAGCAATTAAACCAAATAAACCTCAAATATCAATACAAAAAATACATATTTACATTCTCGACCCGTCCGTTATTATCGCACACCTAACCGTAACAACGTAACATTGATTCAATGATTGAATAATACTTATATAATTATTCTAATAATAATTATTATAATGATATTTAACATCATGTTAGTAACATTCAATGTTACATATGTTACGTGTAAAACGTGATTATATCACAGTGATTGTATACAATCAATTAAAATCATACTAAATTTAATATAGTGCAAATATAGGGTGCCCTAGTCGTACCAAATTATATAATAATAATAATAAGTTATTATTGATAACTAAATGTTTACATATGTATTATAAACTTTACTTTGCATTATAAACTGTATACAAACTCAATTATTATACGATATAATATGCGCACGTTTTAAATATAATTATTGTGACAATACAAAGGTAGAGAGTCATACAGAGTATGACTCGTACTTATGTTTAACCCTAGTTAATTACTATATATATAGTAATTAAAACTGACATCAAAATCTGATTTTACTAACTGATATTTAAAGTAAATAATGCATGGAATGCGTTATTTATCATGAAGACTTCACAATATAATAACATTATTAGTCATGTTTTATATAATATATTGGCGTATATATATATATATATATCAGAAATAAAGCCCTTAACGTATTTTGTACTTGAACTCGCGGCTAGATTCATGTCAATTTAAATCATTATAGTAATTTAATATATTTTCCCATATTATTAAGATAACATGAGCACCCTCTATAGGTGAACGGTGCATAGTATTGTAGTCGCGCTACAGTTGAATTTATATGCATTTTTAATGATCAATTTAACTTGGTTACTATTAAACGTATTATTTTTTAATTAACAGGATTCCGATTTATATCAAGTATTATATTATAAATATCATACATATATAGTATGTACTCTTTTGATATAAGATTAATTAATATAATAGAAAATGAGATTATAGATTCAAAAAAGTATATACCTTTAAATTCCAATGCCAGTATATAAAATATCCATATAATTGCGAATATAAAATTTTGTAGTATTAAAAAATTATTAATAAAATCAGTTCATATCGAGAACATGACATCTGCTTTACTTCCCACAATGCTAACTTTTGATATATTACATCCTATATTAATTCTCTATATTATATGATTTTTGATATTATAAGTACATGATTAAAGAGGTTCATATTCTCCTTGCTGTCATTACCTTCCCTCATAATCATGCAATTTTCACTTAAATAATTATATATTTGTTACTCATGATATCTAATACAGATGTTTTTTTATTAAAATGACACCAACAATGGTAGCCCAAATCACAATATACATAATGTTAACAGTAATATTACGAAATAATGATATATTTTATACATATTCTATTATTAAAATGATAATATTAACTAATATAATTACATTTATATAAACAATAACTTCTGGTGGGTTAAAATACCATTATCAAATACAAATACAAATACTCTTATCCCAGAGAATCGAATATGAATACAAATACAGACACTTATAATTTATACTTAAATACTAAATTTATAGTTTGTTATTAATTTTAAATAAAATCGTTATATTTAAAAATGAAATTTTTATATGATAAATTATAAAACTTATAATAATAACACGCAACTACACTAAACAGAGCATTACAGAAAGCATCAAACAAGAATAACTGACATAGCAAAATGCAAAACCACACAAACCAAGATAAAATTGCAAAAGTTCAGTGTAATGATGCAACGAAACAAAACGAACAACCAAAGCAAAATGTAGAACAACCAAAGAAACATGACAAAGAACAAATTAAACAAGCCCCAGAATCAATGAAAGAAGAAAATGAGCCAAAGAAAACAGAAAATGAGCCAACAAAACAAGAAAAAGACCCTAAAAAGGAAGAATCGGATACGAGAAAACAACCTCACAATGAAATACAGTTGGCTAACAATCGCAAGATTGCGGTGACAGGGGTAGACAAGCCAAACAGGCGGAGCATTACGATGTCACATGACTCGATGATGAGTGACACGATACCTCAACCAATCGTGAGGAAGCTCACCTCGGGTACACCCATCATTAAATCATTAGCCAATCAAGACAGTCTGGACAACAGCGAAATCAGCGTTAGTAGATGGCGATACTGGTACTGATGTGTGTAGAGGTGTATGTAGTATTGTCTATAGTTATGCGTTGTTTAATAGTATGTGTGTAGTGTGTATAGTATAGTATAGTGTAGTGTGTGTAACGTAGTATAGTATAGTATAGTATAGTATAGTATAGTATAGTATAGTGTAGTGTGTGTAACGTAGTATAGTATAGTATAGTATAGTATAGTATAGTATAGTGTGTGTAACGTAGTATAGTATAGTATAGTATAGTATAGTGTAGTGTGTGTAACGTAGTATAGTATAGTATAGTATAGTATAGTATAGTATAGTGTGTGTAACGTAGTATAGTATAGTATAGTATAGTATAGTGTGTAGTGAATAATGTAGTATGTTGAATTGTGTTGTATTTTTGAAAGTATATATTTAGACACACAATTAATAATAATAATTCTATAATGTGTATTTTATATCACATACATTAGTGAATACAGATATATTACAATAAAAATAGTGTATAATTTGCACAGAAATAATCATGATGCAAAAAATTAGTTAGTCGATAAGACATTTTTTAATTTCTTTTTATTTATACAAATCCTAATGGAATGGGATAGTTTGTAGATAGATGATATCCTAGGGGGATAGTTTGTTCAATTGATTTCATGATGAAGAGTTGAATTTGATGCAATCGGATATTGTTTTGTATAATATAATGTAATTGATATTTCATAAAAGTTTAGTGTTTGTTTTAAGTTGTATTTTGTTTCGTATGTATTGTATAGTGTAGTATTGTTTAGTATAGTATGTAGTGTGGTATGTAGTTTAATGTGTAGTGTAATGTATAATGTTGTTTATGTAGTCTTGTATGTGTGTATTATTGTGTGTAGTGTAGTGTAGTATATCCATTGTCACTACAATTAGCACTACCTCCACCACTGCCTCCACCTCCACCACTAACATTATCACAACAGAATACATCAGACCAAGTGGAACAGAGCGAGACAGACGTACTAGCCCGTACCCTCGTCAACGTGATATACTCTAAGATCAACACCGAGTACAACGATCGCGTTAACAACATCACAAACGCTAATTCAGACAAGGTGGCATCCACTCCGATGGGTTCGTACCTGTATACACGCATATAATGTTTATTTATTGAATCACACATATAATAATAGCGGATACAAATGGACCCCTCAAGAAGTCATAGACTTGTACATGTTATGAATAACTGTGAGGAGGCCCGGACAATACAAAACAAATAATAACATTTTTTTTCTTGTGTTTTGATTTATCGTTTATTAAATTCTTGATATATTCTTATATCTTTATATCATAATATTGGTTGTAGGTATTATAGTAGACCTTTTATTTAAATATATTTTATACCATAAGAAAAGCATTGCCCGCACACCAAGTAGCCTGATTACTTGGCTGTAGACATATCTGTACGCATATCCGAGAGAATGATTTCACTGGATTTTAAATATGGAGAACGGATGACGGATATTTTAATATCGCATGATTTTATTTTAATAGTACTAGCATAGAATGGACATATTCTATTGTTCTATATGCTATTAATAATAATTACATGAATTAAACTGTGTGTATCATTGATTTATTTTATGTAAAATGACACAAAGTTTCATTATACAAGATTATTTTCATAAGATAAACTACATGAAATTGACATCGATATAAAGACATTTTTTTACATCGATGATAATATATATTAAATAAATCGATAACACATTCATTTTATTTTTCAACACCACAGACTAGAAGATATATTTAAAATATCCGTCATACTAGCAGATATTTTAGAACAAGTTCTAAATAAATCTGGCAGAGAATCTGGCAGCTAATTATTATCTTCATACCAAAATACAATAAAATCCGACTAAAATGATTCTCGCTGATATCCGTATAGTATTATATATAATATATATATATATATATATATATATATATATATTTTTATATAATATTTATTGTTATTGTTATTTTGGTGTAGTCCTTTCATCCCATCCAGGAACTTAGATTAAGTTTTTTACTTATATGTCTATAATGTACTTTCGAAGCTGCTCTCATGTTAAGGCATCCATGGTTTTAAGAGCCAATCATTTATTTATACACAATTATATAATATCACTTCTAAGTATTATTTTAAGACCTATTTTAATGGTCCAGACGATGCTTGAACCCGCATCCTACTGCTTGTGTGTCTGACGCCTTAGCCAACTAAGCCACACAGGCAGTATGTATATATATTTGTATATACGTATATATTGTGAGGTGATATTAATATACAGTGCATTAAGGTTACCGTATAATGTGTATCACACATGCGTTGTCTCGAGGCTTTATTCATAGATTGCTATCTGCTCTGTAACCTAGATTGAAGAATACATATAAAATTAATGCTATACGACTAACTTTACGTTATTGGTGTTGTTGGACTGCATGTGCAGCAGAAGCAGTCAGCATAATACATGATACATACCTACTACTAAATATTCAAGTACTAACATCCAATGTAATGTCTACTACGATCACCCGTACAGATAAAGTATTTGAGATTGAGTACGCAATCATCGGCAACGATCACAAGGCTCTGCATCATCTGGCGCTGTCTAACTTTGGCCTAGTGAACAACAAGATACGCAGTAAGGTGTGGCTGTACATGCACACCCTCGAGTTAGTCGTAGTACACTTCTATTATCAGTGTTATTTCTATTATCAGTGTTATTATTGTTAATATTAAGGTTACTATTTTAAATCAAATAAAATTAAATACAAATAATTAAATTTGTATATTATATTTATAGTTATTATTATTATTATTATTATTATTATTATTTTTATTATCACTTACAAATATGGGGTCAAATACACTTTTTAAATTCAAATACAAATACCATTACCTTTTTCACAAAAAATACAAATATTTATGTAATATTTTATTCAAATAAAAATAAAAATAGACGTTCAAATATAAATACAAAATAAAATAAAAGTAATAAAAAATACAATACAGGAAATTGGGGTGACATAATTAGGGACGATTGTATTAGAGATTATCAGCTAAGTATTTAGGAAAACTTTAAATTATATTTAAATAACATTATTTGAATAGTAATACAATAATTAACAAACGTATATAGTTAGATACACATTAGTATGTATCAATATAGGCTTCTAGTTTATCAACTATTTAATTGATTACGTAAATATTTATTTTATTTTATTTGAGATGAATAGTGAAGTAATCTACTTCGAATCAAATAGTAATGCGTGATGTCTTAATATATTTATTTTATTTTACTAACGGTAACATTTTAAAATAGTAGTTATATGAAATATAATTTCTTTAAATATACAGATACGTATGTAATTTATATAAATATATACACTAAGTGACATGATAGATCTAGGAGTGAGCGATTTACATTCATTAAGTGTTATATAGTTTAAAATATAATTAATCTAAATAAAACTGGACAACAATTATATTGAATACCATATGATACATATTCAAACTAATATTAATACAATTAAAAATAGCTATTACAAAATATTAATGTTAAAAGTTTAAGTATGATTCTTTTATATTATTTTAGTATATATTATGTTTAAACATAATTATATTATAAACTTTATAGTATATATTAATATATCTCGTATATCTCTGATATTATTAAGTATTTATTTATACAGTATTGTATAAAATATACCATGTTAACCATACACATTTTACACATATCTTATCAAACTTATACATGTTCATTAATAATATCATTACTATAATGATATTTAAGTATTAGATTAATTAACCACAAATCGTTCCAGATTAAATTGATCACTATCTCATGTAAAATAAATTGTATATATATATATTTATCGATCTAATTAATTAAAAATAGTTGTTAGTATTATTATATTGATAAATTCTAATAGTATATCGACCTATGTTATTTAGTAATGATACTATTAATATTATGTTATTCAACAATACTTCATTATGTAGATATTTTTTTGATATATTTTTATGAATTAAAAAAATAATTATTATTTATATTAAAACCTAAAATAATTCCTATATAAAATGTAGATATTAAATACTGTTGATCTTTTACATTCGTAAATTTACTAACTTTATTAAATGTTTGCTCTATTTAAATAATAATGTAATATATTTGTAGTGTATTTGATGCCGTATTTGACACCATCCCCGATCATTGATATCATCACTATTATATCATTGTTTAGCATTATCGTTATCAAGCCTATTATCGGTGATACTTTAGATTCGATGACCTTGATAGCTTCACGCAAGATACAGCCGATGAAAGATGTAAACTATTTGAAGACCATCGTGACTACAAGCTCGTTAGTAGCAAGTATTGCTCATTATCATGATGCATTAATTGTACTGTGGAATATATAGTTAATTATAATTATTTACATTTTACTATTTGATTAAAATTATTGAGATGACTTTAAACATCAAAGAAATTATGACTGACATTAACAATTATTTGAAATTAAAAATATTTTTTAAATACATAATGTAATATATTATTAATAAGATACATTAAATCAAATTCATTAATAATATTCAAACTAAATCACTTATTAATTAACTCAAATAGCGTTCACACAACATAGTCAGATATCGCGCTCAATATTAAGCAAACTATATATGTATATTAATAATCATTTATCCTTTAATATTTTATAAATTTCCATAATATACAAATATCTCGGATTTTGTCACTTAAATCTTATCAATATTCAGATTAAATAGAATGTAAAATGCCATTCAATGGAGAAAGTATTAATTATCACTACTTTAATGTGTATATGTTAATTAATACTATGGTATATAATATTTTATAATGTATTTTTTCCATTGTGTATATATAAAAATATCGAATAACTAACATGAATTATTATGTACTTGTTTGAATATAAATCAAATTTGATAAAAGTGTGCTACTTTCCTGAACATTTTTAAAAATAGTTATCTATGTTTCATAAATATGACATTAGGTTCGAAATTGTCATATATTACAGATATTTACCGATATCTGGCTATATATTCTTTGTGTTATAGCTATTTGCAGCTTTATAAATATCTAATATAGATTATAAATTTAAATACATGCAATACCATTAGGTGATAATGGATGTTGAAAGAACTTTGCAGCGATACCCACCAGGTTCTAACTAGTGATATATGTGTGTGTGTGTGTGTGTGTGTGTGTGTGTGTGTGTGTGTGTGTGTGTGTGAGTGTGTGTGTGTGAATGAGTGTTGTTGTTGTTGTTTAAGTATTTATTTTAAGCACATCATTAATAATTATAATTCTATAATGTGGATCTAACAATATATATCACATATAGATAAAAATAGCGAATGTATACATTATATATATATAATATTATATATATATAATTCGCACGATAATATTACGAATAAACGAACATCAATGTTGGGAAATAAGACTTTTTTTAAATTTCATTTTAAAGATATTAATTGATATATTTTTATTTCTAAGTTGCGGGGGTAGTTTATTCCATATAATTGATGATGCGGAGCTGAATTTTCTCCTTTCGTATTTGATGCAATGGGTAATCGGTTGGTGTAGTTTGGTGGAATTGTTATTACGTAAAAGTCTAGTGTTTGGTTTATGTTTTATTTTGTTTCGTAAATTATAGGGTAAGTTATAAGTAATAGTATTTTTAAGTATTGTAAGTATTTTGTAGTTGATAGAGTCTTCAGTATTTAGCCAGTTAAGTTTGTTACGTAAGTCAGTAATGCTATTTGTATAGTTAGTCTTCTGTAGTCGGTATATATTTCTAATTGAACGGTTAATTATTTTGTCTAGTTTATATATTTTCAGTTTTTCAGATCCTGAGAATAGTGAGTTGCAGTATTGTAGTCTTGAAAGTATGAGAGTCTGAGTCAGTAGTTTTATAGTATTTCTATTTAAGTATGGTCGTAATTTTTTAAGATTGAATAGCTGTGCAGTCGTAGATTGAGTAAGTAAGCCATAATGTTTATCTAGATTAAGTTTATTATTGAAGTTGACGCCTAAGTATTTAATTGAATTGGTGGGAATTATTTTGTGTTG
The DNA here is from genome assembly GCA_964019155.1 of Osedax fenrisi. Lineage (NCBI taxonomy): Eukaryota > Metazoa > Annelida > Polychaeta > Sabellida > Siboglinidae > Osedax > Osedax fenrisi. Next base: position 83,983,077 of record OZ025241.1, on the reverse strand, counting down.
ATTAATAATAATTTCAGGGAAGTAAGTATTTGGGTCATTAGTGATATTTAATAGTTCAGTTTTATTGTGGTTTAGTAGTAGGTTATTATTTGTTAGCCAGTTTTATAGTTCGTTTAAACAGTCTTGTAGTTGGATAGAGTTTGTTATCGTTGTGTGTAGTTCTATGTCGTCTGTGTATAAGTTGTAAGTAATAGATGGATAACGTTTCATAATTGTTTGTAATGGAATAAGATATATAGAGAAGAGAATTGGGGAAAGTATTGAACCTTGAGGAACACCATGGGCGATGGTATATTATTTAGAGTAATTATTTCTTATTTTAATTGAATAATTTCTATCTTTAATAAAATTAGAAAACCATTCCATTGTTACATCTTGTATTCCTATGTTTCTAAGTCTTTCTAACAGTATGTCATGTCTAAGGGTGTTGAATGCAGAGGATAAGTCAAGTAGTATTAGCTATATTGGTTGTCCAGTATCTAGTGAGTTATATAAGTCGTCAAAAAGAGAGAGTACGGTGGTTTCAGTACTATGGAGTTTACGTTTATGTGTGTGTGTATACGTGTGTGTGTGTGTGTGTGTGTTTGTGTGAGTGTGAGTGTGTGTTTAATGTGTATGCTTGTGTGTGTGTGTGTGAATATATGTATGTGTGTGTGTGAATACCTCTCTAACTAGGTAAATAATATTTAAATTCTTACTTTTTAAAGATATACTGAATTTATTATATTTATTATATTATATATTTAGAATCGGTATTAAAGTTTTATATCACTTATGGTTAATATCTCTTAGTCGATTATACTGAGGAATATATCTGATATTTAACTTTATTTTAACTATATTCATTGACCTTGAAATACGTATATACATGTGCAGCCTTGCATTGTATTGACTCTATTCGCATTACAAATGCAATTGTGTGGTTACAAATAAAGGTTGATAGTACTTGATTATTCAGAAAATTAGGAACATCATAGATTGTGTAATAAATGATGCAATTCCCAAATGACATAACATTATATAACATTACATAACGCTCACATAGGCATGAACCAAGAAGACAGACTTGGAATGCAGGATGGTCTTATATCTCTGATAATGAACGTTCTTATAGATCATCCCCAACTGTACTACTATCAGGTTACTACCAGCACTACTACTACTACTGCTGCACTACTACTACTACTACTACTGCTGCACTACTACTACTGCTGCACTACTACTACGACTACTACTTCTACTACTACTACTACTACTACTACTACTACTACTACTACTACTACTACTACTACTACTACTACTACTACTACTACTACTACTACTACTACTACTACTACTACTACTACTACTACTACTACTACTACTACTACTACTACTACTACTACTACTACTACTACTACTACTACTACTACTACTACTACTACTACTACTACTACTACTACTACTACCAGAACTACTACTACTACTACTACTACTACTACTACTACTACTACTACTACTACTACTACTACTACTACTACTACTACTACTACTACTACTACTACTACTACTACTACTACTACTACTACTACTACTACTACTACTACTACTACTACTACCAGCACTACTACTACTACTACTACTACTACTACTACTACTACTACTACTACTACTACTACTACTACTACTACTACTACTACTACTACTACTACTACTACTACTACTACTACTACTACTACTACTACTACTACTACTACTACTACTACTACTACTACTACTACTACTACTACTACTACTACTACTACTACTACTACTACTACTACTACTACTACTACTACTACTACTACTACTACTACTACTACTACTACTACTACTACTACTACTACTACTACTACTACTACTACTACTACTACTACTACTACTACTACTACTACTACTACTACTACTACTACTACCAGCACTACAACTACTACTACTACTACTACTACTACTACTACTACTACTACTACTACTACTACTACTACTACTACTACTACTACTACTACTACTACTACTACTACTACTACTACTACTACTACTACTACTACTACTACTACCAGCACTACAACTACTACTACTACTACTACTACTACTACTACTACTACTACTACTACTACTACTACTACTACTACTACTACTACTACTACTACTACTACTACTACTACTACTACTACTACTACTACTACTACTACTACTACTACTACTACTACTACTACTACTACTACTACTACTACTACTACTACTACTACTACTACTACTACTACTACTACTACTACTACTACTACTACTACTACTACTACTACTACTACTACTACTACCAGAACTACTACTACTACTACTACTACTACTACTACTACTACTACTACTACTACTACTACTACTACTACTACTACTACTACTACTACTACTACTACTACTACTACTACTACTACTACTACTACTACTACCAGCACTACTACTACTACTACTACTACTACTACTACTACTACTACTACTACTACTACTACTACTACTAC